>OY992531.1:196231188-196831188 GCA_963921185.1 Dasysyrphus tricinctus | reverse complement strand
TTGTCTTTTGTTGATCCCAATAAATTTGAAAGTTTGTTTTGGCTTGTGTACACAATATCCATACCGTATTCCCGAAATTTAGTTTTCAATTTAGTCGTTATGATTGGTACATAAGATATCGCGACACGAATATTTTGTTCGGTAAGATTTTGGTGTTGCAAAAACAACGTAGAATATTTCTGTCTCGTTATTTTGTCTGTATGTTTTTTGATAAGACGATCTATCAAAATTTCCTTGTATCCGTTTATTTTCGCGATTTGTTTTATTGTTTTACACTCTTCCATGTAATTTATTGGCGAAAGGTCTAAGCTACATAATCTATGTACCATAGAGTGGAAGGCTGCGTGTTTGTGTTGTATGCAACAATTTGAATCGTTTGTTATTGTTCTATATGTGCTAGTTGGTTTTCGATATATAGAAATTTCAACTTTTCCATTTCTTCTTTTCAACTGCAAATCGAGGAAAGATAGTTGGCTTTCTTTCTCAATTTCGTAAGTAAATTGAATCGATTCAAATTGAACATAAAGCACACTTAACACATTTTCTATTTCAGTTTTTTCGACTATGGCAAACACATCATCTACATACCGAAACCATATTTTTGGCAATAATAGGCGTTTTTTTAAACTCATTTCAAAATGAGCCATAAACAATTCACTTATTAATGGGCTTAGCGGATTGCCCATATTTGTGCCTTTTTCCACCAAATAAAAAGAATCCCGGAATTGAAAAAAGCTGTGACTCATGCGCATTTTTGCAGCCCGGATGTAAACAAGTTTTTTGTTGGTGGGTAAATCAGTAGAGATTAAATACTTTTCGAATTGTTCGAGAGCGATATTAACGGGTATACTTGGAAAAAGAGAACATACATCAAACGAAACCATGCATTCATTTTCTCCAATTTGAATATTTTTAATTTTTTCCGCGAAATCATATGAGTTTTTAACTGACAAACTCAGTATAGGTGGTAATTTTTTAATTTCACTCACTAACCATTTTGCAATTTTATAACAAGGTGCGTTAATATTAGAAACAATTGGTCTCATTTTATTTCCTTGTTTATGAATCTTAGGTAGACCATATAATTTTGCTACAATTGGATTCGAAACTTTAAGAACACGATTTAAGCGTTGACCAAACACGACACTTATTTCCTTTCTTAACACATCACTTTCTCGAATCATTTTTGGAAGTGGTGATTTTTGAACTTTCTTGTAATTACATTCGTTAATTAGAGTTATTAATCTATTTTCATAATCATTGGTATTTATAATCACAATTTTATTTTCTTTGTCTGCTTTAACATACACACAATTTTTATCTCGGAGTTTTTTCACTATTTCAAACTCATTTGTTTGATTTTTTTGTGTTGAAGGAATCTTGTCCAACACATTTGAAACACTTCTTCTTATATCATCTTTAACCGAATTCATTTTAGTTTTTAAAACCGATTCAATATCCATAATTACTGGAATCAACTGTGGTTTCTTATGCATAGGAGAGTATTTTAAACCTTTATTTAAAAGAGCTTATTCTTCCTCACTGAAAGTTTCACTCGATTGATTAATCACAAAATCTGGTATAACTTCTGGTGCTATATGATGGTCACACCAATCTGAATTATTTATTAACTTCGTCAATTTTCGGTGTTGCTTTTTCCTTTTTTCATACACCAATTTATCAACACTGTGAATTAAACTACACTCAAACTCATTCCATGCTTCCACGGCCGTAGCCAGGACCAAACGTATGGGTGAGCTCAAGGTTGTTTTGAGTGAGCTCACATTTTTTTAATGGAAATCATAATGATGACTACAAAAAAATTTCGTTTTTCGTAAAACAAAAGGTATGTAGGTACCTTACCTATAACATGTATTTACCGGTAAAAGGTAGACATTTTCATATAGTAATCGCTGGTACCGAAAAGAGCATTCAAGCATTTCTTAAACTGTTATTTGACACTACATATTGTATTGCTCCCTCCTTCAATCACAAATGTCAAAGTCCTTAATTTGTGGGATCTTTCATGTGGAATTTTAATATTTCAAGTTGATTAAGGATAAACGGAGAGATTTTTGAATACTAAATTAAAAATTTATTAATAGGTATCACAACTTTACTTAAACTCCATTTAACTGCCTTTTCGATTGATGCCAGAATGACATTTTTTGCTCTGAAAAAAATAAGAAAAAATGCTTTTGGATCTGATTTCAGAATCGAAAATAAAATCGTATACACGTATCGAATCGGTCTTCCAGATAGCTTTTCGAAAAGGTCTAAAGATAAAAGATCTACTTTTATTTTTGCTTAGCAGTTTCACATCTGTGATTTTCTTACAAAATGAAAGCTGCCATTTTTGACGTTAACAGATTTGAACACAAGGTGAAACCAATGAGCTTAAAATCTTTGTGTGCTTTGTGCATTCCATATATGTAATTTCAAACTCCCAAGTATCTATCGCATTTCGGAACACATTTTTGACTGAAAAATAACAGATCAAGTGACTGTCAACAAAAGCACAACATAGCACAAGTAGAGCAATGAATCGGAGATTCTCCGACCTACTGACGAAGGAATCAAAATTTGCTTAACAGAACGAGAAAATTGGTATTTTGTCTCAAAATGAAAGCTTGGAAAATCTTAAAATATCTCAGAAATTTTTTGGGTGAGCTTAACATATTTTTGGGTGAGCTGAGCTCACCCTAGCGTAGGTCTGGCTACGGCCGTGCATGCTTCTCTATCACATTTATGTAAATCACGAGTAATCTTCAATGAATCGATCTTTTGTTTAAAACCACCTACAACAACTCACAACAGAGCACGCACTTTGCCCCCTTTTCAACTTAGTCGTGGCTGAAGATGGAATGACAACATTCCGAAATGCATTCAAGGTACTCCTTTGAACTCGTTTTTTATATTTTGTGTTGTACAATTTGTGATTAGTGTTAAAAGTATAAAATTTGTGAAATCATTTAAGGTGTTCGGTTCAATTATTTGACTTTATATTTTGTAAATTATGTTTAGCAAAGTCTTATAATTTCTTTCAACGTCCTGGAAACATAAAATCGAACTCCAATCTACATTATTTAAGAAATGATTTATGCTGATGTAATCGGCCTTACTAAAATCGTGTTTATAATCCACTTCAAGATTAGAACAATATTTATTTTTAAAATTGATACACTTTAACTCTAAACGCAATGCTTTATGATGTATACTATTATTCAGTAGAGGAAAGTCCTCTTCAAATAAGCATATTTCAACGTCTTCTTGCACAAAAATAAGATCTAAAATTCTACCAATAGAGTTTGCAATATTATTCGTTTGTATACAATTTAAGGCTGACATAGTATCTAATACAAAGATTTCGATTTCGTTTACAATATTATATGGGATAAGAGCTTTATCATCACCCAGCCAAGTTTCTTTTCTGTGAGAGCGATGATAGAATAATTACAATCGCTAACGGCGTTATAAAAAGTAGACAATTTAGATCGCATTCCTACAACGTTCTGGTAATACACTTGTCTGATGGCATCGGATGTAGGATTTAATTTAGCAATAGAGGTAGTAATGGAGTTAGAATCTTCAACAGCATTCAGGTTTTGACTATTGATGTTAATGGTAGATGGGAATGTCATATTTGTGTTCCCACTGACCTGTCGTTCACGTTTTTTGGAAATTGTTGGAAGGGTCTCACGCGTATTCCTTTGGGCCAAAAGTTTGCATTGAAGACAGCATCGAATGACTCAGCCGAAATACAAACTTTAAAATTAATCTTTTTTATTTGGTCGAGATTTACATCTTTTCCTACTAGTTTAAAGCAAGAAAGCCTCGAAGGCTCAATACCACTGGATGAAGCAATATATTCAATGATGGATTCAGGACTTGTTGCGGGACGAAAGCTGGATAAGTGGAGCCATTTACGGCGCTGGATAATTGAATCACCGAAAATGATGTCATCGATCATTTTATTGCCTTTGATCTCTCGAGCGTTTTTATTTTTTACTGACTTGGCTTCAATCCAACGAACCTGAGTGTAGTCATCAACAATTTCGTTAGCAATATTTACATTAACACAACCAGAAATAAGATTTTCGTCTGTATTAGTTTCACCAGATACATCATTATAAGTAGTGATGGGAACTATCGATAGTTAGTAACTGAATGATTTCAGCTATCGAACGAATTCATTCATTCATTTATTCGGTTGAAATAGAGTAAGATGTTGATTGTTTTTAGGAAAATGATACCTGTAGATACGTTTTTAAACTAAAATACTACCGTAAGAATATTTTTTTACTATTTAAAAGAAAATTGAAAACTATGAAAAAAGAAAAGAAAGCCAAAAAGTATCGGATTATTTTATTTATCGCTCAGAAAACAGTCCCTTTCTGTCAAGCCATAACCTGTCAAATTCAGCAAAGAATGGCTACGATGACAATAGATTAAAAACTTTTAAAAAAATACAAACAAATTGAGATCTTGTTTTGACCACAAAAAGTGAAATTTTCGAACTTTCCAGGTATTATGTTGAACAAAATACTCTGTGTGCGTCAAAGAAGAATAGTTCTCCTATTCTTAAAATCATAAACTGTCAAATTTCACAAACGGATGGCTGCAATGTCAATGGATTAAACAAACTCTTTAAAAATATGAAAATATAGTGATTTTATTTATTGCTCCGGAAAAGGGCAATTTTAGGGCTTTGGGTGAAACGTGAAACTCTTTCTGCGTCAAAGAATAATTATTTGTCTATGAAAACTGTCAATTTATACCCAAAGATGGCGATGGATTAAAAAAAAGCTCAAAAAATCGAAAAATTTAAAATTTTATTATTATCTCCGGAAAAGAGCAATTTTAGGGATTTTGGGTGACATTTAAAAAAAATACTTTTTGGGTGTCAAAGTAGAGTCTGTCTTCTATTCGCTAGACTATCAACTGACAAATTCCATCAAATAATGCCCACGATATCGATGAATTAATAAACTTAAACAATATAAACATATATCAAGTTTCACTCAAATCTCAGATATCAAATTTACACTATTATTCCAAATTTTCAATACATAGCGCATAGAAAATATAGTAGAGTAAAACAACCCAAAACTATACCAGAAAGAGCAAGAATGCGAATGAAATTAATGAAAATAGTAACAGTAATATCTGACTAACAAGAACAACACAAAAAAAGTAATATAAAACCGTTCAGTAATACTATCGGTCAAAAAAGTAATCGAACGAAAAGCCAATGAACGATTCCAGAATCGGAACTAGCAGTAGTAGTAGTAGTCGAGTGAGAAAGTATACTTAAATCGTTCAAAGTTAATATCGAGTGAAAAAGCGATTGAACGAAAATTGCCATGTTGCACATGCAAGTTGCATGTGAAAGTTGCATGTGCATGTTGCATGTGCAAGTTGCATGTGCAAGTTGCATGTGAAAGTTGCATGTGCAAGTTGCATATGCAAGTTGCATGTGCAAGTTGCATGTGCATGTTGCATGTGCAAGTTGCATGTGCAAGTTGCATGTGTAAGTTGCATGTGCAAGTTGCATGTGCAAAATTAATGTACAAGTTGCATGTGCATGTTGCATGTGCAAGTTGCATGTGCAAGTTGCATGTGCAAGTTACATGTGCAAGTTGCATGTGTAAGTTGCATGTTGCATATGCAAGTTGCATGTGCATGTTGCATGTTGCATGAGCATGTTGCATGTGCATGTTGCATGTGCAAGTTGCATGTGCAAGTTGCATGTGCAAGTTGCATGTGCAAGTTGCATGTGCATGTTGCATGTGCAAGTTGCATATGTAAGTTGCATGTGCAAGTTGCATGTGCATGTTGCATGAGCATGTTGCAAAAGCAGGTTGCATGTGCATGTTGCATGTTTCATGTGCATGTTGCATGTGCAACATGCAAAGTGAAATTTTTATGTGCAAGTTGCATGTGCAAGTTGCATGTGCAAGTTGCATGTGCAAGTTGCATGTGCAAGTTGCATGTGCAAGTTGCATGTGCAAGTTGCATGTGCAAGTTGCATGTTCAAGTTGCATGTGCAAGTTGCATAAGCATGTTGCTTGTGCAAGTTGCATGTGCAAGTTGCATAAGCATGTTGCATGTGCATGTTGCTTGTGCATGTTGCATGAGCATGTTGCAAAAGCAAGTTGCATGTGCATGTTGCATGTTTCATGTGCATGTTGCATGTGCAAGTTGCATGTTCAAGTTGCATGTGCAAGTTGCATGTGCAAGTTGCATGTGCAAGTCGCATGTGCAAGTTGCATGTGCATGTTGCATGTGCAAGTTGCAAGTGCAAGTTTTATGTGCAAGTTGCATGTGCAAGTTGCATGTGCAAGTTGCATGTGCAAGTTGTATGTGCAAGTTGCATGTGCAAGTTGCATGTGCAAGTTGCATGTGCAAGTTGCATGTGCAAGTTGCATGTTCAAGTTGCATGTGCAAGTTGCATGTGCAAGTTGCATGTGCAAGTCGCATGTGCAAGTTGCATGTGCATGTTGCATGTGCAAGTTGCAAGTGCAAGTTTTATGTGCAAGTTGCATGTGCAAGTTGCATGTGCAAGTTGCATGTTCAAAATTTATGTGCAAGTTGCATGTGCAAGTTGCATGTGCATGTTGCATGTTTCATGTGCATGTTGCATGTGCAAGTTGTATGTGCAAGTTGCATGTGCAAGTTGCATAGGCAAGTTGCATGTGCAAGTTGCATGTGCAAGTTGCATGTGCAGGTTGCATGTGCAAGTTGCATGTTCAAGTTGCATGTGCAAGTTGCATGTGCAAGTTGCATGTGCAAGTTGTATGTGCATGTTGCATGTGCAAGTTGCATGTGCAAGTTGCATGTGCAAGTTGCATGTGCAAGTTGCATGTTCAAGTTGCATGTGCAAGTTGCATGTGCAAGTTGCATGTGCAAGTCGCATGTTTCATGTGCATGTTGCATGTGCATGTTGCATGTGCAAGTTGCATGTGCAAGTTGCATGTGCAAGTTGAATGTGCAAGTTGCATGTGCAAGTTGCATGTGCAAGTTGCATGTGCAAGTTGCATGTGCAAGTTGCATGTGCAAGTTGAATGTGCAAGTTGCATGTGCAAGTTGCATGTGCAAGTTTCATGTGCAAGTTGCATGTGCAAGTTGAATGTGCAAGTTGCATGTGCAAGTTTTATGTGCAAGTTGCATGTGCAAGTTGTGCAAGTTGCATGTGCAAGTTGCATGTGAAAGTTGCATGTTCAAAATTTATGTGCAAGTTGCATGCACAAGTTGCATGTGCAAGTTGCATGTGCAAGTTGCATGTGCAAGTTGCATGTGCAAGTTGCATGTGCAAGTTGCATGTGCATGTTGCATGTTTCATGTGCATGTTGCATGTGCAAGTTGCATGTTCAAGTTGCATGTGCAAGTTGCATGTGCAAGTTGCATGTGCAAGTCGCATGTGCAAGTTGCATGTGCATGTTGCATGTGCAAGTTGCAAGTGCAAGTTTTATGTGCAAGTTGCATGTGCAAGTTGCATGTGCAAGTTGCATGTGCAAGTTGCATGTGCAAGTTGTATGTGCATGTTGCATGTGCAAGTTGCATGTGCAAGTTGCATGTGCAAGTTGCATGTGCAAGTTGCATGTTCAAGTTGCATGTGCAAGTTGCATGTGCAAGTTGCATGTGCAAGTCGCATGTGCAAGTTGCATGTGCATGTTGCATGTGCAAGTTGCAAGTGCAAGTTTTATGTGCAAGTTGCATGTGCAAGTTGCATGTGCAAGTTGTGCAAGTTGCATGTGCAAGTTGCATGTTCAAAATTTATGTGCAAGTTGCATGTGCAAGTTGCATGTGCATGTTGCATGTTTCATGTGCATGTTGCATGTGCAAGTTGCATGTGCAAGTTGCATGTGCAAGTTGCATAGGCAAGTTGCATGTGCAAGTTGCATGTGCAAGTTGCATGTGCAGGTTGCATGTGCAAGTTGCATGTTCAAGTTGCATGTGCAAGTTGCATGTGCAAGTTGCATGTGCAAGTTGCATGTGCAAGTTGCATGTGCAAGTTGTATGTGCATGTTGCATGTGCAAGTTGCATGTGCAAGTTGCATGTGCAAGTTGCAAGTGCAAGTTGCATGTTCAAGTTGCATGTGCAAGTTGCATGTGCAAGTTGCATGTGCAAGTAGCATGTTTCATGTGCATGTTGCATGTGCATGTTGCATGTGCAAGTTGCATGTGCAAGTTGCATGTGCAAGTTGAATGTGCAAGTTGCATGTGCAAGTTGCATGTGCAAGTTGCATGTGCAAGTTGCATGTGCAAGTTGCATGTGCAAGTTGAATGTGCAAGTTGCATGTGCAAGTTGCATGTGCAAGTTGCATGTGCAAGTTGCATGTGCAAGTTGAATGTGCAAGTTGCATGTGCAAGTTTTATGTGCAAGTTGCATGTGCAAGTTGCATGTGCAAGTTGTGCAAGTTGCATGTGCAAGTTGCATGTTCAAAATGTATGTGCAAGTTGCATGTGCAAGTTGCATGTGCATGTTGCATGTTCAAGTTGCATGTGCAAATTGCATGTGCATGTTGGATGTGCAAGTTGCATGTGCAGGTTGCATGTGCAAGTTGCATGTGCAAGTAGCATGTGCAAGTTGCATGTGCAAGTTGCATGTGCAAGTTGTATGTGCAAGTTGCATGTGCAAGTTGTATGTGCAAGTTGCATGTGCAAGTTGTATGTGCAAGTTGCATGTGCAAGTTGCATGTGCAAGTTGCATGTGCAAGTTGCATGTGAAAGTTGCATGTGCAAGTTGCATGCACAAGTTGCATGTGCAAGTTGCATGTGCAAGTTGCATGTGCAAGTTGCATGTGCAAGTTGCATGTGCAAGTTGCATGTGCAAGTTGCATGTGCAAGTTGCATGTGCAAGTTGTATGTGCAAGTTGCATGTGCAAGTTGCATGTGCAAGTTGCATGTGCAAGTTGCATGTGCAAGTTGCATGTTCAAGTTGCATGTGCAAAATGCATGTGCAAGTTGCATGTGCAAGTCGCATGTGCAAGTTGCATGTGCATGTTGCATGTGCAAGTTGCAAGTGCAAGTTTTATGTGCAAGTTGTGCAAGTTGCATGTGCAAGTTGCATGTTCAAAATTTATGTGCAAGTTGCATGTGCATGTTGCATGTTTCATGTGCATGTTGCATATGCAACATGCAAGTTGCATGTGAAAGTTGCATGTGCAAGTTGCATGTGCAAGTTGCATGTGCAAGTTGCATGTTCAAGTTGCATGTGCAAATTGCATGTGCATGTTGGATGTGCAAGTTGCATGTGCAGGTTGCATGTGCAAGTTGCATGTTCAAGTTGCATGTGCAAGTTGCATGTGCAAGTTGCATGTGCAAGTTGCATGTGCAAGTCGCATGTGCAAGTTGCATGTGCAAGTTGCATGTTCAAGTTGCATGTGCAAGTTGCATGTGCAAGTTGCATGTGCAAGTTGCATGTGCAAGTTGCATGTTCAAAATTTATGTGCAAGTTGCATGTTCAAGTTGCATGTGCAAATATCATGTGCATGTTGGATGTGCAAGTTGCATGTGCAGGTTGCATGTGCAAGTTGCATGTGCAAGTAGCATGTGCAAGTTGCATGTGCAAGTTGCATGTGAAAGTTGCATGTGCAAGTTGCATGCACAAGTTGCATGTGCAAGTTGCATGTGCAAGTTGCATGTGCAAGTTGCATGTGCATGTTGCATGTTTCATGTGCATGTTGCATGTGCAACATGCAAGTTGCATAAGAAAGTTGCATGTGCAAGTTGCATGTACAAGTTGCATATGCAAGTTGCATGTGCAAGTTGCATGTGGAAGTTGCATGTGCATGTTGCATGTTTCATGTGCATGTTGCATGTGCAACATGCAAGTTGCATGTGAAAGTTGCATGTGCAAGTTGCATGTGCAAGTTGCATGTGCAAGTTGCATGTGCAAGTTGCATGTGCATGTTGCATGTTGCATGGGCATGTTGCATCTGCATGTTGCATGTGCAAGTTGCATGTGCAAGTTGCATGTGCAAGTTGCATGTGCAAGTTGCATGTGCATGTTGCATGTTTCATGTGCATGTTGCTTGTGCAACATGCAAGTTGCATAAGAAAGTTGCATGTGCAAGTTGCATGTACAAGTTGCATATGCAAGTTGCATGTGCAAGTTGCATGTGGAAGTTGCATGTGCATGTTGCATGTTTCATGTGCATGTTGCATGTGCAACATGCAAGTTGCATGTGAAAGTTGCATGTGCAAGTTGCATGTGCAAGTTGCATGTGCAAGTTGCATGTGGAAGTTGCATGTGCATGTTGCATGTTGCATGGGCATGTTGCATCTGCATGTTGCATGTGCAAGTTGCATGTGCAAGTTGCATGTGCAAGTTGCGTGTTCAAGTTGCATGTGCAAGTTGCATGTTTCATGTGCATGTTGCATGTGCAAGTTGCATGTGCAAGTTGCATTTGCAAGTTGCATGTGCAAGTTGCATGTTGCATGGGCATGTTGCATGGGCATGTTGCATGTGCAAGTTGCATGTGCAAGTTGCATGTGCATGTTGCATGTTTCATGTGCATGTTGCATGTTTCATGTTCAAGTTGCATGTTCAAGTTGCTTGTGCAAGTTGCATGTGCATGTTGCATGTGCAAGTTGCATGTGCAACTTGCATGTTCAAGTTGCATGTGCAAGTTGCATGTGCAAGTTGCATGTGCAAGTTGCATGTGCAAGTTGCATGTGCAAGTTGCATGTGCAAGTTGCATGTGCAAGTTGCATGTGCAAGTTGCATGTGCAAGTTGCATGTTGCATGTGCATGTTGCATGTGCATGTTGCATGTGCATGTTGCATGTGCAAGTTTCATGTGCAAGTTGCATGTGCATGTTGCATGTTTCATGTGCATGTTGCATGTGCAACATGCAAGTTGCATGTGAAAGTTACATGTGCAAGTTGCATGTGCAAGTTGCATGTGCAAGTTGCATGTTCAAGTTGCATGTTCAAGTTGCATGTGCAAATTGCATGTGCATGTTGGATGTGCAAGTTGCATGTGCAGGTTCCATGTGCAAGTTGCATGTTCAAGTTGCATGTGCAAGTTGCATGTGCAAGTTGCATGTGCAAGTTGCATGTGCAAGTCGCATGTGCAAGTTGCATGTGCAAGTTGCATGTTCAAGTTGCATGTGCAAGTTGCATGTGCAAGTTGCATGTGCAAGTTGCATGTGCAAGTTGCATGTTCAAAATTTATGTGCAAGTTGCATGTGCATGTTGCATGTTTCATGTGCATGTTGCATATGCAACATGCAAGTTGCATGTGAAAGTTGCATGTGCAAGTTGCATGTGCAAGTTGCATGTGCAAGTTGCATGTTCAAGTTGCATGTGCAAATTGCATGTGCATGTTGGATGTGCAAGTTGCATGTGCAGGTTGCATGTGCAAGTTGCATGTTCAAGTTGCATGTGCAAGTTGCATGTGCAAGTTGCATGTGCAAGTTGCATGTGCAAGTCGCATGTGCAAGTTGCATGTGCAAGTTGCATGTTCAAGTTGCATGTGCAAGTTGCATGTGCAAGTTGCATGTGCAAGTTGCATGTGCAAGTTGCATGTTCAAAATTTATGTGCAAGTTGCATGTGCAAGTTGCATGTTCAAGTTGCATGTGCAAATATCATGTGCATGTTGGATGTGCAAGTTGCATGTGCAGGTTGCATGTGCAAGTTGCATGTGCAAGTAGCATGTGCAAGTTGCATGTGCAAGTTGCATGTGAAAGTTGCATGTGCAAGTTGCATGCACAAGTTGCATGTGCAAGTTGCATGTGCAAGTTGCATGTGCAAGTTGCATGTGCATGTTGCATGTTTCATGTGCATGTTGCATGTGCAACATGCAAGTTGCATAAGAAAGTTGCATGTGCAAGTTGCATGTACAAGTTGCATATGCAAGTTGCATGTGCAAGTTGCATGTGGAAGTTGCATGTGCATGTTGCATGTTTCATGTGCATGTTGCATGTGCAACATGCAAGTTGCATGTGAAAGTTGCATGTGCAAGTTGCATGTGCAAGTTGCATGTGCAAGTTGCATGTGCAAGTTGCATGTGCATGTTGCATGTTGCATGGGCATGTTGCATCTGCATGTTGCATGTGCAAGTTGCATGTGCAAGTTGCATGTGCAAGTTGCATGTGCAAGTTGCATGTGCATGTTGCATGTTTCATGTGCATGTTGCTTGTGCAACATGCAAGTTGCATAAGAAAGTTGCATGTGCAAGTTGCATGTACAAGTTGCATATGCAAGTTGCATGTGCAAGTTGCATGTGGAAGTTGCATGTGCATGTTGCATGTTTCATGTGCATGTTGCATGTGCAACATGCAAGTTGCATGTGAAAGTTGCATGTGCAAGTTGCATGTGCAAGTTGCATGTGCAAGTTGCATGTGCAAGTTGCATGTGCATGTTGCATGTTGCATGGGCATGTTGCATCTGCATGTTGCATGTGCAAGTTGCATGTGCAAGTTGCATGTGCAAGTTGCGTGTTCAAGTTGCATGTGCAAGTTGCATGTTTCATGTGCATGTTGCATGTGCAAGTTGCATGTGCAAGTTGCATTTGCAAGTTGCATGTGCAAGTTGCATGTTGCATGGGCATGTTGCATGGGCATGTTGCATGTGCAAGTTGCATGTGCAAGTTGCATGTGCATGTTGCATGTTTCATGTGCATGTTGCATGTTTCATGTGCAAGTTGCATGTTCAAGTTGCTTGTGCAAGTTGCATGTGCATGTTGCATGTGCAAGTTGCATGTGCAACTTGCATGTTCAAGTTGCATGTGCAAGTTGCATGTGCAAGTTGCATGTGCAAGTTGCATGTGCAAGTTGCATGTGCAAGTTGCATGTGCAAGTTGCATGTGCAAGTTGCATGTGCAAGTTGCATGTGCAAGTTGCATGTTGCATGTGCATGTTGCATGTGCATGTTGCATGTGCATGTTGCATGTGCAAGTTTCATGTGCAAGTTGCATGTGCATGTTGCATGTTTCATGTGCATGTTGCATGTGCAACATGCAAGTTGCATGTGAAAGTTACATGTGCAAGTTGCATGTGCAAGTTGCATGTGCAAGTTGCATGTTCAAGTTGCATGTGCAAGTTGCATGTGCAAGTTGCATGTGCATGTTGCATGTGCAAGTTGCATGTGCATGTTGCATTTGCAAGTTGCATGTGCAAATTGCATGTGCCAGTTGCAAGTGCAAGTTGCATGTGCAAGTTGCATGTGCAAGTTGCATGTTCAAGTTGCATGTGCAAGTTACATTTTTAAGTTGCATGTGCAGGTTGCATGTGCAAGTTGCATGTGCAAGTTGCATGTTCAAGTTGCATGTGCAAGTTACATGTGCAAGTTGCATGTGCAAGTTGCATGTGCAAGTTGCATGTGCAAGTTGCATGTGCAAGTTGCGTGTGCAAGTTGCATGTGCTTGTTGCATGTGCAAGTTGCATGTGCAAGTTGCATGTGCAAGTTGCATGTGCAAGATGCATGAGCAAGTTGCATGTGCAGGTTGCATGTTCAAGTTGCATGTCCAAAATTCATGTGCAAGTTGCATGTGCATGTTGCATGTGCAAGTTGCATATGCAAGTTGCATGTGCAAGTTGCATGTGCAAGTTGCATATGCAAGTTGCATGTGCAAGTTGCATGTGCAAGATGCATGAGCAAGTTGCATGTGCAGGTTGCATGTTCAAGTTGCATGTCCAAAATTCATGTGCAAGTTGCATGTGCATGTTGCATGTGCAAGTTGCATATGCAAGTTGCATGTGCAAGTTGCATGTGCAAGTTGCATGTGCAAGTTGCATGTGCAGGTTGCATGTTCAAGTTGCATGTGCAAGTTGCATATGCAAGTTGCATGTGCAAGTTGCATGTGCAAGATGCATGAGCAAGTTGCATGTGCAGGTTGCATGTTCAAGTTTTATGTCCAAAATTCATGTGCAAGTTGCATGTGCATGTTGCATGTGCAAGTTGCATATGCAAGTTGCATGTGCAAGTTGCATGTGCAAGATGCATGAGCAAGTTGCATGTGCAGGTTGCATGTTCAAGTTGCATGTCCAAAATTCATGTGCAAGTTGCATGTGCATGTTGCATGTGCAAGTTGCATGTGCAAGATGCATGAGCAAGTTGCATGTGCAGGTTGCATGTTCAAGTTGCATGTCCAAAATTCATGTGCAAGTTGCATGTGCATGTTGCATGTGCAAGTTGCATATGCAAGTTGCATGTGCAAGTTGCATGTGCAAGTTGCATGTGCAAGTTGCATGTGTAGGTTGCATGTTCAAGTTGCATGTGCAAGTTGCATGTTTCATGTGCATGTTGCATGTGCATGTTGCATGTGCAAGTTGCATGTGCAAGTTGCATGTGCAAGTTGCATGTTTCATGTGCATGTTGCATGTGCATGTTGCATGTGCAAGTTGCAGGTGCAAGTTGCATGTGCAAGTTGAATGTGCAAGTTGCATGTGCAAGTTGCATGTGCAAGTTGCATGTGCAAGTTGCATGTGCAAGTTGCATGTGCAAGTTGAATGTGCAAGTTGCATGTGCAAGTTGCATGTGCAAGTTGCATGTGCAAGTTGCATGTGCAAGTTGAATGTGCAAGTTGTATGTGCAAGTTGCATGTGCAAGTTGCATGTGCAAGTTGCATGTGCAAGTTGCATGTCCAAAATTCATGTGTAAGTTGCATGTGCATGTTGCATGTGCAAGTTGCATGTGCAAGTTGCATGTGCAAGTTGCATGTGCAAGTTGAATGTGCAAGTTGCATGTGCAAGTTGCATGTGCAAATTGCATAGGCAAGTTGCATGTGCAAGTTGCATGTGCAAGTTGAATGTGCAAGTTGCATGTGCAAGTTGCATGTTCAAGTTGCATGTGCAAGTTTCATGTTCAAGTTGCATGTCCAAAATTCATGTGCAAGTTGCATGTGCATGTTGCATGTGCAAGTTGCATATGCAAGTTGCATGTGCAAGTTGCATGTGCAAGTTGCATGTGCAGGTTGCATGTGCAGGTTGCATGTTCAAGTTGCATGTGCAAGTTGCATGTTTCATGTGCATGTTGCATGTGCATGTTGCATGTGCAAGTTGCATGTGCAAGTTGCATGTGCAAGTTGAATGTGCAAGTTGCATGTGCAAGTTGCATGTGCAAGTTGTATGTGCAAGTTGCAATTTGCGCAAATTTTTCATTTTATATAATTTTTCGGGATTTCCATTTCGGGATTCTGGATTTTCGGGATATTGGGTTTTATGGATTCAGAATTTCGGAATTGTGTCCGTCTCCCACTTTCTTCAGCACTTCGTTGATTTGCACTGGTGTATAAATTCTCATCAGTGTTGTCTAGACCAGTAGACAAAGCAGATGAAGCAACATCGGCAAACGAGGCACCTTCAACGACCATGGTATTACCTTCATCTACAGCAACACTACACGCAGTTTTATCAATTATTGCTGGACTACGCAGAGAGGAATTGAGATTGTTTTCAGATTTTGGTTTTGTAGTGAGCTTAGAGGGAATAACCGGTTTTTTATTAGGAGGGAGAATTTTGGCACTATCGCTCTAAGCGACAAGAGATGACGGGGGAGGCTTTTTCGATTTATATGAGATGGGTGACGGAGATGCTTTGCAGTTATTAGTTCCGACAACCAACTTTTTGGTATTAGAGCGGGTAACGCGGTGGGGGTTTCGATGCACTTGCACTTGGATGGTCAGTGATGAGCTTTTCAAATTCAAGCTTATGGTCAGCAAAGAAACAATAAAAATCATTGATTTTCGATATGTAAATATGTTATATAAAGGAATGTTTTTGCACGTATCGCACCTCCAAAACAAGTTTTCATTTGATTTCAGCGCGGAATGATGGGATTCACTCAGTCTAGCACAATTTAAATGGAAAACCGAGTGGCAACATCCGCAGTTAATTGAATTAATTTCGGAAGTTAAGACTTTACACTTAGAACAAGCAAAGTACAAGACTATGACTATTGCGAGTTAGACAAAGACAATACCACTTAGGACCAATTGGGAATTATACCTATAGCAAATGTACAGGAATTATGCATAATTGTATAGAAATCGTACTTTTTATTTATAGAATTGAAGGTAGGTAGGTATTGTAGATATTTTACTAACAGTTTTTTTAATTTTCGAAAATAAAAATAATAAAAGAGTTTTAAAAAATGACTACTCAATATAGGTGTCGAAAAGTTCAGTTTTAATTGAATTCAATTAGTCACGAAGTCGTTCATGACCTTGAAAACAAAATTTTAAAAATCGTATAAAAGAATCTAAAGCTCACCAATAACTGAAACTAGCTGACCTTTTATAAAGATCTTAGGGCCTTTCGGGTGGTATTAAATTTTTGTAAATTTCCCATGAAAGAGGTGTCAAAAATCACGTGTGACCTTGAACCATAATTTAAATATTCATTAAAAAAAGAACTATGACTGACCAATTACTAGGTTAGGTCAGGTTGAAGTGGCTGCCAGTCGTGAAGACTGACACCTTTAGACCGTGAGTTGACCCATTGTGACACCACATGAATCTAGGAGACCCTTTTCCTCACTCGGTGAACCAATTGGAGCTTCTTTTGAAGCGTAAAAGACTACCTATGTCTAAATCTGATAGATCACTAGGATCATTGAAGTAAAAATCACCAAGGTGAAGTCTTCGTCTATGAGATAGAGCAGAGCACGTGCATAGGAGGTGAGGGGTTGATTCTATCTCTTCCTCATCCAAACAGCTTCTGCAAAAATCATTAGAGAACACGCCAAGACGTGTTGCGTGCTTTCCTATAAGACAGTGTCCGGTTTTAACACCAATCATGGAGCTAATGTGCAATCTACTTAGAGATATCAAACACTTAGATCGCTTTAAATCCATTACTGGCCAGATTTGTTTTGTTGCCAAACAAGTGGTGATATCGTTCCACCTAAGGTTTGTTCTCTCTAATGCATCCTGCCTCAGCAAAAGTTTACAAGTAGCGATGGGTATACCCATATCTGCCTTGGTAGGTAGAAGAGGTAGAGTTGTTCCCCTTTTAGCGAGTTCATCGGCCCTACAATTACCTGGGATGTCCCTATGCCCCGGCACCCAACACAGGTGAATGTTAAACTGCTGCGCCATCTCCAGCAGAGATGAACGGCAATTAAGGGCTGTTATAGAGTTAGTCGAGACCGATTCCAGGGATTTGATAGCAGCTTGACTATCCGAGAAGATGCGGATATCTGTAGTTGATATCACGTTTTCTTTCAGCCAAGATAAGGCTTCTTTAATCGCCATAAGTTCCGCCTGGAACACGCTACAATGATTAGGAAGATGGAATGAGAGACTTAATTTTAGTCTTTCTGAGTACACACCGCTACCCACCCCCTCATCAGTTTTCGATTCGTCTGTGTAGATATGGACCGATTCATCATCCAAGAACGCCATATCCTCCCAGAGGGTTCTAGAAAGAATGGTGACTTGAAAGTTTGAACCGAATTGTGGTTTTGGGATGGTCTAGTCAATGTGACTAGGTAGTGATCTGAATGAATTCAGAATGGTGGAATGGCCAATACTATTGTTGGTCCATTGTGAGGAAGCTTGTAGGCGAATGGCCGTATTTGCAGCCACCTGTTTGCTAAAAATGTCGAGGGACGTCAGATATAGCAGAACGTCTAGAGCGGCAGAGGGTGTCGTACGAAGCGCACCACTTATACATGAACAAGCCGAGCGTTTTATTTTGCTTAGTTTGTCGCAGTTTACTGCTTTATCTAGAGCAGTCCACCATACTGCAACACCATAAGTGAGAATCGGTCTAATCACCGAAGTATATAGCCAATGAGTAATACGAGGTTGAAGATTTATTTGAACAAATTTCATGATTAGTTTTTAACTGCCGACCCCCTATTTACCTTTTTATTCTGATTGGCTATTAGCCTGAGTCTGCATCGGTTTGTACCAATGCGAACCTTGAAGCCAATTTTTCGCAGAAGTGGCAGAAAATCTTCATCACAGTAAAGCTGCCAGTGCCAACCTAGTCTATCTCATGGAGAATAGACAAATTGACGTCGCCCTCGTGCAAGAACCCTGGTTAGCAGGTGGAAAAATCAGAGGGCTGAATACAAAAGGAACTATACTGTACAAAACTGCTCTGGTGGGAACAAACAGTAGCTTTAGAACCTGTATCGTAGCTAGAAAACAGTATAACCTTTTTCTTCTATCCAAATACAGTAATTTAGATCAGACGGCCGTCAAGTTGGAGAGAGATGGGTTACCACCGCTCATCATAGCATCATGCTATATGCCTCACGACGGGACGGAAGGACCACCAGCTGACCTAACAAGCCAATTAGTTAAACATGCTGCGGAGCTGAAACTCGATCTAGTGCTAGGATGCGATGCTAATGCGCATCACTCTCAGTGGGGTAGCACTAACATCAATACTAGAGGTGAGTCTCTTTTTGAATTTCTTACTGAGAACAATTTATTAGTAGCAAATAGGGGTAGAGAACCAACTTTTGTCACAAAAAATTGTAAGGAGGTGCTTGACATTACCATAACAAGTAACTCAAGTACAGTACCAATAGAACAATGGAGGGTGTCGGATGAGCAATCTTTCTCTGATCACAAAATCATTGAATTTCTCATACCAGACACAATAGCCTCCGAGAAACCGTTTAGAAATCTTCGAAATACTAACTGGGATACTTTCAATAGGGAATTAGAAACAAGGATTAAATCCTTTGAAAATAATTCACTAAATGGACCTGAACTCCTAGATAGTGCCACCACAGAATTCACAGAAATTCTAAATAAGGCTTTCGAAAAAGCATTCCCCCTTAAACAGGTAAGGACAGGTAATAAGAAACCACCTTGGTGGACACACGAACTTGGCATTATTAGAAAAGAAACAAGAAGACTTTTCAATACAGCCAAAAGAACTAGAAACGAATTAGACTGGGAAGCGTACAAAAACAGTCAAAGAAAATTCAAAGCCGAAACTCAACGGGCGAAACGCAGCTCGTGGTTAACCTTCTGCAACCAAATTGAAGGAACTAATGAATCAGCGAGACTTAGAAAAGTTTTAGCAAAAGAATCAGTTCCCTTAGGGTCTCTTAAAGATCCTAATGATCAATGGACTGAATCATGTGGAGAATCACTGGAGCTCCTTATCAAAACTCATTTTCCTGGTTGTAACTTTGACGGTAACAACTTGGAGGATGCAGTACAAACAGAGCACACGGTGCCACCAGATATTATAACGGAGGAGAAAATTAACTGGGCGGTAAACTCGTTTTCACCCTTCAAATCTCCAGGAACAGATGGCATCTTCCCCATGATGCTACAGAAGAACACTAAACACGTTACCCAACATCTCAAGAGCTTCTTTGCAAGCAGCCTTAAGTGGGGATATATTCCTTTGGCGTGGCGTGAAGTTAAAGTAGTCTTTATACCAAAAGCTGGGAAACCAAGCCACACGGAAGCTGAAGACTAAAGACCCATTAGTCTTACATCGTTTGTTTTAAAAACCTTCGAAAGACTAATAGATATACACATACGAAGTAATATAAAACCGAATGTGTTGTCACCTGCCCAACATGCTTACACGAAAGGAAAAGGTGTTGAAACAGCCCTTCACAACTTAGTAAGTATAGTAGAAAAATCACTCAAGGACAAAGAGTACACTCTAGCAGCTTTTCTGGACATTGAAGGCGCCTTCAATAATGTTCAAAATGATGCGGTAAAAAGAGCACTTGTAGACCTTGAAGTGGATAATTCCCTCGTAAACTGGATTATCTGTATGTTAAAACACAGACGGATTAACTCAGAACTAGGGGACGCACGGATCAAAGTATCCACATCTAGGGGGACTCCACAAGGAGGAGTTCTCTCACCACTATTGTGGATACTAGTTATGAACGAAATCCTGATTGAGCTGAAAAATAGCGGTGTCAAAGTTGTAGCCTACGCAGACGACCTATCGCTGCTAGCGACCGGAAAATTTATTTCCACAACCAGCGAACAGATTAATTACGTTTTGTCAAAAGTCTGTACCTGGGCGGGGAAATGTGGACTTTCGGTAAACCCACAAAAAACCAAACTGGTTCTCTTTACTAACAAAAGGAAAATACCAGAATTTGTCCTACCGTCAATAGATGGAACCCAACTTAGACTATCAGATCATGCCAAATATTTAGGCGTAATTCTTGACAAAAAGCTAAACTGGGGTATGAACATCAAAGAAAGAGCCAAGAAGGCCATGATCGCTTTTTACTCCTGCAACAGGATCTTTGGTAAGACCTGGGGTCCAAACCCTAACAACAATCAGATACACCGATGGTAGAAATTTACACAGACGGTTCAAAGATGGATACGAGAGTAGGTGCTGGTTTCTTTTCAGAATCCCTTAATTTATCGAACTCTTATAGACTCACTGATTATAGCAGTGTCTTCCAAGCGGAGGTTCTGGCAGTGATTAAGGCTGCTGAACAGATCTCAATGTTGGCGATACCACGGGCTGATATCACCTTTTACATTGATGGCCAGGCAGCGATTAAAGCTATCTCTGCAACAGAAATAAAATCCAAGCTGGTTTCATGCTGTCGCGAAGAGCTAAAGATTCTTGCCACACAGCACAACATCAGACTCTGCTGGGTTCCTGGGCACTGTGGAATTCTGGGAAATGAAAAAGCAGATGAACTGGCAAGGACTGGTTCATCGTTAGATCAAAGCCTAACGGACTCCGGTGTTAAAATTCCATCCTGTGCCATTAAACAGACAATTGGTAAGAAGATAGTGGAACTTACCAATGACAGATGGAACTCACTCGCAACTTGTACCACTACAAAGAATTTGTGGCCTAGCTACAATAAGAAAAAAACGCACCATGTCATAAACCTGAAAAAGAGATCCCTGAATCTTTTAATAGGAATTATCACGGGACATAATCTCTTAGGTTACCACAAGAAAAAGATGAGACTAAGTACTGAAGACCTATGCAGAGGTTGCGGTGACGTAGAAGTAGAGGAAGACACCCTTCACTTCCTAGGTCAATGTCCGGCACTATGCAATATAAGGAAAAAATGTTTGGGTAGCTATTTCTTCAATGATCTAGCAGAAATCACGAAGTCAAAAGACAGTAACATCTCAAGTTTAATGAACTTCATCAACGCCTCTAAATGGTTCGATGCTCCATAGGATTTCATAGGTTATATTTTTTTTCAAGGGATGGTCCAATCCATCAGGGTACCACAATGGATCAACATTAATCTAAGTGTGACGGGAACAAGATCCACCGTCAGCCCATCAACCTAACCTAACCTAACCTAACGAGGTTGAAGGCCCCATTTATTCCCAACGGCTTTTTTGCATGAGAAGATTGCCACTGTGGCCTTTTTAACTCATTCTTGTATATTAGGTTTCCAACTTAATTTTTTATCTAAAATAAGTAGTACCTCGTGGCTTGATGGTTAGTGCGTAGGACTGTCATGCCGAAGGTGTGGGTTCGATTCCCAGCCGTGCCACCTAAAAACAGAAATGTTTTATTCGAGGTACTGCCTCTTGCGAGGAACTGACAAATCCTTCAAGAGTATACTTGTCATGAAAAAGTGCTTCTCAATAGCCGTTCGGACTCGGCAAAAAACTGTAGGTCCCCTCCATTCCTGCCAACAAACACGCACACAGGAATGGTTGTGAGTTGTAAGTCACTAGGCCCTGGTTCTCCATGAGCTGTTGCGCCACTCAATTTATTTTTTATTTAAAATAAGACCCAAATATTTCGCTTGATCGGTAAAAGTTAATGGAATACCTTTTATAGAAGAAGGATCTACATCTACATGAGGGATTTTATATTTCCTGGAGAATAGAACAAGTTCTGTTTTATGAGGGTTGACACCGAGGCCACACCGGTCCTCCCAATTGGTTAGCCTATTCAAAGCATTTTGTAAGAGTTCTTAGGTATGAGAATGCTTTCCTGATACGGCAATTGCAAACATCGTCCGCAAAGGCAATCACTCTGTAGCCCTCCGCTTCCAGGCATGTTAGCAGCTCATTTACCACCAAGTTCCAGAGAAGAGGAGATAGGACCCCGCCTTGTGGCATACCTCTACTGACAGACCTTCTAGCAGAAAAGCCGCCCAGTTTTGAGTTGATGACCCTGCTAGTCAGCATTTGGTTAATCAATTCAAATTCACTAAGCGAACCATCTACTTTCAGTGATGACAGTGCAGATGCGATTGCAGATGTGTCGACATTGTTAAAAGCGCCTTCTATATCTAAGAAAGCAGCCGTGGTGTACTCTTTATGATGGAGGGAATATTCTATGGATCGTACTAGAGTATGTAAAGCAGTTTCCACCGATTTCCCTTTGCAGTAAGCATGTTGAGCAGTAGATAAAAGCTGCATGTCTATGCTAGTACGTAAGTGGATACCAATCAGACGTTCAAAGGTTTTAAGAAGGAATGATGATAGACTAATAGATCTAAGGTCTTTCGGGTTTACATTTACCAGCTTTGGGTATGAAAACAACCTTGACTTCTCTCCAAGACAGGGGAATGTGGACCAGTGCTAAGCAACTGGTAAAGATAGACTCCAGAATTGGTAAAATCAACTCTCTATTCATTTGGAGTTCGGCTGGTATTATGCCGTCTGGTCCCGCAAATTTGTAATGCTGGAAGCTGTTGAGTGCCCAAAGCAGCTTGTCCCTGGTAATCAGACCTTGTAAATAGCTTGACTTCATATCAGACCTAAAATGGTCGAAGCTATTAATATTTTGTGAGCTATCAGGAAAATGAGTATCTAGTAGCAGGTTAAGCGATTCCTCGCAGGAGTTGGTCCACGAGCCATCAGCATTTTTTAAGCAGCTTGGCATTACTAGATTTGTAGAGAGAATTTTCCTTAGCCTATATGCCTCTGAAGTTTCCTCTATTTTCCACAGAAAATTCTCCAGGAGGATCTCTTTGACTTTCTCAACGCTTTCTTATATAATTTGAGGGTTACCTTATAGCATTCCCAATCTGACACTTCACGAGTGCTTTAAGCTCGATTGAAACTCTTGCGACAATCTTTCCTGAGCGGTTCAAGCCCTGAATCCCACCAATGTGGTTTCTTTTCCCCCCTTACCTGAGTAAGCGGACAGGAAGTAGCCATAGATTTGCAGTCAAGCTCATTAGTATTAGAAGGAGGATTTAAAAGATCATAATAGCCCTTGAAGTGTAATCCTATATTTAAGCCAGTCGGTTTTCGATGGTTTCGAAATACTGCGCGGCAAGGAGCTTCATCAAAAAGACTGAATTGAATGTATCTGTGATCAGAGAACGAGTGTTTATCCGACACTTTCCAATTCGAGATCTTATGATGAATAGTATCTGAGACAAGAGTAATATCTAATACTTCTTGTCGGTTTTTAGTGATGAAGGTAAGTTCATTGCCAACATTACTTACTATAAGGTTAGTACTTAAAATAAAATCAATAAGAGACTCACCTCTGTCATTGATATCAGTACTTCCCCATACTGTTTGATGGGAGTTCGCATCGCTCCCAATGATGAGGCATATCTTCTGCCGTTCTGCATCCGCGATTAGTCTCTTCAGTGTTTCACCGGGGAGAGGGCAAAGGTGGTCATGGCCCAGATATGCCGACACTAGCCAGTACGTTCCATTTGCCGTTTCCAGCCTAGCGGCGGTGATATCTTTATCGCTGAAATCAGGGAGTAAGTATACATTAGTGCTACGCTTAACTAGTATGCAAGATCTGGGGTCACCTTTATCAGACGCATACAGTACGTAGTATCCAGGAGTCCTGAGTTCCCTAACTATGGATTTAACAATCCACGGTTCTTGGATCAGGACAATATCTTCACCATTCCTGGATAAACGCAAGAAGAAGGGAGGCCGAAGCCTTAATGGAGTGTTGGAGGTTAATCTGGATTAACTGCAGCATTTTGGCTACAATCAGGCAGATCAGCCTCCTCCACGGTGTCGTTGAGTTCCTCCATGTCCGAAGATGAATCCAAAAGGTCATCCCCACACAAAGGAACGAAGTTGGGGAAGTCTTCAGTCTACATATCGGTCAGACTGTCGACGAGTGTAGAAGACTGAACCGTGATCGGGGATGACCTGGATTCCTCAACACCCATCGATGGAAAGGTGATGGATGCACCAGGGTCCTCTCCCACAGATACAACTTCGGTGTTTACTGGAGGGACGCGATCCGCGTCAACCTCGTCTTTCTTATAAACCATCAGGGAGCTCGTATCAAACCCATACCTTGTCATGCCTTTGGTCTGCGCCAAGGGGGCAAAGGAGTCCTTATTTATCACGATAATCACGCTTCTATAAAGACCCCTTACCTCCTCGAGCTTTGCGACCTTCCAGTCATGAGTCGGTAATGAGGGGACCAATTACTAAAACTAGCACACCTTTTATATAGTTCTCAGGGCCTTTCTGATGGTAAAAAATGTTTGCAAATTTCCCATAAATGAGGTGCCAAAAATCGCTATGACCTCGAATTTTTTAAAATTCTTTAAAAAAAATTTATACATGACCAATTACTGAAACTAGCTGACCTTTCATATAGATCTAGAGATTTTTCAGATGGTACACATTTTTGGCAAATCTTGAAATTTTTTTATTAATTCATTAAATAAATAAAATAGCTGACCTCTAACAACCATGAAGAGGCCTTTCAAATTGCATACTTTTTTTTTAATGACCCAAATAAGGTGCAAAAGTTTTTTTGTGACCTTGCAACGAACTTCAAAAATTCATAGAAAAAAATCTATGGCTGGCTGAATTAATGAAAATAGTTGACCTTTTATCACGATCTAGGAATCCTTTCAGATGGTATACATTTCTAGCAAATTTCCCATAAATGAGGTGCCAAAAATCGCGCGTGACCTTGAGCACCTTGAGAAAGTTTAAGCCTTGATTACAAGTTATCTAGTGCTGACCAATTCCTGGGACCAGTTGACCTTTACTGACCAATTAGATGGCATTCTTTTTTATCAAATTTCCCTCATATGAGGTACCAAAGTTCCAGAGCCTTAAAAAGTGATTTTATTTTATTTTATTTTATTTTATTTAATTTTTTTTATTTTATTATATTATATCACATTATATTTTCTTAGTGGATTCATGTTGAGCTGGTGGAAAAACAGACCCAATCAGCTCGAACCTCCGTGATTTCATTTGGGGATGCTACCGGACTTTTTTTGTTTTTCGAGGTTTGCTATAAAAAAAGAAAAGTCGAGTATTTTTTATCCTGGAGTTGGACAGACGAATTTTTTACTTTGGATTATCATATTGAACTGGTGGACAAACGAACACAATTGACTACACCCCCTAAGATTTCATTTGGAGACGTTGAAGCACTTTTTGTTTTTAGTGCAAAAAAGAAAAGTTGAATATTTTTTTTCCTGGGGGTGGACAAAATTTTTGTAATGGATTTTGATATTGAGCTGGTGGACAAACGATCCCAATCAGCCCCAACCCCTATGACTTCATTTGGGGATGCTAGAGGATTTTGTTGTTTTTCGAGGTTAGCTATAGAAAAAGATAAGTCGAATATCTTTTATCCTGGGGGTGGAGGTGGACAAACTATTTTAATGATTGAATAAACGTGGACTAACGATGCACAAACGAATCAGATACAAAAAACTCAAACATTTTGAGGTCAGGGTTCTGACTTCACACAGCTACTACTAATACTAATTACTCATTGAAAATAATATTTTAATGATTTAATAACTTTATACATGGTATTATCCACCGAGATTCACATTTGACCTTGAATTACAGTATGTTTTGCTGAGCTTTGCTAGCTCTCCATCCTCTATCTCAAAAACAGTTAAGCGCATTCAAAAATAATCAGAAGACAATTTGTCGAAAATTTTATGCTCTACAATTTTGATAATAGATGTTTACATCATTGGGGATATAGAAACCGTGATAACCGCGAAATCACGATTTTTGTGATATTTGACCTTGAATAACTTACGTTACAGACACGAGATTTTATGAGACTTTTCAGACAACTTTCAGAACTCCAAAATGAAGATGTATATGAGTTTCCAGCTCTCTCATTCTCAGGTGAAATCCTAATTTGACTAATAACTCATTTGCTTGATATACCTTTGTCGTAGCCCTAGACCTTTTAAGGTACCCTTGACAAATAATCCCTAAGTATAAATGAATGTGACCAGGGTCTAGTCTAGTGGTCATGGAGTAAATTATTTTTCAAATGTATATTTTCAAATTAAAAAGTTTTATAGATATCTAAAAAAAAACAAAGAATTTAACAATTATTATTTTCAATAAATTAAAAGAAAAGTTAAAAAATACTGACCCAAAACGAGAAATACCCTTTTAAATTTTAAACTTTCATTCAATTTTATAATTAAAGCTGAATTTGTATGAAAGGCTTATACCTTAAATTGCCCACAAGCAAAGCTGAAAGGTAAGTGATGCAGCTCACGGAAAATTATGTCTTTTTACAATAGTATAAATCCAAATGTCATAACATCATTTTTAACATGACATCGTATAATCCTCTTTACTCAAATCCTTCGACAAAAAAGGAGCTTATTATAGACAAGTAGTACTTTTTTTATTTGAAAAGGAAATGCAAAATAAATTTCCACCAAATTTATAACACTGAATTGATTAAATGAAAATGTGAAGGAATTTTCGCGGAAAAGCTTCAATTTGAAAAAAAAAAAAAAATATTTAAAATGAAAATAAAGTTTTTTTGTTTCAGTTAGAAATAAAAATAATATTTAAGTGAAAAAAAGGATATGGTGAATAGTACACATATGATTACCTACCTATAGTTATTTGAACACAACCCATATTCTTAGTTTTATTTGATTTAGAGACACGTTTGCTGAAACGAAACTTACATACTCGTATTTATTTTCATCTTTTTCCTCATCGTATACTGTCACAGTCACATATAAGCTTATTATGTTGGACTTAAATATTTTTGTTTCGTTTCGAATGGGCCTTAAACATTAAGCGTACCGATGAGCACATACAAAATTTGATTGTGTTTGTTATTTGAAGAAACTTCTTATCCAATCTGGTCGGTCTGATTCCTGTTTTGTGAGTCTGGTGGAAGAGATAAGGACATAGGGCGATTCCGCTGGAGACGATTTTCGGCATAAATTTTTAAAATACAATATTTTTTACTTTTTCTGATAACAATTCATAGTAGAAGGACTCTATTTATCAATAAAAAAATTATTGTTCACCAAATTTAAAGAAAACATTTTTTTACGCTTCGCAAAACTATCATACGAAAGGTCGGTGGAAACTGCAATTATCATGACTGTTAAAAAAAGCGCGAAATAGATATTACCGACAGTTTGAGGTAATGATTCACTTGTAACACTTGTGGTCAAAATGTGATTTATTCGTTTGTCCAAAAATATTGAAATATTTGTTATTACTTTTTTAGTATTATTTATCGCAAAAAGTCATTGCAAGATTGTTGCACCCGTGATAAAAAAGATATAAAAGTTTGTTTTTTCACAAAAATAAGGTGCTTTTGTTTTGAAACTTTGTGAAAGTAAGAAAAAAACAAAAACAAAATTAAATCAGTCGTATCAGGAGTAAATTGTAAATTGAACTTTGAAAAAGCATTGATTCAAATTGGTTGCACCCGCGATCGTGAAATTAGAATCGCGGGTGCAACTTACTGACAACTACCATTATTGAGTGATGTATTATATTTTATTTTAAAATATGCATTGAATTCTAATTTTTGTTGTTCAAGGTTGATTTTTTTTTACATTTTAATATAATATTCTGTTCTTTTTTATAAAAATATAAGTGAAATGGCAAGGAAACAAGGAATTTCACAACCTGGCACGAAATCTATCAAAAAACATCTAATTGATACTTTTTTCTGAACAGTAAATTGAAGAAGGGAAAGACGTGTTAGTTGATAAATGGGGACGATTGAAAAACATACTGGGTTTTCAATCAAAATTTGTTTTTAAATCACAAGACGGAACCAACATAGCTGTGACACGAACCTTACTGCCTCGTTTCAAGAGCACAGATATTTTGAAATCTACCATCATCGAAACAGATAGTTTTATGGAAGATGATGATTTAAAACCACTTATACGATCAGTGCACAAACAAATTCTGTTTTCTGATATATGAATATCTTCTCCTTCTTCATACGTACATATATCGGGCCAATCCCTCCTCATAAAAAAAAAAAAAAAAAAAACTGCGCTTTTCCGATGTTTTTAGTGATTCAGAAGATTAATCTCCAACAACATCTCTTGAACTTCTTATATTACCAGCAGAGGCATGCCTTGAAACCTGTTCTATTTTCACTGCAATAGTCTTGCCAAAAGATATTTGCGCGGGTTTGTATCTATGTTCTCTTACTGTACCCTGCAAGTTCGGCAGAAAAATAACACTTTATTGTTACATAGGGTTGTTTCTCAACGATATGGTTGAAGAGGGAGTTGTAGGATCACAATTTATGATGCCAATTGAAGACATGATCGTAAAATTGCAAGCACCAGAAAAAATCATTGATGGCAATAATATATTCCCAGTATTTTCGAAAAATATTGACATATTTGATAAAAACTTGGTAATAATTAATAGAAAAGTGTACTAACTAGCATTATATGTCACTTAATCTCTAATCCAGTTCCGTTATATCATTTGTTTAATACAAATATTCATTAAAGTTAGACGCGTTGCACCCGCGATAGTTTGATGTTGCACCCGCGATTGCTTTAAGATCGAAAAATTCGTTATTTAATTTTGTTTTCTAACTTTATTTTTATTTCTTTAGTTGTTTGGATATAAGTCGTTCAATAAAATGTAAGAAGAATATAATAAATGTTTCTCAATTAACAGACTTTTGCATTTTTCGTACTATGATCCAGAAAGGTGGGCCAAATTCGTTGCACCCGCGATCGCACTTTGAAACATTTTTTCCGAAAATCTATTTATTTAATTTAAATTATATAAATAAACTCAAAATTAATACGTCAAAATGATACCCATCAAGTAATAATTTCATTAAAATAAGTTTGCATTTTACTATAAATATACTCAAAGTGAGTCTAAATGTTGCACCCGTGATAATGGAATCGCCCCATATGTAGATTTTCCGCAACTAATTTTATTCCAAATCATTCGGAACTGTGTTGGGTGGATGGCTTTTCAACAAAATTCAATTTGCAATTTTGACATTTTTTTAAACCATAAGACAAGACAAGTAACATACTTTTGGGTGACAATCCATCATCCTTAGATTTCGCTTGTTAATTGAGACAGTAAGTATCGGTACTGCTTTAGGGGAGTGGCGTCAATTTGAGTGTACATAAATTAGGTTGTAATTTTTTAATGACTTAACTGATATAATTGAAAAATTTTTATTAAAAACTAGTTTGGTAAAAGCTAGTCATCTAAAATCAAACGTGGATTATATTGTAATGACTTTCATATTTGAAATATAACGACTCCGAATAGCAAACAATCGCACACAATAAAGCTTAGGGTTGTAGTGCACACTTACCCTTAACTAATTATAACGACTCTCAAACGAAGAAGCTCTATCTTCTGGATTATAGCAAAAAACCAACTGTCAAATTAAAGCTTTAGAAATGGGAATTACGGTAAATTTCCCCTAAGGAAAGCTCTAGAAGCTGATACCAGAACCTTCTTGTAATTTTCAGAGTTTGTCAAACAAGTATAAAAGGCACATATTTGACCGGCAGCGACACAGTTTGTTTTTAATTTAAGTGAATTAATTAATTTAAGTGAATTAATAAAGTTGGTTGTAATAAACGTGAAAAAAAACAAATTGTTTTGTTTGTAGTAAGAAATGTAAAGTGTTTTATTTTGTGAAATAAAAAAGTGAACGTTTTTAAATAAAGTAAGTACGTTTTATTACCGTACCTGAGAAAGTATTACAATATTAATAGGTAAATTCTCGCACAAAAGGCGCCTTTCTCTTAACATTAAGTTTTTATTTAAGCTATATTGCGGGTCTTCCAACAAGAGATTTCATTTTAAATTTGGTGCAATTTTTTAAATGACATCAATATAATTTAACTGTCCCTGAAATTAAGTTTGGTTGGTAAAAACTAGGTGATTATAATATAGCTCTCTGCTCTCATCGCCTATGGATGCCTGGTTGGGTTCAATGTTGATCCATCTCAAAAGAAATAAAATGCACGACTGGATCGCACGTACCTGCTCTTAAGTTCAAGTTGTGTGGAACTTAAGAACTTTAAAAAATATTCAAGTAGTTATAGAAAAAGTATAAAAAACATTTAAATCGTTCTCTTAATAATTATATAAACAGCCTGATAAATAACTTAAAGCTCAAAAACAAGTACGCCATTTGATTACTTGAAAATCTATACATCTATACTTATCAATAAAATTGGAGTGACTGTCGTTAATACTGAAATAATTTCAAGTTTTTGAGCTTACCCTGAGGCCACACGAGCGAGTAATCGCTAGCCAGTAACAAATACATAGAAACTTTTCCTACTCGCTAGTCAACTCGCTTGGCTTTTTCGAAGCCAGTTGTGAAGCGAGTAGAGCGGCGAGTGATTTGACAATTAATGTATGTACCCAACTCGCTAGTGAGTACTCGCTCGTGTGGCCTCCGGGTTAGGTAGTTGTTTACTTGCTAATAAACATAGCTGCATCATTTAAAAAAAATCTCTGAACACAATAATCTACAAAACTATTCTTACAAGACTTAACGTACATGTAGTGGAGTAACCTAAGGTACTTTTAATGGTTAAAAATGGTAAGGATATCTTTGAAATTTTAGAAAAAATAGTGAAATTCCGGAAGAATTATGTCAAAAAATTAAATCAAATTTTTTTATTGAAAATAAGTATTTGGGTACTCGCAGCATCGTCACAAAACATGAAAAAAGTCTGTTCGTTGTAACAATATTATTCCCATTATACTTCTATCAACACGACGTTATGTAATGAAATGGACTACGAAAAATCCAAAGCTGTTCTTCGTTTTATTAAAATAAATTTCTTTGCGTTTTATAGCACACAACAGCATAATGGGCGGCGGCGCACAGTGGGGCCGAAATTTTGTATTGTGATAAACTTTTCTCTCAGTATTTTTCAAAAGAAATCTGGCTGTTATAATGATTTTGGGGTAAGAAATAGCTTTCATCCAAAACGGGGTTCAACCCACCCTTTGAAATTTTGAGCCTTAAAACTAATTCTATATATACAAATAAAACCATATTCCCATTTGTCACGCCATGACTCAAGAACTGCTTTAACTATTTGGATAATTCTTTTCAGATAATTTTTGATATGATTTCTTGTCTTGCGGTTTGCCAAAAAGGTGCAGAAGCGCACTCGGGTTATACATGTTTTATGTAAAAAAAGTAAATCAATATTGAATTTGTAAAGAAATGAAAGATGAAATTTGGTTTTAACAACATAAAATTTAATAAAAAAAACTTGGTCCACATATTTCATCTGTCATAAGCACCATAAGAATCAAAGGAGAAGTCTACAAAAATATTTATAGTTAAACGGTGTTTTTTTTAGTGAAATGAAACATTTTGAACTTCTACCAACTTCCAACTTTTACTTCTACCCTCCCGAAACTGAAACGTTGATGGAAATTTGATAATTCATCGAAACCTGTTTGATACACCACAATTTCCTCCCCTCTCTCCCTCAAAAAAACACCTTTCCATGTGAAATATTCTTATAGACTCTTTTGATTTTTCATTCCCATAATACATGAAACGTTTTCACCAAGTTTCATGATTGTAATAATTTGTTTTGTTTTATTTATCCTACTATTTTACCTGTACTAAGACGGAACAAAATTAAATAAATTCGATTTTGCTTAAAATTTATAATTTTTAATTAAATTATTTTTGCAGTGTGAAATCAGAAGCTGTAATAGATTAAGTTTTCATTTAAGAGAAGACAGGATAAAATATAGGGCACTCGAAGTACAGCAGCCGACATGCGACGATAACAGCAAAAACGATTGCGATTTAAATATACGAATAATTTGAGTGTTTGGTAAATATCTGCAAATAGGAAATATATGTTCTGTTAAATTTAAAATTTGGTTAGGTATACAAAAAGCTAATGAATCGGTTTTATAATAGAATGACAATCATCAGCTGATTTTAAAACCGGATGGAAAACCTCGATTGACATCGTGTTTTGTGCGTGGGATGTGAAACTCTGTATTTTTGTACTTGTTCTTTTTAACACGTCAGCTGACGGTCTTAGTACCGCAATACAGCCAGCTAATTAGTCCTTTTGCGTAAATTAATGTATAAGCTATCATATAACCAAATTTAAGCTTTGGCGGAATCATTGAATTTCACACGTTTTTTTACATGTTGACGTAAGCAGCTGACGTATGTAGTACCGCGCTTCAGCCAGCTGATTTGTTTTTTTCGACTGCTTATAATAATGGCAAACAGTATGCAAAGTTTCAGCTTTGGCGGTTTGATTAAATTTTTCATTTTTGTTTACATCTTTGAAAGGCTGCTGTAGCCCAAGGTACCGCTCGCGCCGCAGCTGATTACCACCACCCTTCCTTGCAATGTCAAACTAACCAATTTACAAAAAATTAGCTTTGGCGAAATGATTGACTAAAATCTGTCGCGAGCTCCCGGGCTATTAACATCGTACTTGAAGCAATTGTACGCAACTCGCAAGTCAACAACAGAGGTACAATTTTTCAAAAGTCCGTTAAACTACTTGCTTATGCAGATGATATTGACATCATAGGGAGAACGAAGCGAGCTGTTACCGGCGCGTTTGCAAGTATTGAATCGGAGGCGGCGAAAATGGGTCTGGCTGTTAATGAGGACAAGACGAAGTATATGCTATCATGGAGAAAGGAATCTCAACATCGTCGACTCGGGCAAAACGTCACGATGGATAGGTACAACTTCGAAGTCGTCAAGGACTTTGTCCACCTGCATAGGCGCCCGCAGGATTTTGTCCATGGGGGGGCAGACACCAAACCAATTTTGAGATATCGAATTTTCGAAAAAAAATGGGTATTCAAAAAAAAATTTTTTTTAATTTTAATATGCCATATAAATAGAACTTTTTGGAAGTTTTTATAAATAATTTCTTTTAAATGTTTCAGTCAATAATGAACTGTTAATAGTTATCTAGCGTAAAACTATTTTATATTTAATAGTAGACCGAACTTATTTAAGCACACAGACATTTTTTTGGAAGGTTTTGTATAAAAAGCAAGGTTCATAGAAAAATTAAATTTCATTCGATCACTCGTGAAAAAATCAAAAGGGAATGTTATTTTTGATTCGATTAAAACAAAATTAATTTTCAAGATCGAACCAAAAATGCTAGGATGTGGGATCTATAAAATATAGTTCGTTCCGAATTTATTATGCGAGAACAATTGAAATCGTACGGGAGTACAAATACCTGGGAGTTTTAATAACGTCGAATCTGAATATGAATAAGCACCTAGATTGGAAATTAGCGGAGGCAAAACGAGCGATCTCGTCAGTATGGGAACGGTGTATAAAGAGCAAATACATTCAGCACAGCGCAAAGCAAAAGATATTCCGCTCCACATCAACAGCAGTTCTTCTCTATGGTGCTCAAGTTTGGGGATATCGCCGTGGAAAAATGTCTACGATGTTTTATTAAAAGGATTTTTCGACTGCCAAGGAGTACACCCAACTATATGCTCTACCTGGAGACAGAGGCACCGCCAATGATTATTGATACACTTCAAATGCATTTAAACTATATCATCAAAATTATGGATATGGAGGAAAAAAGGATATCAAAATTAGTTTTAACTGCTGTGGCAGTTCAAACAAGAGGAGCTATGATAGTTGAGTGGAAGAATCTTGCCGCAACATGTGGCATTGATTTAGTCATAGTACCAAACGAGCAGCCGTCTCTATTAAAAAGTAAGTTTAATGCGATATTGGAAAAGTTTGTAAGTGTTCTCTATGAAAGATTCGCAGCTGAAGCCAGTTCGTCAGAGTTGAGGAGCTACTATAGCCGTCTGAATTTCAATCTGCAGAACAAAACGTATCCACTGAATACAACCCCAGTGTATAAAATAAACACTATTTTTGAGACAAGAGGTGAATTGCTTGATCTATATTATATGACATCGTCCAGATCTGCCCTTACAATGTAGTCTCTGCAATATGAAAGAACACGAGGATACATATCACTTTATTGCAGTATGCCCGGTTTTAAGAGAATTCCGGATGAGGTACTTCAATAAACTCAGCCTTTGTGAATTGGAGTTTCTGAACATACTCGATGGGGAAGAAGGATGGGATGCGCTTTATAACTTTACTGTCACTGCACTACGATATAGAAGATGTATTATAGAAGAAGAATTTTAATTTTTAAATTAATACAGTTTTATATTTCTTAAAATTTTCTACTTTTTGCCATTTAAATGTATTTACACATATTCGAAAATGTCAATCTGGTAGACGGCCATAGGCCATACCAATAAGCCTTAAGATTCAATATTCAAATAATCTATAAGTATTTATATTTAATGAAATAAAAGGAGTCAATAAAAATCTAACTATTGAAGATCCATTCACGAACCTTTGAAATAAGAAATAAAAATGTAATTTTACAAAAGGAAAAAGGACAGTTTCGAAATCTTTTAACTTTAATAGATTTCAATGAAATCGAATTGAGTGATTTCAATGAAATTGCCACAGGTCATGGTGATGATGGTGCCATTTTTTGAAACACAGTTTTGAAAATATTCGTTTTTGTTATAATTCTGTCTCAGCTATCCTGTCATTTTACTGAAATCACTCAAGGAACAACGAAGTTGACATTTTTTTTAAAGCACCCTGTTTTGAAAATATTTTTTCTTTTTTAATTCTGTAAAAGCTATCACCTGTGTCAATTTCATTGAAATCTTTCAAGGAACAACGAAGTTGAAAAATTTTGACATGTTTTTGAAACACCCTGTTTTGAAAATATGCAAATGTCCACGGATTTCCATAATGGCCTTTTCGATTGGCAATCCGGAAGACCGCTTCGATACGTGTGAACGATTCTGAAATCAAATCCGGAACAATTTTCTCTCCTTTTCAGAACAAGAACTGTCATTCTATCCCCATTCGAAAAGGCCATAAAATCACCTTTTTGTAAAAAAAATGTGAAAATTTCTGATTTTTTAGAAGTTTTCTTAAAGCATCGACATCGTAGCCATTCTTTAACAGACTTTGAAAATTAATGACTTGGCAGATGGGGACCATGTATTTTTTTTAATAAATAGCTTCACAACCGCAGTGAATGGATACTTGATAAAGAAAGATTTATTTTAAGGACCTTTTTAGATCCTTATTTAAATCCGTTCAGCCAATGACAAAATCCAAAACAACTTTGGACGTACCTACTGTTTACAAATTGCTCGGCGTAAAACTATTTTCTATAAATATTTAAAACGAACTTTTTATTTTAGTTTTTCAGATCAAAATTTGATAACTATTGATTCATTTGCTTTCAAACTCAATTGATTTATTATTTTACATATATATAAAACAGGTAGGTACCCAAAGTGCATATATTTTTTTCTGTGAATTTTTCCGATATTTTATTAGTTATTCTACTATTCGAGACGATTCCAACAAATCAGTTATAAATTAAATAGGTCCGGCCGTTCTTGAGTTATAAATGGTGTAACTAACCCGACTTTGTTTTATATATTAAAAAAATAAGAAATAAATAAGATTTGAAAATTCAAAACAAAAAATTCGAATTCCGAATCAAACTTTTTCTTTAAAATAAGAAAATCTCCACTTTTTATTTTAAAACAAAATTTAAACATTTACTTTAACTTCATTATTCAGCCCCATCATGAACGTCGGACACTTGATTCGAATTTCAAAAAAAAAAACTATCACAGAATCCATCGTAGTGCAAAACTTCACACAAATTAATATCAAGAAAACATTCGGTGATAGTTTTTTTTCGGGATTGTTAAACAAATCCGATTACCATGGAATTCGTGATAGGGCTGATGATCAATTAAAAATATTAATATCAGTTTAAACAACTGACCCAAAGCAGATAATCTTTAAATTAGAATTTTATGCTTACACAATAAAAATTGTATACATATTAACGTTTATTTCCTAAAGACTACGGTGTATGTATGTAAATATTGTACTTACTTACGTATTAAACATACTTACGTTCTTGTGTCATAAATTATTCTTTAGAGAAAAGGAATTGCATACGCCTCGGCTCTCTACCAAAACGATCAATTACTTCATTGAAGAAGTTTTTTTTGTTCTTTTACAAGATTTGTATGTATATACATCATGGCCATATGCATAAACGGTAGTAAGTGCTTTTACTGGTAAATTTGTATAGTATTTACTTATTGGCATATGCATAAAACCAAAGTAAATACTGAACAACAAGTATTTACTGGAGGCAAAAGTATTTACTAGTTTCCGATGAATTAGTCAGTAAGTACATATGCATAAAAACTAGTAAGTACTTTTTATTTCCAGTATTTACTGCTAATTGTTCAAGTTTGTAAAAACCAACTTGAACATTTTATAGTAAATACTTTTGTATGCTGAATGCAAAAATTCACCGTCGTGAGTCAAGTCAAAGCAATCGGATCACTTTATTTCTCAGAAAAAGTGGCTCAGAAAAGTAGAAAAAGGAATACCAAACGAATGTCTTAAAGGTGTTTGTTCTATTAAAAGTAATAATTTTCCAAGTGCATAATTCTGCAATCTGCTCTCAAGATCGAAAATCACACGTGAACACAGTTATAAGAATAGCTAGTAAAATGGTAGACACCTCCCCAAGAAAACCTCTCAAAAGTTTCCTAATGAAATTATTCCCAAACAGAAACACACATTAAGCCCATAAGTATAAATTAAAAGTGTTTTCAAAAGAAGAATTGATAGAACGGTAAATTATAAAAGAAATTCAAAACACCAGGTTTCCAATTCCACGTAAACACCTTAAGTCAGTATGTACTACCAATTTCGGGTGAATCAGCAGCATTTACTTGGATGAATTCAGTATTTACTACTAGTAAGTGGCTACCAGTATATAAACTTTATTTTATGCATACCAAACACAGTAAATACTATAAGTTTCAGCTTCTACTTGTAATACTAGTATTTACTTTAACTTTTTACTGGTAGTAAGTACTTCATTTTTATGCATATGCCCCATTGTATATACATACATTGTTAAAATTCAAAGTAAAAAATGCAAGTTGCGTGGTAATGCCAGGGGGGGGGCAAACCATGAACTCAATAAAGAAGCTGTAAAGAAAATATCCATATTTTCCAACAATATCGAAACATAGGATATTTTCAGATACATTTGGCATGATCCAAAGCCAGGGGGGGGCAAATCATGGAGAGAAGGCAAAGTATTTGTTAAAATTTAAAGAAAAAAATGAAAAATCTCTTAGTGGTGTGGTATTGTCCAGAGCCAGGGGGGGCAACTGCCCCCCTTGCCCCCCCCTCCGGGCGCCTATGTCTACCTGGGCTCCACTATCACATCACAAAATGACATCAGTGCAGAGATCAAACGAAGAATTACTCTTGCCAACCGCTGTTTCTTGGGGCTAAGAAGGCATTTGCGTAGTAAAACCCTCTCTCAAAGAACCAAGGAGACCTTATATCCGTGGCGGTCGTGAAGAACCAGGTAACTCAAACACAAAAAAAATTATAAGGTCGGGGTCAAAGTTTAATAACATTGACAAAGTCCGACTTATGTCAAAACAAGTGTTCATCATGTGTTTTCAAATATATAAGGAAAGTGTTAGATGAAGTCAAAATTTTGTTAAATACTGTAAACTATTTATTAAGGAATTTTTGAAAAATAAAAATTCACTTCAGGTATCTCGACTTAAAAGGTTCTTCACGACGGCCATGGATATAAGACCCTTATTATCCCGGTCCTGCTGTATGGGGCAGAAGCATGGACCCTGTCAAAAACGGATGAAAATCTGCTTGGGTGCTTTGAAAGGAAAATTCTTCGGGTGATCTTCGGTCCAGTATGTATCCATGGAGTATGGAGGAGAAGATTTAACAACGAGCTTTACGGGCTTTACAGCGACGTCGTCCTGGTCAAAAAGCTGAAAATACAGCGGCTGAGATGGCTGGGACACGTGGAGCGTATGGACACCGATGCACCAGCCCGACGAGTCTTCGAATCTACCCCTGATGGTCTGCGCAGCATAGGAAGACCCCACCTTAGGTGGCGCACACAAGTGGAGAACGACCTCAACCAACTTGGAGTGCGTAACTAGAGGCAGCTAGCTAGGGACCGAGCTGGCTGGAGGGGCTTGTTGGTTGAGGCCGTAGTCCACCCTGGACTGTAAGCGCCATCTAAAGTAAAGTAAGTAAGTCTCATTTCCCGAATGAATTTTGTATCAGTAAATTAATTATTGCTTTTTTAAAAGGTTTTGGTTCAAAGACATTTTGTTTATGAACAAAATATCTCAAATGATTTCTGATTGTCGAACTCAAGATTTTGATTGATAAGGAAGACGAAGAAGTGGGTCTCACAATAATTCTCTCCGTGTGTTTGTTTCTTCTATCAATAAATTTTCTTCCTGTATGGAGTTTATCTATACTATAAAGAAAGCTCACTTAAATCATCAAAGAATTTTTTGTTCCTTCGGCTACAGCCTAAGCAGCAGGAAAGTGATGCCAGACGAGATTTCTAGAATCCCACCAAATTCCAAAAAAAATCCCACCATTTTTGTACTGGAAGAAAAAAAAAACCACCATAACCTTTTCTGCTACAAATATTTCCTATATATAATAAAGAAGAATGTTGGCTCTGCTTTCTTGGTACTTCATATTCGCAAAAAAAGTATTTCATTTAATTGGTCAGTAATTGGTGAAGAAAGTTAACTTGTCCTAGAAATAAGTCAGCCTTAGAAAACTTGTAATCAAGACTTAAAGTTTCTTAAGGTCACGCACGATTTTTGCCACCTCATTTGTGGAATATTCACAAAAAATGTATACCGATCCGAAAGATCACTAGATCATGATAATATCAACTATTTTCAATAATTGGTCAGCCAAAGTTTTTCCTATGAATTTTTAAAGTTCGTTTCAAGGTAACAAAAAAACTGTTGGCATCTCACTTGAAAGGTCGTAAAAGGTCAGCTAGTAAGTTTCAGTAATTGGTCAGCCATTGATTTTTATGAATTTTGAGATATTTTTTTATTTTTTCAAGATCAGTGATTTTTGGTACCTCATTTGTGTGGTATTCAACAAAATTATTTGTTAAAGTTTCTGTGCCAAATCATTATAGGTCAAAAAATTCGAAGATAGGCAAGTTTAGTGAATTGTGGTTCTTCCCACCAAAAAAGAGACCATTGAAATATTTTCCCACCATAAATCCCACTATAAATATTTTCCCACCATTTTTCCCACCAAAGGCATTTTTTCCAACTATTTTGGTTGGAAAAACCACCAATCTGGAAACCCTCAGGAAGGATTTTCCTTACACTTGGTATATGGTGGTTTTTGATCATTCCCCTCATATATTTTTTCACTTTTTAAGCAAAAGTAACGGTACCTACGACCTGCCGTACAATTTTTTTTAACAATTTTACCAAATCTTATTTTTCTCAAAAATAGCTCAACAACATTGATTTTTGGTTTTCTTGAAAACTCTATGACTGAGTTTAATATCTTTTTACAGAAACTTCTTAAAAGTTAAAAAAAAGTCCTTAGCACCGAAGCTTTCAAAAAAGTATTTTTTAGATTTTCAAAGTAAATTTCAAAATTTTAAAATATCTATGAATAATATTACGAATTAAAATTTGCAAAAATAGTTTCCCATAAAATAATCAAAAATTTCTTTTTTTAAAGTTTAATTTTTATCTGTAGGTTTATAATTTTTTTTTTTTTGAAATCCATTTTTTGCTATCAGCTCAACTTTTGGAAATAAATTAAAAAATCACCCGTTTTCGACCATAGTTTTTTTTTTATTTGAAAAAAAAAACTCTTACAAATTAAAACAAAGTGTATAATGGGACTGCATGGTTTATAAAAATTTTGGTCCGTTTCACGTACAAGAGACCAACAATAGTCTTTTAACATACCATCATCCCAACAACCTCTGTAACTTTTTTCTATTCTTTCTAAATCTTGGTGAAGTCGCTCTCCTTGCTCATCACAATATATTGAAAAATGCCACTGACGATTTCTCAAAAAGTAAAAGAGATATTGGGACGATTAAAGCTGAATTTTTAAGATTAAGATTAGTACTTTCATAGTTACATAACCCCAAAAATGGCGAAAAAAAGGTTTTTTTTGTACTTTCTGACGATAATATCTCGAAAACAAGAGCTGATAGTGAAAAACGGATAACGGATTTGAGTTCATCACAAAAAGTTACCCTTAGATCAACTGTTACTTAGTCGTGTCGAAAACCTTGTAAGCCTATGTAATCAGCAAGGTAGTTTTGCGTAGGTATTGGTATTTCAATTCATGGATTCGTGGATTCGGTCATTGAAATTCAATGCGCAGCCTTTCTGATCACGTAGACTCCCACCTAAATTGCAACATAAGTAATTCGCATGAATACATTTGCTGAGTGCGTTCAAATTTTACTGTTAATACCTATTGGTTATTAAATTTCTCCTCTCCGTATTTAGTGCAGCAAAGTTTTCCGCCCCCTCATAAAGTGCCGCCCGGGGCGGACCGCCCCATCCACCGCCCTACGCTACGCTACTGTGTTATGTTTGATTGTTATCTCAATTTTTTTTCACGAATCCAAAACTTTCGCTATAGTACCTATATCGCAAGTAAAAAGATTTGCGTGTTTAGGAGGAAGTGTCTTAGACGCTGCGCTGCCTTATACAACACGGCCGGCGCATTGTTTAAAAAAAAGACATTTTTAGTTAAAGCTGATTCGGGTTCACATTGCAAGAGCAACAACCTTATTTTTGGGACTTATTGCCTTAATCCAAACAACGAATATGGAACTGTGCATATAAGCAGCTTTATCCTGCACGACATGATATTTTTATCATGATAGTTTTGTGTCATGATAGTTTTCTATCACGATAGTTTTCTATCAGCATAGTTTTTTATAATGATAGTTTTCTATCATGATAGTTTCCCTCATGATAGTTTTCTGTCATAATAGTTTATTACCATAATAGTTTTCTATCTTTATAGTTTTCTATCATGATAGTTTTCTGTCATGATTGTTTTCTATCATGATAGTTTCTGTCATGAGGTTTTCTCTCATGAGAGTTTTCTATCATAATAGTTTTCTGTCATCATAGTCTTCTATCACGATAGTTGTCTGTCATGATAGTTTTCTGTCATGATAGCTTTCCATCATGATAATTTTCTATCATGATAGTTTTTTTCTGATAGTTTTTTTATGATAGTTTTCTATCATGATAGTTTCTTATGATAATTTCCTATCAAGATAGTTTTCTGTCATGAGACGTTTGGCAGGTGTTCGACCACAAACACCGTGACACGAGATTTATATAGTATATTGGAATAATAATATTTTGATTTATATTTCATTCCACCTAAATATATATGTTGCCCCCCTTCCAGAACAAAATCATAGCTACGCCACTGACCTAACCTACTTATACCTATGAAGTGGCGTAGGTGCCATGTGTGGTACTTGGAGCGGACCTGAAGTTGTCTTACCGCTTCGGTTTTAGGGCAATTGGGTGGCATTTGGATCGAAATAAATTGTTTCGTCTAAATATAGTTTTCCTCCCATCTATCAAGCCATCAACTGTCAAATTCCCCCTCCACCGCTGTACCTGTAGGTATCTACTCTTATAAACTTGAAACTTAAATCTCCTTAAGGTTTTTTGTAGATGTTTATCTAATTTTACTCAGCCATGATTTCTTATTTGGCTTAAAGAAGTTTTGTCGTCGTTATTTGAAAGTCTTTTAAATACCATCATCGTACCTAGGAACATAAAATATACAAACGACCCATTAGATTTAGTAGATAGACTCCATTGAATCTTAATGTAAGTAGGTTTACATTCATGTGTTTGTAGATATTCACAGCCTGGTTTGGCCTCTAAAAAATAAGAAATATTTGGACAATAGCAGAATTATTTGGATTATTTCCTGCTTACAAAAGTTATTTTTGCCCAAAGCAATAAACCTTTTTCACAGAAAGAATCAAATTGAATTGTCCATAAAAATAAATAACAAAATATAAAAAAAAAAAAAACCAAAACCCAGAGTCCTATCTCCATGAATCCAGCAAGGATAGCAAATTTTAAGTGAATCGCTTTAAGGATTGCAAAGAAGGACTCTATATTCACAATAATGTGTTTGTGGTATACGTTCCTTACATACTTATATACCTACATAAAAGATACTCGTCCATTCATCGTTGACAAATTGAAAAATAATATTATGATTGTTATTGGAAAATGTAAAAATGTTTGTTTGAATGCACACATCTCTTATGCTGCTGCTGGTGATTCAACAAAAATATGTAAAAAAGAGGAAACATTTCATCTTTGTTCTTTTTTTTTTGTTTAAAAGAATTTCAATTGTGCAAAGAAAAAACAAAAATAAAAGCAAAAAAACGAGCCGGAATACTGAGCCGATTTCACCAAATGGAAACTTGGCTATAGAGAAGATTTAATTTCGTTTGCCACATCGCAGTTTCTGAATTTAAAGCGATTTATTATAATTTTTTTGTTCGTTTTAATTTGACAAAGAAAAAAGATATTCTTGGTTGCACAGGAAAAAGAATTAAGCCCCTCTGCATTATTGGAGACAAAAAACTTTTAATTGTCCACTAAATTTCAATGCGATATACCCCGTTATTTTCAATTAAAATCACCAAAGAATGCTTCTTCTATAAAAAACGGAGAGCGGTAGAAAAAATCCTTCCCTTCCCATGGTAACCGGTATCACAGAAAAAAGGATGAACAAAAATATAGAGGATTGGCTTCGCCAAGCCAAAACCAAAAACAAAAATTAGCGAAGAAAAATGAATGGAAAATAAAGCCAGAAAAATAGTTGAAAGGATGAATTCTGACTGCGCTGATGATGCAGCACAAAGCAAATCAAATAGATGCCGCAGAAACCGCTATGTGGCGCTGGTGTTGCTCTCTGCCACAAGACAATAGGATAATGTTGAAACGATGTTTCATCAAAATTAGCATGTTCCTCGCCTGTCTGGCATTGTCCAGTTGTTAAACTCGGAAGCGAAAAAGGATTTAGGAAAGGAGAACGACAGGAAATTGGTTATGCATCATTAGATATTTAGAATGTGTAATGAAGGTAATTTTTTTTTTATTTCAAATTGTTGGATGAAGAGATTGAAATAGAATTCAATAAGATTAATTTGAATGAGCGAGCTGAGAGGAACCAATTAAGCATGAGAGTCTCAATGAAAAGGAATTGATTGCGGCGGCGGAATATGGCTTTGCATGTAGCAAAAAGTTCATAGACCAAATTAAGGAAGAGAAGACAATCAATTGTGTAAATATGAAGAAAGAAATGACATTGGCTTATCTGCAGTTAGAGGGAATTATATAACTGTGTTTACTTGCCCCCAAAAAGTGTTGTTTTTTTCTTGAAGATGTGCATTTAAGATAACGTTTTTCACCAGATATGGACAGGGCACTGATGTGCACCATGATCTTCCTTCAAAAACCCTAGATCCGATTCCTTGTTATCCTAAGGATTTGTCGAAGAATACATGTAAAAGCTATCCGAGCTACTATAGTGCCAGTTTTTCAGTGCAGAGGATAAGGTTTGGTTGAACCTTAAACTCCAAAAGTTGATTTTTGGCCTCTTTGGAGGGCGTGTGGCAAGGGCAAAGCTGAAAGTAAAACGTCTGGGACCTATGTATCTATTTAGAATTAGAGCCCAATTCTCTGTTGTTTACATATAAATTGAAGTGGTTATACCATCGGCACGAAAAGTGGACAAATTGCGGTCCACCCCCACCCCTGGATGAAAAAATAACCTGCCAGACGGTTGCATTTGGTATAGTATTGCGTATATTTACACATTACAAGTAAATTAATTTTGGTTATACCTTCACTTCAAAAATTGCCGCCGGCTTTTGATCTATTACATAGGTCTTCGGGCCGGTTACCGGCACAGGATCTCAATACATGCATTGGTGTACGTTTTTTGAAATGTACCTCAGCTCTCTCCAACTCTTCCCCAGTTGAGCTAATAATTCCTCTTCGACCATTCTTCGCCAAGTACTTCTAGGTCAGCCCACTCGTCTGCTTCGCTGCGTGAGAGGGTTCCATTGCATCTCTTGACTCGCACTGCACTCTTGACATTTTCGAAGGACATGACCAATCCACTGCCACTTACGTTTTTATATTGAGTCGATGATGGTTTCCTGACCTGTCTTCAGTAGCGGATTTAAGGGAGGGTAGTGGGGGCCCCCACAATAAGCCTAAAAGTACAACAATACAAAACAGCAGTAGATTCTTCAGCAGATGGAGGTGTTTTAAATATTATCCAAGATCATCTGAAAGTTTTATCAGGCGACACAACACAATTTTGTTAATCCGATCATTAGAATCGAGAGCAAGCAGAATTTTGTGGTCTCAAAAATGACATAGGTCCTTGGCCTGACAGCGTAACAAATGAAAAGATAGAATATTGTACTGAAAAAAGGTCTACAGAACTTCTAAATTACGATGCGATGAGATGAAGTATCTTTGCAGAATTCAGTTCTTCAAGTCAAGATCAGTCGCATGAAAGTTTAAGATTTTTCTGAATCTTGCAAAGAATAAGTTTTCTCGTCACAATTCAAATCAAACGATTCTCCAACTACGGGTAAAATCTATTGTTATGCGTGTAAGTTAATATGCACCCAAACACAGAAAAATCAGTGGAGAAGGCATGCATCTGATCGTTTCTATGAATATGAGACTTCAAAGACTCATTTGGAATCACTATTGAGTACAGTGCACAGGCGAAAAGTCACTGGATGCATCGATGAAGAGCTAGCGAAACAAGAGGAGCCTTTCGAGGTGACAGTCAAATTAATTATTGGTTCACCGAGAAATGGAAATTTTCTGGGAATAAATTATTGAAGCACTTTACTGAAAATTTTTATTCATTGTACTTAGAATATAATTAATTAATTAAATAACTCCTTTGTGCATTGTGCCTCCAGACATCTCAATCCGGTCCTACCTGTCCTCTCATGAAGTCCATAGTTTGAGGTACGGTTAGGCCAGAAAATCCTGAAGATGTTTCGCAGACATCTATTCATGAACGTGAATGTGACGGCGGGTTTTACTTTCCAAGTGCTGCAAAGCTGCACACAAAAAAAAACCACGGATTCAACATTGGAGTGGAACGGTCGCAGCTTGGTCTTTAGGCTTAGAGATATATTTCTCAATATTTTGGACAGCATTCCAAATTCAGCGCTTGTTTCCTGATTCAGCTGATTATATCTAGTTCGGTCCCACCATCTGTAAACAATACCTCCAAGATATTCAAAACTCTCTACCATCTCTACTGGTTGCCCAGAAATATCTACTTGGGAAGATGAAGAAGTTCCAAGGCTGATCCTTTTTGCTTTTGGTGTATTGATCTTTAACCCAACTGTTTTAGCTTCTCTCTTCACCCTTGTTGTCATTTGATAGAGATCTATGATGCTATCAGAGAGTAAGGGTTAGTATACGTTCGTACGCGTAGTCTAGATGTTTGAGTTGTAATTGCAGTATCCACTGAATTCATCCGTTGGCAGTCGGCAAAGCTGCATACAGCACATCACTTATCGCCAACAGGAACTGTATTGGTGACAGTATACAACCCTGTCTAACCCCAGTTTGCCTCTCAGTCTGGATTTCAAATTCCTCTGACCACCTTCATTTATGCAGAACGTGACATTAGGATCCATCATATTATGGAGCCTTAATAATAGCGATCAATTCGTCTGGGATTTCCCTTTTGCGCAAAGAAAAGCCAGATAAACTCTCACTTGAACCCTTTTCAAAGTCGATGAACAGCAGCTTAAGAGGTGATCGATCCTCTACGCACTGCTCGATTCTGATCCGCAACGTGTTGTTGTGGTCCACACAGGAACATCCAGTGCGGAATGTTGCTTCTTCGGTGTTGAGCGTGTCTTCTAGGTGGTCTTGTAGTCGCTCCAGAATGATTTTTTCTTTAACCTTGGCTAGAGCAGCCAGCACGCAATTTCTTCTCTAGCTTTATCCATCACTCTTCGGAAAAACGCTTTGTTTCCCAAGCTGGGTGCAGGAGCTCATTCTATGTTTTTTTGGCGCTACTCGTAAGAGCTCTGCGGGAATACCGTCAAGTCCAACCGCTATTTTGTTCTTCTGTGCTCCGATTGGGGTTAAGATTTCTTCTCTACTAAGAGATACAATGCGTATTCGGGACTGATCCTAGGGTGTTGGGTTCACTTCACTCTCGAAAACCTAACTTAAAACCGCAGAAAAGTTTTCCCCCACCTTTTGAGCTGGTCCTCATCCGAAACTTGCAGAGATACGTCAGTGTCTTTTACGACACCTGTTAGCTCTTTGGTAGTTCAGTAGATGATCCTAGTGTCACACCTACTTGCGGCCTCTTCTGCTTCTGTAGCCAATACATTGATATAATTTAATATATTTATCGGGTCGCACGCTACGGTGAACTTCTTTTATCTTCATGTGGTACGCAGACTATAGCTCGTTTGTCCCTGCTGCTGCTGGTTTTCTTTCCTCGATCCTAGCCCAAGTTTCTTCGGAAAGCCAGGCACTGTTTCTTCCTTGCGTCTGACCGAATATACTTTCAGCACCGGATATGAAAACATTTTTCACAGCACACCAATAGTTTTCGATGGAAGTGCATTCCGTACTACTGATTGGTCTCAAGACTTGTGAAAAGTGGTCCCCTAGTTGTTGGCGGACTGCAGGATCCTTAAGTCTATCGGTATTAAACTTGGACATTCGGGTGTTTTCCTGGGATCTCCGAACTGGAGCTAGGAAGTCTGTCTGTCAACACCCAACAGAACATGTCACATCTTTTGCCCGGAGATGGTCCTTCTTATAACAAGGCGGTTGATGTTACAAAAATCGACAAACGTTCGTCATTGTCGTTGTGGTCACCACATCAACTACATGCTTTCCCATAACATGCTTGAGTTCATCATTGTCATGGCCAACCAAGTCATTAAAGTCTCCCATTACCATTTATGATCAAGTGATTATGAGCAGCACTCAGCCGATATGTAATCCAATATGGCCGATCGCCAAGATGGGTCCTCTCCTACCCTAAACCGCAAGCCAAAAATGTTAGTAGTACCTACCTGATTGGTGCTTTTGTCGGGAAAAAGCACATTTTCTTACTGAAAAGGCCTCCTCGATAGAAGAAAGCTCCGTTGGGACGTAACACTCTATGATGGTGACGTGAAGTTCTCTAGTTCGGAACCTAGCTTTCTTGATTCTGTCATCTCAAAGCATCTAGAAAGGAAAGCTTTAGAGAGCTGTTTTGGAAAGCATGAATCCAACGCCAGATTCACGACAGCTTCCAGGTGACTTTCCGGAGTAAAGTAGTGGAGTGTTAGGAGTTGCAGACTTAAACTTCTCTGAGCCTAACCATCTAACTTCACCATTATCTCTAAGATATCCATCTTATACCCCATGGATTCTTTCTCTTATTGGAGGAATCTGACATTTCGAGGACCTTCACTTCCATAATCAAGAAGCCTCTTCTTACATTCCAAAAACCAATCTTTGTCCGGGAACAATAACCAAAAATCGGCAACGTGTAATTTTTGCTTATACGAATCGTGGTGTCGGTATGAAAGAATGCTAACCTGCGTAACCTATCCTACAAAGCTAGGCCTTTACGCAAAAAGTTAAACGTGATCTGGGGACCTCACGAGGATGTAAAAAAGCACTTCAACGTGACTAATTGTTGTGCTACTGGATCAGACCAAGCTGTGAGCAATCAATAGTTTCCCGATCAGGCACGATGCATGTCACTCACAAGATCTCTTTATGCATAAATGTAAAAATACGAAACAAAAGTATCAATTTTGCCTATAAATGGATTATACCACTTTTGCACTCACGGCCTCAGATCTCAGTGAGTTTTGAATTAAAATGGCATTTTTGGTGGGAAGCATACTCATGTCCCATCCCAATTCCCAAACGAACTTATTCAATAATTACAACCCTTGAACGTAATTATTCCTCAACAAAAAGGTGCAACACACTAGTCAAGAGCATACTAGACTATAGAGCCAAATTTTCAATTGATTGCATCCCCTTTAATTAGCCTGAAAACACGAAATACTATTATACTGAATTTCTGTCACTATATATACGACATCATCTAACGTCATAGTTATCACAGACTTTTACACAACAGATGTTAAGACATTTCCTTCCCTCGCATCTTTCGCCCTTGTTATCATGTTATGCTGTAGCCTGTGAATCCTTGTATCCGTTGATGTGGTTTTCTGAGGGAGTGAGGAGAAGGTGAAATAGTAGTGTTCCTGACATAGTGCTGTGTGTGTTTCTCTGGTTAAGTTGTTAACACCCACGAAACATTGCTTCGCTAATTACAATCGCAGGCCATTTTATACCGAGCATACAATTTGGCAATACATGCATTATTAAAGAACAACAATAGCGGCAGAGACAGGATATCCCTGGCTTGAATGGAAAATAATTGAATAAGGACATTAGGGTTAATTCAAGTTAAATGGACCGCCATTTGCCGCAAAAACCACAAGGTTTCTAAATCGGATGAGGAAACTCTAACTCTTACCCATCATATGGATCCCACTTTTTGCCTTAATCAAGCCACCCTATACCACCTCCGCTATGTACATATGTATACATATCATTTTCCTAAGCCCCACATAACCGCATGTCGAACCCATGGAATCATTAGGACGCGTTAAGGATATCCTGAATAAAAGGGAATATTACTGAAAGTCATTCAGATTCTACACCGCAGGAAATTATCTGCCTGAACTGTTACAGGAAGTACCTACTTTTGCCAAGGATATAGGACAGGAGAGATGAGAGGCTCTTGTGGGGTTTCCTTAAACTCTCTGGGCTGCTGGCATGTTGTTGCTCGCCGTCATAGCTCGCATACATCCAAATGGAAACCCACACGCTCGCACTTGGGTTATCGTAAAACTAACACAAGAACTGTAATTAATGGAGTGCTATGCAAATAAAGGGAATTGCCTTAAATCACTCGCTCGTATCACGTATCGCGTTACAAGGTACTACATGGTACCATTACGCTACACACGTTTATTATCGCAGCATAGGTAAGGTACAACACTAACTGTACTTACCTACTTTGAACAAGAAGACCCAGACAATAATAATTTCTCAAGGTGTACGTACAAAGGTGTCAAACCTAGTGTGACCATCTTGAAATGCATTGAAATATACAAATAATTTAATTTAAAGTAAACTGGAAAAAATGTTATTTTTGTTTGGAGGAGTGAATGAATTACATAGGTAAGTTAAGTTAAGCAGTGAACTTTAACTTGAGACAGATGTATGCAAGCCAGTGCAACCAGACAGAGAGGCAAACGTCCTATCCTCCCTGTACTGACAATATTTGTTGGACAGAGTATAGTTAGAAATAAACAAATAACCATATTCATATTCCTTCTATTTTCGCACACTCAAACTAGAACCGTACAAAATATTTGACAGAGGAAATCTGGTGATGTAGTGGAGGAGCACTAGCATTTTATTCAGGAACCTGCTCCAATTTTGATCATTTTTTTTTAATTTTGTAAATTGAAATTAAAAAAATTTACAATTAACAAAAATTGACGCTCTCGACAGGAAATTTTGTTAAAAATTGAAAACCCAATTTTTTCAAAAAAAAAACAATTAATTCTTCCTTTATTTTCTTTGAACAATTTATTTAACTTATAAACACACTCCAAAAGTTTATAAAAACATTTAACATAATTCTACTAAATATAAAAGCCCAACACACAGTACAGTCAAGCCCGGTTATAGTCCGAAGGAGATGACAAACCATGGACTTTCAGGCAGCAACTGCCCTGATTATAAACGACTTTTGCTCTTAGGCGATTGTGATTATAAGTATCGATCTTACTGTGATTTTGTTATTTTTATACTCATTCAAAAAATAAAAAAAAAAAATAGACAGACAAATTTTCAATAGTGTTTTGTCCATTTTTTCCAAAAATTGTGCATTAATGTATTATTTTATGATGCTTTTTGTTTGTTTATGACGTTGGGAAAATAAATCAGAACAGATAAAAAAAAAGCCAATTATTATCCGGCTCTCTTGCAAAGTATTTTCACATCGAAAAATGCAGTTATTGTTTGCGTGAACTGAATAGACACAAGTAATAAAATTGGTGATAAAAGTTAATGGAAGAAAGTAAAGCAAGTTTTTCTCTGATTAAAAAAAGAAACACAAGTTTAGCGCTCCGAGTGCTCTGAGCTAAAAAAAAAATACACAGATATTCTTTTGACAGCTCAGAGCTAAAAAAGGAAAACGCCTTATGTCCGTATTGTAACGACTTTCACAATTGTACTATAACGACTCTCAAATGAAGAAGCGCCATCTTGTGAATTATACCTGATACAAACCAACATACGGAGAGCTTTCGTGAGCTTTAGCCCTAAATGTCAAAATAAAAGCTTTAGAAAGGGAAATTATGGGAAATTTCCTACGGAAAAAGCAAGTACCAGAACATTCGAGCAATATCCAGAGCTTGTCAAACAAGTATAAAAGCCACAAGTCTGACCGGCAGTGGACACAGTTTGTTTTTAATCGTGAATGAATAAAGTTGGTTGTAATAATAGTGAAACAAGTTTTCGTTGGTGAATTAATAGCTGTGGTGAACAGTAAATTGTTTTGTAGTAAGAAGAGTAATGTATTTTATATAAAGTGAATAAGTTATACTAACGAACCTCAGAAAATATTAAGTATTCTTTTCAGCAGACCCTTTCATTTGATTGGTACACACAAAATTAGCTATCCGCCGTCTTGAGACCTCCACGATATTGGATTAGGAATTACGTTACATAGCTTACCATGCACTGTCATCGAAATTTAACGTGTATGCAATATTTCATCTCAATCGGTTGAGAATAACTGCTTTAAAATTCAGTTCAAAAATTTGCAAAGAACATATATACCTCTACATATATGTACATTAGGGTGGTCCTTATTTTAAAAACTTTTGAGCACCCGTTTTTTTTGTTCATTGACATCTTAAAACACTACCCTATTTTTTTTTATTTTCTTAAATCACGTTAACACGTGCCGCATTGAGCTTAAAGTTGATGCTCCTGTGAGAGTTAGGGATTATTTAAATACTGTTTTAGCTCCAAAAATAACGGTACTTGCTACACAACCCTTATGAAAAACCTTATCTATCTTAAAAACAGCTCAAAAGATTTCGATAATAATTTTAAAAATGTTTGTATAGTTACTCGGATATTTTTAAAAATTCTTTATTTCCAAGCAAATCGAACTTTTTGAGCAAGAACGTGCGACCCAGTCGGGTCTTTTATTTTTTTATTTTGAAGCAAGAGTAGGTAACAGATTTGAAAGTGCACTTTATTAATTCTGCAAATCAAATTTTTAATAGCACCCGGTTTTGGTCGATTTTATGAAAATTCAAATTTTCAAACTCATTGCGGCACGTGTTAATACAATCCGATTAGCATGAAATTTTTTTGGTACACGTTTTAAATGTAGAAGAACAGAAAAAAATGGTGCTCAGTAAAAACAAACAATTTTTGTTTTCCTCCATACAAATAAGGACCACCCTAATGTACATGCATACAAACAAAAATAGCAAGGTAATAAAGCTTGTAAGAAAAGCATTTTCCTCTCCGAGTATCAGCAAGGTATTCGGGACATGAAAGCATTCATCCCGCGTCTAAACTCGATTCTGATATTCAATGGAACAAATCTAAAAAGCAGTGTCTGGTTGAAAAGTCCTTTAACAACGTTTGTTTAGAGGGTCTTTATCTAAAGCTGAATATGCCTATAATCCAGAAAATTGTGGACTAGTTTTGATTTTTCTCCTGTCTTTTGTTTTTGAGGGTGTTGAATCCGAACCTGATGTTTGCGACAAAAATTTCGTGACGCAACATGCAAAAATCTTCCAAAAGTGGTACAAAAATGCATTTTGTTTAGTATTCAGCCTAACTCGAAAACTATTAGTTTATCACAAATTACATAGAAGTAAATTGAAAGTATATACAATTTTGAAAAAATTTTAGGTCAAAGTTTTTTTCTGCAACTTATTTCTTTCTAAGAAATCCTTATTTGAAATTTAAGATACGAATTTAGCGTATTTTCAAATTATGTATGTAGGGCCAGTTTTTCAATTCAGGCTTTACTCTGAGTTAAATCAGAGTTAGCTAATCCTGATGAAAATAAATTAACCCTGAGTTAACTCAGAAACAGTTTTTTAGTTGAGGATTAACTTTATCTTTCAGCTGTCAAAATTCTGAGGCCAACGATGTGCGACACTACGGATATCACCCTTCTACGCCTTTTACGCAGAGGAATAGAGATGGCGCCACAACGAATTGCACTGGCAATAACTTTCAATATCGAAATCGAGATGGCGCCACAGCTAAAAAGACCCTCAATTTCACCAAATTAGACGAGTTAACTCGGAGTTAAATTTTGATTTCAATTGACTGAAAAACACGTTTATGGAGTTAACTCCGGTTTAGCCCCGAGACTACGATGATCTCGCACTGAAAAACTGGCCCAGTCAACGAAATTAAAGGAACAAATTTTTTTTTTCAATTTTTGTTAGTGTTTTTTTGAAGAAATATATCTTTGTGACGAGTTGTCGTATTGAGTTGAAACAAAAAGCATGCTACAGCTTTATGTATTTTGTTTCGAGATTTGTTTGCAAAACAATTTTTTTGAAGTACCATTATTGCGTTGTTGTTTTTTATTTTGTTTTATTATTTTTTAAAAAGTTTTTAGTTTGAAACTAAATTTTATTCAATTTCAGGTCAAATAAGTATCTTACTAATGCAAAACTGTGAAAAAATCTACTGGAATTGCGGTTTTCTTGTCATTTTGATGCCGTATATGCATTGTTTAGGAACAACACAAATTTTTCCTTTACCTGGTTTGTAAGACTTTGAAATTTTGGTGAGAAAAAAACGGTTCAATGCATCAATTTGCAAATTTTCAAGAATATTGATTCTTTAAAAGTCTACAAATTGGAATACCAACGCAAACCATGCAATCGGGTTGGGGCGACATCCCGCGAATCAAAATCCAGTATGTCGAAATCCCGTTTTTCAAAATCCCAGAAATACAAATCCCGCCGATCAAAATCCCGCCGTTTCTACTACTATGCGACAGCTCATTAATATTTTTCTTTCCTATGCAATTTGTGACACCATTGCATTGTAAATCGCGTTTAAAGATAAAAGTTGATTTTTCGTATAATGCTATGCATTAATTGAGTTCTCTTGAGCAAGAGTACCTTGAATGACAAATAAACGCGAATAAACAGCAACCCCCCTGCTTGGGCTCATTATAGGATTTGGGGTGGGTGCAAGGTTGGGTGTATGCAAAGTTTCTTTTGCATTTAAAGAATCTGGATTTATAAGTCGCTAGGTCGCTTAGTTTATCCGCAAATCAAGTTTAAAGGTGTCAACTTTGATGCTTCTAGGACGCTTAGCTTAGCCGCAAATCGTGTTTAAAGATATATGTATATGTAAGTCGAATTTTCGTATAATGCGATGCATCAATTGAGCGCCAATGTCAAGTTTTCTTGAGCACCAGTACCTATCATTCATATTTCGAAGAAAAATTAAAAAACAAAAAAAAATTGAGAAAAGTTTAATTTTTCATTGAAATTTTTTCAAAAAATCTTGTTTTTTTTATATTTATTTTTCTCAAAAAAAGTGTCCAAAAAGTTTATATTTCTACATAATTTGTTTTCAAAAAAAAAATCCCACCTGTGTCCAGAATCTAGACCTACCTCTGTCTTCTTAAAGACTACCGTTCCCCATCACCCAAACCGAAAAAAAATTCCCACCTTTGTCCAGATCCAGACCCACCAATTTCTGTATCTCTTATTACCTCGAGGTCTTACCTCTACGGAGTTCTAAGAAGAACTGAAGATAAATGCCAAAGCACATGGTTTTGAATAAAAATAAATTCACAAATTAAAATCAAATATTGTTTCAAAAGTATGAAAAAGTATCTAAAAAGTTGGGATTATTTAAAAAAAAAAGTATTGAAAATCCCGCAAAATAGTAGCAGGCCACTGGCGGGTTTCTTGCGGCGGGATTTTGACTGGCGGGTTAGGTTAGGTAAGGTTGAAGTGGCTGTCCATTGTTGCCAGAAACACCGATTTATCGTAATTCTCCCGATTTTCAGACCTATTTCCGATACACCGATATTTGGTCTTAGTATGACACTTTTCCCCGATTTTCAATATTTCATAAACTAATGTAAACAAATTTGCCCATTGCAGTTTCAGTTTCTTGTTTGTTAAATATCACCAAAATCGGCGTATAAGTGTCATCTGTCATGTCATTGGCTTTTCTTATTTCATTATTTGTTTTTATTTTAGTTTTTGGTAATTGGCTGGGTGCATGCGTCAAAACAGCTGGAACAATAAATCAAGCTAAGGTTAATTCAATTTGCGTTTTGGTTAAAATGATTTGCTAATAGTTTAATATTGTTTGCGTATATTTAACTATATTTGCGTTTTGTTTAAATCGAATTGCGAATAAGTTAATTCTATTTGCGTTTGGGTTAAATCTATTTGCGCTTGGGTGAAACTTATTTGCGTTTAGGTTAAACCTATTTGCAATTTGGTTAATTTAATTTGCGAATGCTATATTACTTACTTTTTGTGTATTACGTGTTATAAGAACTAACAGTCGAATTTATAAACTTTTTTCTAACGTAAGACAACGGAATTATTTTCATAAGATTTGACTAACTTGACTTTTTATTTAATTAAATAAATCATATTTCCAACTATCAACCGCCTAAGAAATCTAATAAATAAGGCTATTAATGTTTAAACTAATAGCGCTATAGAAGACTATTAAATAAGGGAAATAATAGTTTTTAATTTTTGAAGTTTTAACCACTATTTACTAACAATATTACTTTTAAAAATTGTTTTAAATAAAATAAATAAAACCTTCAAGCAATTTAATTTTTTGTTTGAAAAGAAATCAGTTTTGATTTTCATTTAGTTAATGAAAAATATCTCACAATCTAAAAAACTCGTTCGGAAAAAAATCAGCAAAAACTTTTTTTTATAAAAAAAAACAGTTGCATTTGACCCCTGGCATGGCTTGTAGGTTTAAACCCGTTTCCCCGATTTACACCGATTTCTAGTGTGTTAATCTCCCGATTTCAGAAAATATTTTCTGGCAACACTGTGGCTGTCAGTCATGAAAACTGACACACTTACACCATAAGTTGGCCCATTGTGATACCACAAACTGGCGGGATTTGTATACATAATTAGTAATGTTATTTGGCGGGATTTCGACCTTTTCCCCATGCAATCAATATTAGCAAAGAAAAAAAAGCTTTACAAAAAGACCACAAAAAGTCGGTTTTTAGAAGGTACTTTTTTTTTAAACTAAACTTTTAAAAATCTTGTAAAACACTTTTTCAAGTTTCCAAAACTATCTTTGAATTTTTATAACGTCATTATTTGCTGAGATATTAGTAATCAAGGCTAAAAATATCTTTTTTCATTCAGTCAGATAAACCATGCAAACAAAAATTGTACTACAGCAAAAAAAAATTGAATTGAAGCTGAATAAACAAATAGTCAAGTAAATCTAAGACAAATTTTAACAAAAGAAAATTTTGTGCGAATAGACTCAGACCACTGGTACTTGAGACATATCCAAAATTAGCCCATGGTATTTAGCCGTTTCCAATATCGCATATGACAAAATGTATTCAGTTATAAGGCAGACTTGTGATACATCTATTTATAATGATTTTTCACGTCCATTCCTGCCAACAAACACGCACACAGGAATGGTTGTGAGTTGTAAGTCACTAGGCCCTGGTTCTCCACGAGCTGTTGCGCCACCCAATTTATTTATTTATTTATTAATGATTTTTCACGCTGATTCGAACTTGATATCAGTTTTCACTTTCATGTTCAAAGGGTAGACATGTGCATTCAAGAGGACACAAGCGTCCACAAGCTTTGTTTCAAAGCGGACCTCTGTCTATCAACTCCTACTCTCACCTCCCCTCGGTGAACATCGGGTGCCTTGTACCTTTAACTGAAGATGGGGTTCCAATCCCTGTGGACGGTTTTAGGGGGCAGCAAACGAGAGAGGTGGGAGGAATGCTCCCACTAAGGCACTTCTCCTTCATCCAGGCGGCATGCAGCGGAAGAATTCTCCAGATAGAATCAACGGTGGCGTCTACAGTTCCAATTAGGTTGAACTATTTAGTGAACACCTTATACGGGCTACTACGACATATTCGGAGCTCAGGCCTATAAGGAGCGTTCAATCCGGCTCCCCGCCCTTGGAGTTATATTGTAAGAGGGTCTGGTCCTCCAGGTTGGGATTCGTGCCGTCGGGGTGACTTCCCGGCCACGTAAAGCTTTTTTAGTTGCGAAGCAACAACAAGCCTCGGATACGGACGGATTTACTGTTGACGAACCTAGCAAATGTTCTGTCTCTATATAGACCACGTGCAGCCGAATATTTAGCGGAGGCCCTAGACCGCCATCCAAGAAGTGCGATGGGATGGGCCGGGCAAGAGAAAACTGAAAGTCTGCGATATCTACTACGGTGACTGTTACCGACCACAAGGGCAGCGTCTCTTTGGATGTGGATTCGTTGTTAGAGGCAGACTTAGGCAAGAAGTCTTGAGTTTCAACTATGTGAACGAGCGCCTCACGACAATTCGCATCAAGGCTAAATTCGCCATTATTAGCCTCATATGCGCGCATGCCCCCACAGAGGAAAAAGATGACGACACCAAGGATGAGTTCTACGAGCTCCTGGACAAGACATATGAGCAATGCCCTAGCTATGACATTAAAATTGTCTTTGGTGATTTTAATGCCAAGCTAGGAAAAGAAGACGTCTTTGGTGGCACAATCGGAAGATATAGCCTGCACGACACCACCTCCGAAAACGGACTCAGGCTAATCGACTTTGCTGCGGGGCGAAATGTTGTGGTAGCTAGTACGCAGTTCCCGCATCTCGATATACACAAGGGGACATGGCGAATTCCTGGTCAATCAACTGCTAACCAGATTGACCACATTGCGATCGACGCAAGGCACTCCTCCAGTTCCGAGGAGCCAACGTTGACTCGGACCACTACCTCGTTGTAGCCAAGGTAATGCTACGGATATCCAGACTAAAGCCAAAGCAGGGAAATACTTTAAGGAAATTTAACGTGGGACGGCTACAGTCGCAACAAATCGCCAGGTCCTTTTCCGATCGAGTCTCTCGCACCCTCTTAAATAGTCCTATACCACCAACTGCAAGCATCGAGAACCAGTGGAAGAATTGCCAGGAAGCCATCAGAGATGCCGCCTCTGACGCCACAGCGAAACCCCTGGTTCGACGAAGAATGCCGACAAGTACATGCAGCCAAGCAACAGGCATAAAAACCGGCGCTGCATAGAAGGACTAGAGCTGCTCGCGAGCTCTACGAGCAGAAGAGGAGAGAGAAACACAAGCTTCTAAGAAGGAAGAAGAAAGAGCATGAGAAGCGTGCGATCGAGGAAATAGAGGGATGCCATTGCAGGAATGAAGTTCGGAAGTTTTACCAAAAGGTAAAGAGAATCTCTCAGGGTTACAAAGTCCGGACCGAAGCCTGCAAGGACGATCAGGGGAACATCATAGTAGAATCGCAGTCAGTGCTGAGGATATGGAAAAATTATTTCTGCAAGTTGTATAACGGCGATTAAGAACCGAATTCCGCTACCATGCAGATTGCACCATTCAAACTGGACGACGTAGACCAACAATTCCGTCCACCCGATCTCGACGAAGTAAGGATAGCTATATCTAAACTTAAGTCCAATAAAGCTGCTGGAGCTGATGGTCTTGTGGCTGAGCTATTCAAAGCGGCTGGCAATGAATTGGTTAGGAGAATGCACCAGCTCATCTGTAAAATATGGTCGGAGGAAAGCATGCCCGATGAATGGAACCTCAGCATTGTTTGCCCGATCCTCAAGAAAGGCGATCCTCTGGACTGCACCAACTACATAGGCATCAGTCTTCTTAATATCGCCTACAAGATCTTCTCTGCCGTACTTTGTGAACGCCTGAAGCCATTCGTCAACAACCTGATAGGTCCATATCAGTGTGGCTTAGGCCAGGGAAGTCCACCATCGACCAAATATTCGCACTACGGAAGATCTTGGAGAAAACCCAGGAGTTTCAAGTCGATTCCCACCACCTTTTTATCAATTTCAAGGCCGCGTATGACAGCATCTATAGAGACGAGCTATATAGAGCAATGTCTAGTTTTGGTATCCCTGCCAAACTCGTCCGTTTATGCAGATTGACGATGGAGAATGCACGCTGCTCCATCAAGGTCGGCAAAGACCTCACCGACACCTTTGATGTCAAAAAAGGTTTTAGGCAAGGCGACGCGCTGTCGACTTCTTCAACATCGTCTTCGAAAGAATAGTGCAAAACTCTCACGTCAACACTAGAGGCACAATCTTTCAAAAGTCCGTCCAACTACTTGCTTACGCTGACGACATTGACATAATCGGACGAACAAATCGTGATGTCAGTGGTGCTTTTGTGAGTATTGAGAAGGAAGCCAAGAAGATGGGTTTAACGGTGAATGAAAGCAAAACGAAATATGTATATGCTGTCAACAAGAAAGGACACCCAACACCGACGTCTAGGACAGAACGTCACTATATAGACAGCAATCATTTTGAGGTGGTCAGAGACTTTGTCTACCTAGGATCCGCTATAAACTCAGCGAACGATACGAGTGCTGAGATCAAACGAAGAATTACTCTTGCCAATCGCTGTTTCTTTGGGCTAAGAAGGCAATTGAGAAGCAAAGCCCTCTCTCGAGCAACTAAACTGTCCCTGTATAAGACGCTTATCATCCCAGTCCTGATGTATGGTGCAGAGACATGGACACTGCTAACGGTGGATGAGAACGCGTTATGCTATGTTTCCACCAAAGGTTTATCTCAGATTAGATTAAATAAATCTTTTTGGTGTTTCCAGTTTCCACCGCACAAAAAGATTTAAAAAAGATTAAATTTGACAGCACCTTCAAAAATGCAAATGGCGTTCCAATTTTCCTTATGAAGTGCGAATGAGACAGAATGTTTGATTCGTGTGAAACAATGAAGAACTGAATGCGAGTCTCCAATGAATTGTTCAGCACCATGTAAAAATAGGTTAGTTCGATTTGTAAAACTATTTGTCCTAGGAAGATTTAACAAGATTAATTTCTAATCTTCAAGATCTACGAAATAAATTTGTATGGTAAATCTACGAGATTTGAAGGAGATTTAAGGTTAATCTCATTAAATCTCAGATTAGCGCTAGGTGGAAATGTAGCATTAGGCTGTTTTGAGAGGAAAATTCTCCGGGTGATTTTTGGTCCCGTCTGCATAGATGGGGAATGGAGAAGAAGATACAACCACGAACTGTATGGGCTGTACAGTGACACCGACCTAGCCTCAAAAGTGAAAAGCCAACGACTAAGATGGCTGGGTCACCTAAAGCGAATGGACACCAATGCTCCGGCCCGGAAAGTCTTCGAATCCAACCCCGTGGGACAACGCAGTAGAGGTGGACAGCGTAAAAGGTGGCGCACGCAAGTGGAAGAGGACCTCAACCAACTTGGCGTGCGAAACTGGAGACAGCTAGCTAGAAACCGAGCCGACTGGAAGGGAGCGCTACGATATCCCGCAAACCAAAATCTCGAATAACGAAATCTCGCATTTTTTTAAAAATCTCGAATAACGAAATCTCGCAAGCTAAAAATCTTGTTTTTCATAATCTCGCAATTACAAAATCTCGCTTTTTACAATCTCGCATTTACATCTCGAACCTAAAAATCTCGCAAATTTCAACCAAAATCCCGCAATTTAAAATCTCGCAAATCAAAATCTCGCAACTTCAAATTTCACAGCAACGAATCGCATACGGCTCTTAGAAAAATTTGTTTTTTTGAGAACATAGCTACCCAAGAGCACTTTGCATAATTTTCCTTTCCAACTAATACCAGTTAACAAAAAATTTGTACATCTGTTATAACTGTTAATAACCATTTTGGTTGTCTTTTACGAAGTATTTTCTAGTTCAAGTTCAAATACGATTATTGCAATTTGCACATGACACTTTACAACTGGATATACCATCTGCATGTTCTATCTCTTTCTTGTTCTTTTGACAACAATAATATTGAAAAATCAACAGTTCAAATTAATAATAAGAGTGTGGTCTAAAAGTACTCAGATACTGGATTATATATTTTGCAGTAGGTAGGATATGTCGCAAAATTGAATTGCATTACAACAAATACATTTTTTTAATCAAAATCTCGCAAATTGAAATCTCGCGCGAGATTTCAATTTGCGAGATTTTGATTAAAAAAATGTATTTGTTGTAATGCAATTCAATCTCGCGAGATTTTGATATACGAGATTTTAGTTTGCGGGATTTCGTTATTGCGAGATTATGAAAAGCGAGATTTTGTAATTGCGGGATTATGAAAAGCGAGATTTTGTAATTACGAGATTTCGTCATGCGAGATTTCGAATGCGAGATTTTGATTTGCGAGATTTCGTAGCCAACCCCGACTGGAAGAAGCTTGTTGGTTGAGGCCCTGGTCCACTTCGGACTGTAGCGCCACCTTAAGTAAGTAAGTAAGTAATCAGTTTTCACCAAATTGAATTTTCAAATAAATAAGGAAAAGAATAAGAAAATTATTATATCTCAGATCCCAACTTATGATTAGGATCTCTAAATAGATTTTTTTTTTGTCTTTTCAACAAAATAGTTTTTCCTTGTTCTTATGAGTAGGTAAGGTACTAGGTTGGTTTAGGCATTGGTTTATATCTTGAAAAATAAAAGTCCTAAGAGCATTTGGTTTTTTTGTGTTTGACTAAAAATTGACAGAAGCATTGAATATTAAAGTAAAAAATAGTACTTAATAACATAAAATTTGTAAAAAAAAAAATTTGTTTTAACGATTTATTTTGTATTATGTTTTCAAAATTTTGAGTTTGAAGGTTAATTTTTCAAAAACTATTCACGTAAAAAACTTAATTAAAAAAATATATTAAAGAATGGATTTCTGGCCTTACAAAAAATTACAGCATAATATTGTACGTAATGCCGTTGGGTTTTAATATGGTTTTTAAGATTTAGGTAAAATTTTGTATCACTAAGTTGGTTTAGTTCTTTCTTTATATCTCGAAAAAAAATATTAGTCCCAGAACCATTTGGTCTTATGCGTTTGGCTAAAAACTGACTAAAGCATTGAAAGCATTGAAGAAAGACAAAACTAGTACCTACCTACAATTTTGAAAAAAAAAAATCAGTTTGAACAATTTGTTTTTAATTATGTTTTCAAAATTTTGAGTTTGAAGCTTAATTTTTCAAGAACTATTCGCTTAAACAACTTAGTTTAAAAATAAAATTGGGGAATGTATTTCTGGCTTTACAAAAACCTGTAGCATGATATTATAAGTGTTGCAATTGTTTTTTTTTGTCTTTTTCTAACTTAAGTGATTTTTTTGTGAATTGCCCCTCCCGCTCAAATGGGGGCAGTAAGACCCCCCATTAAAATGATTTGTTTTCTTTTTTCAGAACAACCTACATTCTCTCATCATTAATTCTAAAAAAAAATTGAAATAATATTTTTGTCTTGTCTCATTTTTTTTTTTCCAATAACGCAATAACGGTACTTCAAAAAAAAAATGTTTGCAAGCAAATCTCAAAAAAAAAAAAATAGAAAACTGTAGAATGCTTTCTGTTTCAACTCAATACGACAACTCGTCACAAAGATACAGCTCTTCCAAAAACACTAACAAAAATTTGTTCCTTTACCTCGAGAAATAATATAACCCCAAATTTGCATCAGAAACGCATTTGTTTTTTTTTTTATTTTTATTCGAATAGCTCAAAAACTTGAAGGCCAGGTTTGAACTCGGCGCTTCAAATGCCACCAGAAAAGTATATCTTGGTTCATACTTAAGTAAATAATTCATATTTTGTCGCGCAAAGTTGTGAATTAGTTTTTTCGATTGGATTTTCGGAAACAGTAAAAATACGTTATTTTACAACTAGCGCTTGAGTCCAAATGGGTTTTTGCAGAAAAAACCTTAAACAAATATTTATTGGAAATTGTTTATATTTTGAACTGTACTTTGATGTAATTCACGAATAATGGATAGTTTTCGAGCCAAATGTGTAAAACTCTAAAAGAGTATTTTTATATCATTTTTTTTTTTCATGTTGTGTCACGAAATTTAAGTCACAAGCCTCAGATTCGCATTCAGATACAGATACCCCCCCCCCCCCCCCTCCAAAACATAAAAGAGCGAACAAATCTAAGCTACCCCAAAATTTGCATGGTAAAAACGCAAGTTGACTGGACTAAAAGAATAATATCTTAAAGAAGTTTCAAAGCTTGGTAACCTTATTAAGACAGGATGTGTTCTATACATGTGATTCTATGGTGTATCAGTTTAAATTAGATACCTATGCACCTGATGGTTGTGAAATTGTGCAATATAGAATACCTACAGTGGGTGGCTTAATAGTGTGTCTTCTTTGTTATACTGTATAACTCTTCTATCTGGTTTATATAGTTGCATGTTGAATGCGGGTAACACATGGAAGGATAATTTACATTGCTCCAGTTTGAAGTTAATCTAACGAATTATAATATCTACTCGTACATACACACATGCTCTTATGTGAGAATTTGTAATTTATTCACATAAGCGGCTGAACAAAATGTGGATAATCTCGAATTTCACGCAGACACAAGAGATAATTCATCTTCCGTTAAAGATTTATAAAACAAAAAATAATGAAACTTTGCATCGTGCTGGGAAAATTTAATTATGACATTTTGTCTTTTCCCCCATAGGTAAATACATACATATTATGTACATGCTTACAATTTCAGTATTAGAAGTAATTAAGGCCTTTTTCAAAAAATTGTGGTTTGGTTAAAAATGAAAATCATAGTCGGTACAGTGTGATGAGGTCTGATGGTATTCCATCAATAAGGAATGTGTGACGTTAAAAAAGCCTTCCATCAGTCAGTCTGGACTCAACACCTTAAAGCGTGGTACACATTATCAAACCTGGGCCCTGTTTCATAAAAATTGACAATTGCGACAGGTGACAGGTGACAATTTGTAAATTTACAACTTGACAATTGTCAAATTTCTGTCCCAAAAAGAATTTGACAATTTTGTATTATTGTAAGAATATATGCGACACTTGTCAAGTTTTTGGTTCATAAAAAACTTGTCATGACAATGAATTGTCACGAATTAGTCCGAGAATTGTCATGAATTGTCTGACAAGTTTGTAGTGACAATTTTTTTATGAGACAGAAAAAATATACAATTTACATATTTGTCAGAATTTGATTGACAATTGTGACAGGCAAATTAGTCTCGGTCTAAAAAAAGAATTTCATGTAGATAATAAGCTAGAAATAGCCGAAACTTAAAAGAAAATTTTCGTGAGTGCTCAAAAGAATATCGGACCAAATAGTCTGAAAGTCCGAAGAAAATGTTTCATTGCCTAAAGAGTGAAATTATTTTTTGATTTGCCCAACTTGGAAAAACTTTAAGCATGTTTTGCTATTTCCATCAATTTATTTTCTTATATTTAATGGGTCTATAGGTTTAGCTGAATTTTTTTTTTTTTTCAAATAAAGGTTATAATACTGTTATATAAGTATGCATGTACGTATATTGTTTGTTATATGTATAGACTAAAGCCTTACCAACTAGATTAATCATCAATATAACTGTCACAAGATCTCTGACGTTAAAATTCATACTACCCAACTACATAATTTTGTGTGTGAAAGCAATGACAAGTTTGATCTTGCACTGACAAAATTGTCACGACAAATTTGTCACCAACTACACTAACAATTTTTTTATAATCTGACAATGACAAAATTGTCATGACAAATTTGTCGTTGTATTTAAATGGCAATTATGTCACATGTCAATAATTTATGAACCAACAAATTGTCAGACAAGTGCGACAAATTTGTAGAATTGTCACCTGTCAATTTTTATGAAATAGGGCCCTGAGTGTCACGCGTGTTGGATATCAAACCTGCGTGAAAAGTTTCGCGTACACACTTATCAGTTATGTTGGGCGCCAGGCAAAGAAATTCCACTACTCTCAGAAAATTGTTTCTTTTTATTTTGAGGCTATTTCTGCCACGAATTGTGTTGATTCCTTTTTTACATGACACACACGAGCTTTTTCTTATTTTGTTTGCACTTTTTCCACTGATTCGCTATAAAAATTCTTCTTTTGTTCCGTGAATGACGGCTCATGAATGAAATTATGTACACATCATCGAGCAACCACCCAATAAACCGAGGGTTGTCACGCAGTATCAAAAAATTTTGTGAGCAGGCAGTTCTGAGTGTCAAACCATCATTCAGCGTGTACACACTGTCAGTTAGGTTTGATATCCAACATGGCTGACACTCAGGTTTGATAATGTGTACCACGCTTAACTAAATTAATCTTTTGATCAGTGGCGTAGCGAGCATTTTGGGGGCCCCGTATTAAACATTTTTTAGGGGCCCCCTTTCTCTTAACAGGGGCTGAGCCTCAGGTATACATTTTTTTTTTACTTGCATCAGCATTTCCCAACATATGTTACTCTAACGAAATAGTGAAGTAATCTTTCTCGTGTAGAATCATCTAAAGCTAAAATTTAAACCAGCTAGATTTTTGAAAAAAATAATAAAATTTGCAAAAATGTTTGTCTGTCCCTCTACGGACAAAATCCACTCCAATTCTGAAACGCTAAAACTTTTAGACTGCATTACTAGCTCATTATAAAGATAATAAACTTTCTGAAAGTTTCTGGTTCGTCAATTAATTGTCAAATGAGATTCGAGTTAGTTATTAGAAAACAAATTCAGAGCTCACACCCTTTTTTGATAAAACGGGTTCCTCCTTACCTCTTCCACTCCAAAACTTTGTTTTATAATAAGGAGATGCACCCAGATACAAATTGTACAAAAAATATTGTCCATCGATGAATGAAATTTCAATGCGCCCTACCAATAATCAAATTTAGCGAAGACTTATATATTTCATTGAAATAGACTTTAATGAAATTAACTCTAAATAACAAACCGTACATGGTATGACCTTAATATTTAATAGGGCTCTAAATATGTGAACCATATGTGCAGCGCCGGATTTAGCTTTTTTGGGCCCTAGGCCTGAAGAGTAAATGGTGCCCCCTTTGCATATATTCTCTTTTATTGTATGGTTTACTAGATACAAAATAAAATACTTAAGAAAACAAATTACAACGAATTCCATAAAACAAAAATTAATTTTATTTATAATGGTAGTTACAAGAATATGTACATATCTATACGACTTTTTTTATAGATTGTTTTACTTAATTTTTGCAGTATTGTTTTCTTGTTTTTTTAGCAGCGAAGTCTTTTATAAGTTCATTGAAATCTATTTCATGAAGCAAATCACTCTTAATACAGAGCAGAGATAGTGCATCAAGTCTTTCCTGCGTTATCATTGTTCGACAAGGACTTTTTAAGCGTTTTAATTGACTAAATGATCTTTCTGCAGAACAATTTGTCACCATCAGACTTAAAAATAAACGTAATGCCGTGTGTACGCTCGGAAACGTTGATGTAATTTTATCTTCCCACATAATCTTATATAAATTAGCTTGATTGAAAAATTTTAAATTATTGCCATTTTTATGCATCACATAACGATGGAATTGTATTAACTCGTCAGCAAGTTCTGAATTTTAATCTTCCGGATAATTTGACACCAAACGCTGGGCACAGACTATAACGTTGTCTTTTTCATTGCTTGTACAAAGAAAATGAAATCGTTCAGAAATGTCCTTATATATTTTGCCTCTGGAATCCATTTGTATTCTTATATAATAATATAAAAAGCGTTTATTCGAAACTTATCCTTCGGGCTTAAATCTACATCGGGAGCATTACCATCGTTAGCCATTTTTTTGCGAATTCGTTTTCGTGTAATCATGTAGCTGCCATCAGGTAGAAGTTCTTTAGAGAGCATTTCAATAGTGTCGAAATGATCACGCATTTTCTCCAGTTGATCGGACAATGATCTATACAAATTCGCGCACGTCAGTAGTGTTACGTCTTCGCTTTGCAAAACTTTACTGACTATTTGAAAACTTTGTAAAATATCGTTCCAAATCACAAGCATTAAGAGTGTTCCGAGCTGAACAAAACCAGTCATTTGCTAACTTTTTTTTTGTTGCATATACAGGGTGTCCCGGACCTGAGTGGAAGTATTTCAGGGGGTGGTTCTTTGGGTTATTCTAAGAAAAAAATTGTATGGGGGGAAAGTTGTATCTCCTGTACCTTTCGTTTTTTCTTAATTTCTCAAAAACTAAGAAAGGTTTTTACATTTGGTTTTCGGTAATGGACTACAAAATAATGAGGGCATTGAATATTGAACTCAAAAAATGCCTTTAATTACGTAAAATTTTGAAAAATATCGACTTAAGACAAAAAATCACAATTTTCTTTTAAATTTTGAATTTGAAATTTAATTTCTCAAAAACTATTCGCTGAAACAACTTGATTTAAAAACCAAATACAAGAGTGGAGTATTAGCTTTCAAAAAAAATTAAAGCACATTATTAAATGTGTTTCCGTTGATTTTTAATGTTTTTTTTTGCATTTGAAGTCAATGTTTCAGAAACTGTCCCTCCCTGGGCAGGGAGGGGAGATACAACTTTCCCCATATAAAATTTTTTTCTTAGAATAACCCAAAGAATCACCCCCTGAAATACTTCCACTCAGGTCCGGGACACCCTGTATAAGACCGTTTTTTTCACTTTCATCAGATACTTTGTTTTATACAACTTTGCATTTTTACTAATTGGTCACTAGTAGGCGTATTTTTGTACTAAAAAAAAAATTCTAAAAGTAACTGATTTTAACTTCTAATTTTACATAAATTTCCTGCGAAAAAGTGCATTTTAAGAATTAAAAATTTCAATATCAAATGATACAATTATGATTACATTATTAATGAAAATCATGAAAAATATATCACAACAAAAACATAAATGTTAAAAAAGAGCCAAGTTCTTATATGTACAAGAAACCTGTGCGTAAAAAGTCTGCCAAAAAAAGTAATGAGATCTAAAATATATGCCAAGTTTTAAGTTCATGAAGATTAATATCAAATATCTTAAGTAGATTAATATCGAAACAAGTCCAAATAATGACAGAAATTTGGTATTTAATGATTACTGATTAAAATATGGTGGGTTCACTGGTCAAGTTTTCATACATTTAAAATTTGTGATTAAGTTAGTAATTAAGAGAAAACTTGCCAAGTAAATCCACCAAATTTTAATCAGTAATCATTAAATACCAAATTTCAGTCATTATTTGGAGTTTTTTCGATATTATTCTACTTAAGATATTTGATATTAAACTTCATGAACTTAAAACTTGGCATATATTTTAGATCTCATTACTTTCTTTGGCAGACTTTTTACGCACAGGTTTCTTGTACATATAAGAACTTGGCTCTTTTTTAACATTTATGTTTTTGTTGTGATTTCACTCCTTTTTGCAAGGATTTATTTTGCCACGAATAAATCAAGCCCTACTGCTCTACAAAGCTTTATAATACACTACTCAACAATATTAAAGGAACAAATTTTTTTCAATTTTTGTTAGCGTTTTTTGAAGAGCTGTATCTTTGTGACGAGTGGTCGTATTGAGTTGAAATAAAAAGCATTTTACAGATTTATGTTTTTTGTTTCGAGATTTGTTTGCAAACAAATTTTTTTGAAGTACCGTTATTGCGTTATTGCAAAAAATGAGACGAGACAACTAAATTATTTTTTTTTTATTTTTTTTGAATGTCCTCATTTCTATGGATAATTTTTTTTGAGTCAATTAAATGTCATGATCAGATACCTTGTTTATTCAGCTTCAATTCAATTTTTTTGTTGTTGTCGTACGATTTTTTTGACATGGTTTATCTGACTTTGAATGAAAAAAGATACTTTTAGCCTTGATTACCAATATCTCAGCAAATAATGACGTTATAAAAATTTCAAAGACAGTTTTGGAAATTTGAAAAAGCGTTTTACAAGATTTTTTTATGATTTTGTAGAAATTATTTTTTTTTACCGTTCACCGTTAGTTTAAGAAAAGTACTAAAAACTGACGTTTTGTGGTCTTTTCGTAAATCTTTTTTTTTCGTTGCAAATATTGATTGCATGGCTTGCGTTGGTATGCAAATTTATAGACTTTTAAATCATCAATATTCTTGTAAATTTTCAAATTGATTCATCGAACAGTTTTTCCTCACCAAAACTTCAAAGTCTTACAAACCAGGTAAAGGAACAAATTGTGTTATTCCTAAACAGTGCGTAGTCGTCATCAAAATGACAAGAAAACCGCAATTCCAGTGGATTTTGTTCACAGTTTTGCATTAGTTAGATATTTTTTTGAATTGAAATGAAATAAAAAGTACATTTTTCCAAAAAAAAAAAAAATAATTTCAAAAATTTTTCAAACAAAAAAACTTGATTTTTTTTTAAGTTTTTTTTTTTGGAAAAATGTACTTCAAAAAAATATCTAACTAATGCAAAACTGTGAAAAAAATCCACTGGAATTGCGGTTTTCTTGTCATTTTGATGACGACTACGCACTGTTTAGGAATAACACAATTTGTTCCTTTACCTGGTTTGTAAGACTTTGAAGTTTTGGTGAGGAAAAACTGTTCGATGAATCAATTTGAAAATTTACAAGAATATTGATGATTTAAAAGTCTATAAATTTGCATACCAACGCAAGCCATGCAATCAATATTTGCAACGAAAAAAAAAGATTTACGAAAAGACCACAAAACGTCAGTTTTTAGTACTTTTCTTAAACTAACGGTGAACGGTAAAAAAAAATAATTTCTACAAAATCATAAAAAAATCTTGTAAAACGCTTTTTCAAATTTCCAAAACTGTCTTTGAAATTTTTATAACGTCATTATTTGCTGAGATATTGGTAATCAAGGCTAAAAGTATCTTTTTTCATTCAAAGTCAGATAAACCATGTCAAAAAAATCGTACGACAACAACAAAAAAATTGAATTGAAGCTGAATAAACAAGGTATCTGATCATGACATTTAATTGACTCAAAAAAAATTATCCATAGAAATGAGGACATTCAAAAAAAATAAAAAAAAAATAATTTAGTTGTCTCGTCTCATTTTTTGCAATAACGCAATAACGGTACTTCAAAAAAATTTGTTTGCAAACAAATCTCGAAACAAAAAACATAAAGCTGTAAAATGCTTTTTATTTCAACTCAATACGACCACTCGTCACAAAGATACAGCTCTTCAAAAAACGCTAACAAAAATTGAATAAAAATTTGTTCCTTTAATATTGTTGAGTAGTGTATTACGACAACCGAAAGTTCTAAATGTAAATGATAGAAATTCTGATAAAGTGGGTGGATGGCACGCCCCCTGAATGGAAAATTGCTAATTTTCGATTTTTTTCCTTTCAAAGTGCTTCAAGCCCTTCCGATCTACCAATTTTCATCGTTCTTCAACAATCGGAAGTGCTCCATATAATTTATAAGAATTTTCAAGAATGTGGATGCCACGCCCCTGAAAGTAAAATTCCAATATTGCATTTTTTTCTTTCAAAGTAATTCAAGCTCTACCGCTCTACCAATTTTCATCGTTCTACAACAATCAGAAGTGCTTCATATAGTTTATAAGAATTTTTGATTAAGGGGGTGGATGCCACGCCCCCTGAACTGAAACTTCCAATTTTTCGATTTTTGTCCTTCAAAGTACTTCAAGCCCTACCGAACTACCAATTTTCATCGTTCTACAACAATCGGAAGTGCTCCATATAATTTATAAGAATTTTTAAGAAAGTGGGTGAATGCCTCGCCCCCTGAATAGAAAATTGCAGATTTTCGATTTTTTCCTTTGTATGCACCACAAGGCCTACCGTTGTGCGAAATTTCAAGTTTCTACGATGTCGGGAAGTGCTCCATAATTTTGATGATCTGTCAGTGAGTCAGTGAGTCAGTCAGTCAGTTACGGTTTTTGTGATTTTTGAAGTCCTATATCTCAGGAATCACTAATGCTTAAGAGTTGAAATTTGGTGAGCCACCTGTGTTTGATCAGTTCAGCAAATACTACGAATTTCAAGTTTCTGACTTTATTGGTACTAAAGTTAGAGGGGGGTTGAAAATCGCCTGAGTTTATTCCTGTAAAAAGGGTGTAGTGCCGCGAACTTGGCTGGGCACTACCGTGCCCTTTGATTGAATTTATATCCACTGCAAAAAACATGTCAAAAAAATACCGTTAGGCATACAAATTTGACTGTCAAAAATGCGTTATTTCAAAATTCACAAGCATTTTTATTTTGCATTATTAAAATTTTTATTAGGTACAAAATTAAAAATTTTCTCAAATAGTGGCATAATTAAAATATGGAATTTTATGTTATTAAACATTTTTTTGCAAAAAATGCTATAGTGTAGGCTACATTTGCTTTGAAAAACAGCCATTTTAGCCATTTTCTCGATTTCTTAGAGGCTTTTACCAAAATCTAAAGCACAAAATTAAATTTTTTTTCCAATGATGGCATAGAGAATAAGTTTTTCTGTACATAGACACCTTAATCACTTTGATCGGACAAGTACACGCTTCGCAATCTTTTTCATGAAATCACCATATCAGTCCGGAACACTTTTAAGGCAAATTCTTGTTTATTCATTTTGTGTAGTAGATCACCAGCTCCCTCCTAGCATCTCCTTTTAGTGTATTATCTTCAGAAATGACGTTTAAACTTTAAAGTATCTAATAATAATTTATTATATGATTTAATGATTACAAAGGTAGCTGCAGCATGAGCTTCCCATCGTGTATCTGAGAGTGATTTTATCACATTATGATTTTGAAGAGCAGATTTTAACGTTTGCCATCTACTAGTTGATGCAGAACTAGTGGCTTGATGGTTAGTGCGTAGGACTGTCATGCCGAAGGTCTGGGTTCGATTCCCAGCCGTGCCTCCTAAAAAACAGAAATGTTTTATTCGAGGTACTGCCTCTTACGACGAACTGACAAATCCTCCAAGGGTAATACTTGTCATGAAAAAGTGCTCCTCATAAAGCCGTTCGGACTCAGCAAAAAACTGTAGGTCCCCTCCATTCCTGCCAACAATACGCACACAGGAATGGTTGAGAGTTGTAAGTCACTAGGCCCTGGTTCCCCACGAGCTGTTGCGCCACCCAATTTGCGATTGTACGACAGAAACAAAATCAACGGCGATAAGACAGCAATCCACAGTACAGCGACCAACAAGATTTTAAGAGTGTGATGCAGTACATAGACTGCATATGGATTTGTCAGAAGAATTAGCTGTTGCATCCCTTTATACTGACTGGACATATTTGGAGCATTGTCGTATGTTTGCCCTCTGCATTTTAAAATTGATATGTTATGTTCACTCAGATACTTTAATGCTTGATTAGCAATACCGGATCCAGTATGAGAATGCATCTCCAAAAACGTTAAGAAGCGTTCATTAAGCTGGCCATCTTATATGAAAATACTTGAGCGTTGCCGTTTGCCGAATTTGAAGATTTGTGAAGATCTATTATCCATTTTGCTCGTATGAGCAATAAAGATTCAGTTGCTTCATTGTGTTTACATACTTTTGTGGCCCCTTTTGTCGTGATGTCCCAGGCCTGGGCCTGGTTGGCCTAAGGGTAAATCCTGGGCGGCATATATGGTATGACCTCCAAAAAAATCAGCATTCCATGCATGCTTCATTATTTGGGATCCATAACATTATGGGTCATTTCACTGAAATATTTAACTCGTTGCTAAATTAGATTATGGGTAAGGCCCAATGAGTTTTTCAACTAAACTGGTCATGGGGGTAAAATGAAACCAAGCCCTCCATCAAAATTCAGTTTTATAAGAACTATTTCCTATTTTCTTCCATTTTTTCGTCTAATTCGCCTGGGCTACTGCCCTACTGGTACGTGGTCCAATAAGAAATAAAATGCACGACTGGGTCGCACGTACTTGCTCTTATGTTCAAGACAATGCGAGTTTAAGAAAATTGTATACAAACATGGAAATTATGAGAGAAAAATGTAGAGAAGCATGAAATACGACATTTAAATTAGCTAAAACAACTCTTTTGACAGTTTGAGGTGAAAAAAGGTATGCCATCTTAATTTCATGACGGAATATGATTGTATGGAAAAAAATTTTAAAATCGTTGGAGCGGTTTTTTTTTTAATTAATTTTTTATATATAAAACTCTCAAAACATTTTTAAGAACAAATTTTGGTATGCAAATTTAAACTATATATTTATGTGTATATAAAAACAAAATTTGAAAAAAAAATTGTCAACCCGTTTTTGAGATATCGAATTTTCAAAAAAAAAGTTTGAAGCTTTTTTTAAAAATCCAAAAACTTTTTTTTTTGAAAATTTTGATATGCAATATTATTTAATCTTATCTGAAATTTGTATATAAGAAAATTCATTTAAATCCGTTAAGCTGATAACGAGAAAACTCAAAATAAAAAAATACGTTCTATGACAGGTACTACTAATAGTTGCTATGTGTAAAATTTTATAATTTTTGATGGTAGATCGTACTAATTTTAGTATATGAAAAAAGTTTAATCAATATCGTAGGAGTCGTTTTCAAGAAAAAAAATATTTTCCTTTTCGGTTTTTTCACTTTTGTATGGAAGGTACCGTTATTTTTTCATAAATGTAAAATTTTTTCTAAAAAGATTTTAGAGAGTACTAAAAAAGTCTTAAATATCGAGTTTCAAAAAAATCTATGATGCCGTTTTCGAAATATTTGATTTTCCAAAAAACATTTTGAAATATTTTTTTAAAAATCCAAAAAATATTTTTTCAAAAATAGTGGTACACAAAACTAGTAACATTTTTTGGAAGCTCCTGTATAAAAAAAATAATTGAAATCGGTCATATCATTTTGAAGAAAATCAAAAATTAAAAAAATGGTTCCTTGGGAGCTACCATTAATAACCATTTTTGAATAATGGTTTTCCACCCAAAGAAAGCCTTTACTAAAATAAATGTATTGAATTTTTTTTAAGAAAAGTTGTCGAGCCGTTTTTGAGAAAAATACGATTATGTAAATTTGTCAAAAAAAAATGTATGACAGGTACCGTTATTTTTGGTTCTAAAAAAAAATGAAAAAAACGTGTCGGCAGAATCACCAAAAACCACTAAGTACCAAGGTTTAAGAAAATCGATCAAGCCGTTTAGGCTGTAGACGGACAGACAGACAGATAGACAGAATTGTGCCACCCACTTTTTTGGTGTTCTCTATCATCGTAATATCATGTTTGATTGTTATCTCAAAATTTTTTTTTGCACGAATCCAAAACTTGCCTTAAAGTACCTATAATCGCAAGTAAAAAGTGGTTGGACATTGCAGTTGTGGATCTGTTAGTTGGAAAACAAAATTGGTAAAAGGTAGGTACATATTAAATAAAAAATTACTTTGAACTTCTGTGATTGTTGGTCCAAAGTTCTGTCAATTTTTTTTTATATGAACTTTGACAGAACTTTGACAGAACTTTGGACTTAAATGCGCAGAAATGTACAGAAAATTAAAGAAACTCAAAGTAAAGGAACACAGGAACAGTCCTAATATGTAAATCAGGTTTGTTCGTTGAACTCACCCTGGCCAGCCAATTCTGTGTTTTTGACACTTAGGGTCACTCTAAACTCGCCCTGAAGTAGATCTAGGCTCCCTCCTGGGGTTGAGGTAATGAATAAATTGTCGAAGTCGCCTGAGCTGTGAAGCATTTTTTTTGTGGATTCACGTGCTGCAGACAATTCTCTTTTTTTTTAACAGAAATTCAAGGAATACACATATTTACTTTAATAATAACAAATAGAAGTAGAAAATGGACGCTGTGGTTTGTTCTTCCCATGTTTTTCTGTAGAATCTGCGCATGACATGTGGCATTGTGTATCCAGTCAATTTAAGAAAATCATCTTTGTTTTATTCCATTTCAAAATTCTATACCCTAGACCCCAAGTTTTGCTATCCTGTTGCAGGAGTAGAAAATAAACATGGCTTTATTGTGCTTTAGTTTTAAGATTCCAGTTCAATTTCTTGTCCAAGATCACACCAAGGTAATTTGCGTGATCGGAGACTTTGAGTTGCGTCCCTTCAACAAGGGCAACTTTAAAAGTCAGTAATTTCATTTTGTTCGTAAAAAGGACCTAGTTCGGTCCTTTTGCTGGTTATACGCTAGACTGCATTTTTAAGTCCTTTTATACACTATTGATAGTATTGATATAGAGCATTTCCTATTTTTTCGCTAATAATTGTGGAAGGAAATTTACCTGTCGCTAGTAATGCTTAGTCATCTGCATCATTTTTTGACTCCACTGTATTAAAGTCTTATTAGAACTGCATTCATCCAGAGAAGTGGAGAAAGGACCCCACCCACCAACATTCGTATATTGTTGGTAGGAATGGACGGATTTTAGGCCCCAATTTTTGCTGAATGCGAAAGGCTAGATGAGAAGCACTTATATCAATAACAACAGATACTCTTGGAGGATTTGTAAGTTCTTTGAAGAAGGGAATAGGTACATCGGCCGGTGGTAGCGGCTGGGAATCGAACATAGATCTTCGGCATGACAGTCCAACTAAAAGTTTAAAAAATCTTTTGTTTCATAAATAATGGTAATTTGACGTGTTTTCCCAACTGCCAACTATTTATCAGAATTCTTAGCCTGACGTCAGATTTTAACAATACAAGCAGAAAAATATTAACATTATCAGGACTGTTATTTTTGATTATTTCGAGCTTTTGATAAGTTAACCTAATATTTGATTGGCAATTTCCCACTGTCCCATTTCTCATGAAAACTATTTTTTTACCAAAAATTCTTTATTTTTGCATTCGGGTCTCAGTTAAGCAGAGTTTAAATAAACGGTGTTGGCTGTAGTTTAAATTGAACTGAATTATCAATAAAAAAAAGCAAAACAAAATAAACTTAAATATATTTTCTCTCGGTTTTGACTTTAACTAATAAATCTATTAATCTGATATCACAGGGGTTCAATTTTAATTTTGTTTTATAAACCAGAGAGATGATACCTATTTATTTTGATTTTTTTGCCAGAATTAAATTTGAAAAATTTGCTGGCCATGGGAATGGTTGTGGGATACCTATTATTGATTTTATTCAGAGTTATTTATGCTCTTAAAACATTCGTACAAATAACATCAAGTCCATAATAGCTTATTAAAATTGAATAAATATCCGGACATTAAATTTATGTTTATTTTGTGCAGTCATGTAGTTTTTGCAGATCATTGATTTCGTAATAAATTCATTATTTACTATACGTTGGCAGGAATTGTTGTAACATTTTTTGTTTTGTTTGTTTATCATGTTTTATTATGTTCCTTTTTTTATTTATTCATTTTATTCCTTTATTGACGTTGATTTTTAATTTAAATGCTTCTTGGGAATGTGTTTTCCGGTCGGCAAGGAAGGTAAACCTATTTTAATGGGCTCATAAACAACAGTCATTCTGAGAACCATTATAGATGGTTTCAAAAAGCAAAAAACATGAATTGAATTTAATTGTACCTAATGAAATTGTAATTTAAAAAAAGGGATTTCTTCAATTGAGTCATATATAAACATGTTTTAAAATCTGAAATTTACAAATCTGAGTTTGTATACACCGAATGAAATAAACCAAAAAGGTTTAAGAAAATAAATAAATTCCGTCTATGTTTTGTTTGAATAAATCAATTGGGTTAGAACGGGTGGTTGCCCTCTAAAAGTACTTGAGAGTGCTAGGACGCCATATGGCCCTAGGCTCAATGATAGGAAAATCCCTATGCACACCTCCGCGTGGTAGAGGGTGGGTAACGCTAACGTGCAGGGGGACCGAATGGATAACGGGATAAGCAGACAACCCAGCGATGCTGGTCAGGGCACAAACTTGTCCTCGGGATGGTTAAAAGCCCACTTAAGACGGATGAACTGCAGGCAGCGGCCAACGGCATGATAGTCTGGTGGTGGAGGAGCTTTTTTTTCGTAAAAGGCCAACGGCAGCAGCAGGTAGCGTCTGTAACCCATATTGGGCGGCTACAAAAGGCGTCTGTTTTCCCATAGTGGGCGGCCTCGAGCAGTTATGTGTTTGACCATACAAAAGGCGGGTGTGCCTGTCAAATCTGAGCTTATGTATGTTATTAATCATGTCTCGGAAAACACCATGGTGGAAGGATATATGCAAATACATGAACTATGACAACAAATGGAAATGAGTCCCCAAGAGGTAATCTTTTTATGGAAAATCCTTCTGCAGCTTCGGTTGCAGCAAACTTTTGGCTACCGCATACGTACGAAAATCGGAGCATGGAACGTTCGATCCTTGTACAGCGATGGTAGATACGAGCAGGTTGAGCGTGAAATGCTTCGATTAAAAATCAGTATACTGGGCATAAGCGAAACTAAGTGGAGAGGAAGAGCTGAATACAGATCAGACACTGGACAGACGAGAATGCTGTATTCCGGGGAAGATGAAAGAGAGGGTGGCCAAAGACTGCATGGTGTCGGAATTATGTTGAACGAAGAAGCGAGGCGTAGTTTGATCTCCTGGGCGCCCATTTCTGCGAGATTAATGACAGCAAGGTTTCGTTCAAAAATTCGCATCTTAACTCGGTTTACAGTAGTGTTCCGAGAGCCGACATCATAGTCGTTATGGGAGACCTTAATGCCCAAGTCGGTTCAGACAATTACGGACTGGAACGCGTGATGGGAAGAAATGGCTTGGGGTCACGGAATGAAAATGGTGACTTGCTTGTCGATTTTTGTAACGCGAATCGTCTTGTGATAGGTGGGACTGTATTTAAGCATAAGACGTGCAATAAAATTACCTGGGTGCATCCAGATGGTCAAACCGAAAACCAAATTGATCATATCATGAATCAGCCAGCGATGGAGGAAGTCTATGTGTGATGTCCGGAGTATAAGAAATGCCGATGTGGGAAGCGACCACCATTTGGTTCAAAACAAAAACCAGCGCAGGATGCAGCAAGGAGCTCAAAATTCATTACTAATGCTTTAAATGACCCCAACATATGTCGAAACTATGTCATCACCCTTAACGACAGAGCCTCGTCATTAAATGGAATCCAGCATTCAACAATTGATGAGATGTGGGGTGAAATTAAAAGTGTTTTTATGGAGGCTGGATCCGAAACTGTCCCCCAAGCGAACGAGACGTAGAGACTCTTGGATATCCCAAGACACCTGGGATAAGATCGAAATTCTTAAATCGTTGAAAATCCAAATAAATGCCGAAGCAGATATTCAACGAAAGGCTGACTTGCGAAGAGGGTACCGCATTGCACATAAGATGGTCTACCGCTGTGTGAGACGTAACAAGAGGGTGAGGTTAGATGGGCTCGCAGATAATGCGGAAATCGCTGCCAGAAGAGGAGATATCCTGGAATTGTACCAAATAGCCAAAGATGTGATCGGGAAAAAAAGCAACACCAATCATCCTGTAATGGATGTGGATGGCACACTTTTGGTATCAATTGAGGATCAGCTTCGTAGATGGAAGGACCATTTTTGTGCCCTGCTAAATGAGGATTCAGTTGAGCAGAGTGCTGAAGTGCCCCAACTAAACGAGATGCGCAGGTCCTATAGGGGTATTGACATCGAACCCCCGTCAGAATCGGAAATCCTTACATCAATAAATCTCCTCAAAAACAACAAGGCAGCTGGACTGGACGGAATACCAGCTGAATTCCTGAAAGCCGATCCCGTAACAGCGGCTAGTATTTTACATCCGTTGATACAAAGCATTTGGGAAAACGAATGCTATCCCAAGGATTGGAAGGATGGTGTGATTGTTAAGTTGCCAAAGAAAGGTGATCTTAAGAATTGCAACAATTGGCGTGGTATCACCGTTTTGTCCGTTTTCCCAAAACTAATGGCAACCATCATTCTCGAGCGAATAAAGGATAGAATCGAGTCTACACTCAAGAGGCATCAAGCTGGCTTCCGTAGTGGTCGATCGTGTGTCGACCATATCAACACCCTGCATATCGTCCTCGAGCAGTCGATGGAATTTCAATCACCGCTTTACCTCATGTTCGTGGATTTTGAGAAGGCCTTTGATCGAGTTAACCGAGAATGTATATGGAGATCGTTGCTTGGTAGAGGAATTCCACCAAAAATTGTTGCCATTATTAAAGAGTCCTACAACAACGCAAGGTGTTTTGTTTTGCACAATGGGCAGCTATCCGACTCCTTCGTAGTGCAACAGGGTGTGAGACAAGGGGATGTTTTATCGCCAATTCTCTTCCTACTGGCGATGGATGACGTATTGACGGCCAGTGTTGGTACAGCTGAGCGACAGGGCATTCAGTGGAGACCGTTCGGAAGGCTCAATCATTTAGACTATGCCGATGACATATGTCTACTGGCAAATAACATCAGTGGGCTGAACGGGATGTGCCAAACGCTGCAAGTGAAGGGAGAGTCGAGTGGTCTAAGAATAAACAGCAAAAAGACAAAAATAATGCTCACAGGCCGCTCCACACAGCAGCGTATTATTGTACAGGAGACGCCAGTTGAAGTAGTGGAACAATTCAACTACCTTGGCAGTATTGTTTCTGCAAACGGTGGTACGGATCTGGACGTTAAAAGTAGAATGAATAAAGCTCGTGCTTCCTTCGGTACCCTTTTTTTTTTTTTTTTTTATAATATACGCGCACTAAAGGGGTTGTGACTACCCTTAAAATGATTGAACACAGTGCGAGCGTTAGGAAAATAGGGAAGGATTTGAAAGGAGATACCGATGCACATTAGTTTTGAAGTTCTGAATATCAAAATGGAAGGGAAAAATAGAGCCGGGTAAGGCATTCCACATTCGTGTTGTTCGGCTGAAATAAGAATCTCTGTACCTTACAGTACGTCCGAAATTGGGCTCAAGAGTAAACTGATGCGCATTCCTGGAAGTGCGAGTATTACGGTGGAATTGTTTTAGGGGAGGAATGCAACTGGCTATTTCACTAGAACACTGTTTATAAAAATAGCGATAGAATAAGGAGAGACATGAAACATTACGACGGTGTTCAAGAGATGCGAAAGTTTCAGTTATATTACAGTCACCTATCATTTTAAGAGCTCTTTTTTGGATTCCATCTAAAAGGCTTAAATGAGTTATTGGAGCACCTGCCCAAATATGAGAATTATATTCAAGCTTTGGACGAATGAAGGCTTTGTAGATTACAGCCAGATCAGAAGGGGAGAAAAATTTCTTGCATCTTCGAAGAAAACCTAAACACTTCGCAGCATTTTTGGCGACATTGAATATGTGTTCATTCCACAGAAGGTGATCTGAGATGCACATACCCAGGACTGAAAGCTGTTCGGTTTCCTCGATGCAAGTGCCACTTATGGATAGTGGCATTAGGGGTGGGTTCTGCTTTAGAGACAGCAAACAGCATGGAGTTTTTGAAGCATTAAATTCTACACGGTTTCTTATTCCCCACTGAACAATGCTGTCAAGATCAGAATTTAATGAGCTTATCATACGCTGCCGTTCAAGTTCCACATCCGAAGGACAAGGATGTGAATCAAGAAACGAATATGAAAAGCTGAGGGTGCTGTCATCAGCAAAACAATTTAATGGATTAGAAGTTTCAGACAAGAGATCATTAATGAAAATGAGAAAGAGAGTCGGAGACAAAACGGAGCCCTGGGGCACACCAGCATTTATTTTATGAATATCAGACTTGAAACCATCCAGTACAACTTGTATTGAACGGTCCGAAAGGTAATTTCTAATCCAACGAAGAAGAGATTCATCGAAACCAAATGCACGCATTTTCGATAAGAGAGCTTGGTGCCAAACTCTATCAAACGCTTTTGAAATATCAAGTGCAACAATCTTACTTTCTCCAAAACGATGTAAAGATTTGTTCCACTGCTCGGTGAGATATACCATCAGATCACCAGTGGACCTATTGCTACGAAAGCCGTACTGCCGGTCATTGAGAAGCTTCCGTTCTTCAAGATATTTCTTAAGCTGATAATTAATCAGCGTTTCCATGACCTTAGAAAGAAGGGACGTAAGTGCAATTGGTCGATAGTTGGAGGGAGACGAAGATTCACCTTTTTTAGGGACAGGCTGGACAAATGCTGTTTTCCATCCACTCGGAAAGAGACCAGTAGAGTAGGACAGATGGAAAAGCTTACGCAGTGGCTTTGCCAGCGTTGAAGAACACCTCTTCAGAACAATTGGAGGGATACTATCCGGGCCAGCGGATTTGTGTACATCAAGATCTTTTAGAACTCTAGCTACTGTACGAGTGCGAAAGAAGATTTGCCCCATAAAATCATTACCGCTCTCAAGTACAGGTGGAGTCATGACACTCTCTGGCAGCGTCGAATTAACAGCAAACTGTGCTGCAAGCAAATTGGCTTTTTCTAGTGAGCTGACAGCAGGAGTATCATTGAAGACGAGCGTTGGAACCGAAGACGAGGTAGAATTACGTACGTTTTTTACAAATGACCAGAAATTTTTACTACCTTTGGGACATTGTAGTATTTTTTGCCTTAATTTCTGATCATGCAAAAATTTGGTTCTTCGAATATGAACGTTACAGGTCTTTCGAGCTTGTTTGAACTTATTCCGGTTTTCCTCAGTGGGGTTGGCTTTGTATCTTCGGAAACTTACTTCTCTAACCCTGATAACCTCTTTACAGCTCGAATCGAACCATGAATTCTCTTTCGGTTTGATGGATTTTATCCTGTTCGGAATAAAATTTCTCATACCGTGAAGAATTAAATTTGTAATCATATCTGCGCTGGAGTCAACGTCACTACCGAGGAAGCATAGTGACCAGTTAAAGTTCCTGAAGAAATTATTGAGACCGTCCCAGTTGGCTTTCTCGTATTGCCAAACAGTTCTCATAGGCGTTATCTCTTTTACTGGATTGATTTGGCACGAGAAATTAGCAGATATGAGACAATGGTCCGATGTGCCTAAAGGCGATAGTACACTAATAGTGTATTTATCAGGGTCAGAGGTAAGAAACAAGTCTAAAGTTTGACGGATTGACCTGCAACGTCAGGGATACGAGTTGGCTCGTCAACAAGCTGAGTTAGTTGGTTTAACTCAGCAAAGACCTCAACATACCTTCCTTCGGGTGTTGTCTGGCCAGAAAAGCGAAGCCACGAAGAATTGTGTACATTGAAATCACCCGCAATGACGATTTCAGTGTGAGGATAATGGGCAACAATTCTTTGTATGGAGTCGGACAGAGAATCAAATTCGTTAAAAGTTGAATTTCTGTCCAAATTTGGGCTCCGATAAATGAAGCAGGTATGAATGATGCGCTTATTCACTGAGAATTTTAACCACATGAAGTTGAAATTTGTGTTTGAGCACAAACCATATTGTGGTTGGAGTTGGTACGCAACATCATTTCTTATGTAGACGGCAAGACCATGATGGGAAAAGAATAATGGCACTAAGCTATACCCAAATAGATTAAATTCTGAAACATCAGAATTTTCCCCTATCTGGGTTTCACTTAGTGCCAAAACAGCTGGCCTATTTTGTACAGTATAAACGTACACGGCACAGAAATTTTTTCTCAACCCACGAATGTTGGAAAAATCGACTCTAAACTTACCAGCCATTTGGAAATGCAAAACTAGATCAAAACCAATTCAGACAAATATCTAAATTAAATCTCTAATTTGAATCCCAATTTGAACTTTTCAATAACAATCTATCACTAGTGTTATGCCTTAGTGACAGAGTTGCATTGATCCGCCCCTGGTTACCCAAAAAAGACAATTAACCATACATCTGAAATCGATAGCCTAATCCCGCTACACTATGTGGAGAGCTTCATAGTCCACACACAATGCAACAGCTATTAAGCTAACACGACTGTGTGAGAAGAAGGGGGAAAGGAAAGGAAAAGGTGGGAAAAGACACTCGTTGTGCTCCGTTGTGATGCATTTTTGTTGTTATTTTGCACTTGCACTGGCACTTATTATGATTTTTTTTTGGCTACCCTGTCCCCAATTTGGAAATACAGTCAAATCTACTTACGCACTAAGTTGAGATTCTTCGAATCCAATGTCAAATCCGTGCTGTTATATGCTTGTGAAACCTGGAAAGTCACGTCTACTATTTCGAAGAAAATGCAGGCTTTTGTGAATCGCTGTCTTCGCCACATCCTAAAGATTCGCTGGCCACAAATAATATCAAATGAGGAATTGTGGCGCAGGACAAGTCAAGAGCGGCTGGACGTCGACATAAGAAAGCGTAAATGGCGTTGGATTGGTCACACACTGAGGAAACCAAACGATGAAATTGCAAAGCAGTCCTTTGAATGGAATCCTCAGGGTGCACGGCGGGTTGGAAGACCAAGAACAACATTTAAATCAACTGTCTTAGCGGAAGCAGAATCCCAGAGAAAGACGTGGCCACAGCTAAAGTACCTTGCAGCAGACCGTGAAGGATGGAGACGTTTTGTTGACGCCCTATGCCCCAGCCGGGGTTACAGGACACGATGATGATGAGAACGGGTGGTTCAATTGGAATTTTTTTTTAACGGATCACTTCCGAGTCGGGACCCGAATGGTGCCATGCTGTCATGTTAGTAACTCCCAATTGGAAGTTATTGTAATTGGTCCGATCTATCAAATAGAAATTTTTTATTAGGTATCTCCTCGCTTCGAGCTTCCTAGAATAGGAAAATCCATAATTTTTAGGGGCATGTGTATGTTTGTACATAAGTACGTATATGTATGTGGTGCGTGAAGCAAGCACCACCATTTTCGATTAAACAAAAACAAAAATAAGTTGTGTTCTCTATTGTGCATAACTTGTGCTGCCTTGTGCCGTAAATATTAAATAAAACTTTGTAGTTGAAAAGTGAAAAGTGTGCTGTTTTGCGCTCAGATTATGCTGTTAAGCTCCAAAGAGATAAAACTAAAATCGTATAATTGAAATGTTCAAACTTTTATGTTCAAATAGGTATAAATTTTGCGAAGGGGTGTAGCGTGAAGTTAGCATCGCCATTTCCGCTTTAAGCAATGTTTACAGTTCCCATGCGAAAAAATATCAAAATTATCAAAACGATTTTCCATCTATTCTGTGCACCAAATTGAAAAATATTCAAGGCAAAAAACGTTTGCCTTGGCCTAAGCCACCCATTGAGTCATTAATTTACCCTTAATTAATAAACTGTAGGCCTAAAAATGGAAAATAATTGTTTTTGGATGCTAAAACTATTTGCATGCTAATAAAGCCTTGCTGGTCCATTGTTTTGCATGACACTCCATGACAGCAATGTTTTTTTTTTTTGGCAGGAAGCTGTAAACTAATCATGCAAAAACTAATTTTGCCCTTAATCTCAATTATTTTTGACATTTGCGTAGGTTTTTTTTTGCACATGGGAACTGTAAACTAGGCTTAAAAAAAAAACTGTATACCGTATTTGAAAAAAATTGAATTAAGGTTATGGTTTTAAGAGGGACCCATTTTTCTAGCGTGGTCAACTTCACGCTTCGCAAAATTGTTTTTCGGTCGTAAAAATTGCAAATAGGTATGTCAATTTTTTTCTATCTCTTTGGCATATCTATAGCACAAACTGAGCACAAAACAGCACAACTTAAATTTTTACAAAATTTGCTAAATTTTATAAGTGTTCATCCGTAAAATTTCCAAATTTACGATTTTTTAAAATATTTAGATACGACACAAGTCAGCACAAGTTGAGCACAATACAGCACAACTTTTTTTTCGAAAGTCTATAATGGCGGTACTATTTGCATGCTATAAAATGGGCAGGTACTCTCTAAGAGCCATACCTTAGCAGCACGATTTTTTTTTAATGCGACACTTGACAGAAAAGTTGAACACATTACAGCACAGCCCTTTTTTTTAAATCAAAAACTTCCCGCACATTACGTACGTTCATCTTCATACGTTTCTCCGCTCGTACGTTCTTACGTCCCTTCACCTTTTTTCGTTCACCATATCTCAAGATATCGACTACGAATGAATTTTATTTTATAGATCATATAATAGATATAATAATATTTAAAGTGCAGAAAGGACTTTAAATAAATCGATCAGCTGCGCTTATACTAGATACAGCAATTAAAAATTAAGTTATAAAATTTCATTAGTCTCGAATATCTCAAGATAAAATAATGCTATCGAATCGACCTCGGCTGAATTTTATTCTATGCATTGACTTTGTAAATAATAGTAAAATATCAAAACAGCTATAGGTACGCTGCCAGTTAAAAAAACAAATTGCTGGAAATTGTCGAAAAAAGTGCTGAATTCGAAAATCAAGGAAAAATAAAACTAGTTCACTATTTTGAGAAAATGATTTATTAAGTTTTTTCTCACAAAAAAAAACAAGTTTTTATACATTTTTGGCAGAATTTTGGAACATGCGGAGGAGGAGATACGGCATTATATAATAATAAAATAAAGAGTGTATAACAAATATTTTTGTATTTATTTATAGGATAAAGTTGTTTTATTAATATGCAAATTTCTAAAAATCTAAAATACATAGATACAGCAATGTGGTTTTCACCAAGAATTAAAAAAAAGCACTGAAAACTGAAATTGGTAATTTTTAACTTTTCTTTTAAATTTTAAAATTAATTTCTAAAAAACTATTTGCTTAAACAACTTGATTTAAAAGGATTATTAATTTGTATTATTAATTTGATTATGTAGTATCATTGTTTTTAAGTATTTTTTTTTTCTGAATGAAGATTATTTTTTGAAAATTAACCCTCCCACATAAACGGGGAGAGGTACGCCCTTCTTCTAGAACGATTTTTTTCTTGTTTTGACAAAACCTACGCGCCCTCGTATTTTTATGCATTCTATGCAAATTCTGCAAATCAAAGTGTGTGCCGTAGGAGCATGTAACTAAGGTTTGTAGGTATCTTGAAAACCTGAACTAAGATAAAAGTCTAAGTGTGCGTTTATGTTGGATCTGCGTTAAACGATTCGAGCAGCGATGAAATCAAAGCATGAGTAGCATCTTTCATGTTGCTCAAATCGTTTATCACAGCTCCAACATAAACGCACCCTTACGCAGGATATATTCGAATCTAGCCTAAGTCGACTTTAACAAAGACATTCGTAGAAATATAACACAAATTTGACCACTAAATACTTAGAAGTACCTCAAACCAAGTTTAAAATGATCTAATCTAAGCATTTAGAAGTGAAAAGTGTCTGAAGAAACTAACTTCTTAGGTTCCAGTTATAGCTATCATTGAAACTCATCATTGAAATGATTGATTTTGAGACGTTTAGGAGGCTATATCATTTATTATTTTGATGGACGGTCAAAGCTCAAGACTTAATTAACATTTCTAGCCAAAAAAAAAATTTCAAACGGGCCCAACTTTCTACAAAAATTGACTTTTAATTTTTTTTTTCAATGATCATTGGTAAGGTAGTTCAATCATTGAAATAAGAAAAGTCTTTTTATATGGAAAGTTGGGCCTATTTGAAAATTTTTTTTTGGCTAGAAATATTAATTAAGTCTTTAGCTTTATTTTTCCATCAAAATAATAAATGATTTTACTTCCTAAATGTCTCAAAATCAATCATTAAAATTTTCAATGATGAGTTTCAATGATAGCTATAACTGGCACCTTACTCAAAAAATTCAAAAATGTTTTTCGGTTTGAACATCTTGAGAGCGAACAATGATATCGACTCCAGATTAATTAGGTACATATTGTGAACGGTTTGTTTTTTTAACAAAAAATCTCGAAAGCCCACAATATTGACTCTTCACTTGATGACATATTGAACACTTGAAAAAGTTTTCGTAGATCTGGATTTGGTTGTTTTAAGGTATCAAAATAACATCGGTTCTCTAGCTTCTCTAAGAGCACCAATGGGAAGTAACCAGTATGTGGTTTTGCAAATAAATCATTATTAATATGGGTACGCCAATTATCAAAATTACACTCTTTCGGCTGAGGAACAACCCAAAGAGATTTAAGTACTGCCATTACAACCAAAACAACGGTCGGTTTGTGGTGTGATGATTTATGGACTTGAAGAATCAGCGGTTCATATTTCATCAAAAACGAAGTGGCCAGAACTTAACTGTCAATGGCACCCGTTATCGCGCCATTATAAAGGATTATTTGCTGTCTATCAAATCACCGGTGGATCTATTGTTTGTGAAAATTTTGAAGTTTTAATCAAACCTGATATTACAGTGTTATAAAAATAAGCGCAAAAAGTGCTGTTTTGGTCGAAAATTCTATATAAATATTGTAATATTTTCTCAGGCTCGTTAATAAAACTTATTCACTTTATTCAAAACTTTCACTTATTTATTTCACAAAATAAAACACTTTACTTTTCTTACTACAAACAAAACAATTTATTATTCACCACTGAAATTGATCCACCAATTTTACTTTTCACTTTTATTACAACCAACTTTATTCATTCACGATTAAAAACAAACTGTCCCACTACCGGTCAAACATGTGCCTTTGATACTTGTTTGACAAACTCTGGAAATAAGTAGAAGGTTCAGGTCTCTACTTCCAGGGCTTTCCGTAGGGGAAATTTCCCTTCCAAAAGCTTTTATTTGACAGCTGGCATATCTGCTTTAATCCGGCGCTTCTTCCGTTTGAGAGTCGCTATAATTATAGCTAATAAGGGTATGTTTGCACTGCGACCGTAAGCTTTATTGTGTCCGTTTGTTTGCTTTTCGGAGTCTTTATAGTTCAAATATGGGAAGTCATTACAATATTCTTTAGGTATTCTCAAATTAATAGAAAGGGAGAAATCTCGTAAAAAAATATCAACTGAATCCGTTTGTCTTCTCAATTTAAAAATTCACCACGTGACTGCCTTTTTGGTAAATGCACCAAATTTTCACAAAATCAGATGAAGTTTCGTTCATTTTATTTGTGAGTTCATGAGTGAAGAGTATCCTTATATCACATTCCTCTAATCTACAACGTCACTCATTGAAACTCATTTTCCTTTTTATACACAAATGTGTAGATATGTGTGTGTATATAACACGTTGCCTATCCCAAAACATCAAGAATATAGCTTCATGGTAAATAAGTTTGCTTTGTGTACAGGTGTTCAGCAGAGTTCTAACCAAGGAAAACTGTGTTGCATATTATGGATGCGAAAAAAAAATATCAGACCAAAAACTGCACAAGGTCTTAATTTTATGGCAGCTAAAAGAAAATTACTAAAGCATAAAATAAAAGGATGTCGGGGAAACAACTTGTGAGCGTGGGCTTCGTTGACTAAACTGCACAGCACAGTTCCCAAGTAGGGTGCATAACAGTTAAGGATGACTGACGAAATCCAAAGACAGTGGAGCCACTACGGGGAAAGGGAAGATATTCTACAACACGATGAATGTACTCCAACATTCACACGTGTGGTAAACCATCACACACATTCTGCACAGCAAAAAGAGCTCCAGTTCCCGCTGCTGCCGCCCCATTGCATCGCTGCGCTGCTTGTGCTGAAATGATGTTTTATCGAAACCACAAACTTTATAAACGAAAAGCGTGTTGGTTGCTGGTATAAGAAATTCGCATATAAATTTTCAAGTGAAAAACAAAATAATTTAACACTATACCGCGTCGTACACAAGTTGGCTGAAATAGTTAAATTGTGTTTTATACCCCCGAATCGAAGGTAAAGTTAGGGTTTTATAATGGGTGAACGAACATGTGGAGAACTGCAGGATATTGATTTAATAAGTAGAGTACGCCAAGAGCTACATCACTAAATCTCAAGATTAAATTAATTTAAATTGTTGTTGTTGGAACAAAGCAAAAAGAAACAACAAAAACAACCTTACACCAGTCGGAGTTTAGGTATAAAGCTTGTTTTTTTTTTGCAAAAGTTTGCCGAAAAAGTTAAGCAGATTAAAAGGTTGGAAAGGTTATTTTTAAGAAAATATTTTGATTCGCGCATGTTATAATCATAACATGAGATAGAATGTTTTTAAAAATACAAATAGCGCCCCCCTATAGGCTACAGCCTGTATATTCTTCGACACTTAATAAAAAAATTATTCTTATTTTGAAAAAATAAAAACATTACACAGTCATATTTTTCATGCTCTTCTCATAGGCACCTGTAGGATTTTTTCCAGGGGGGAGGGGATCAAACTAAGGATTTTGACAGAAAAAAGACACATATTTGTCAAAAGTCCATAGTAAAAATTAAAAATACGTTTGTAACGTGGTATATTCCAAAGCCAGGGAGAATAAATGTCCACTTTTAAGCCTTCTTCCCGATACCAGGCTGTGCAGGATGACGATGGAGAAATCGCGCTGTTTGGTCAAAGTTGGTAAGACCACCACCTAACACTATGATGTCAAGAAAGGGTTGAGGCAAGGAGACGCGTTATCATGCAACCTATTTAGCATCGTACTTTAAGCAATTGCACGCAACTCTCAAGTCAACAACAGAGGTACAATTTTTCAAAAGTTCGTTCAACTATTTGCTTATGCAGATGATATTGACATCGTCGGGAGAACGAAGTGAGCTGTTACCGGCACGTTTGGAAGAAGGTACTGGATCGGAGGCGAACATGGGTTTGGCTGCTAATGAGGACCAAGATCAAGTATTTATATGCTATCATCGAAAAAGGAACCACAACATCCTCGACTCGGGCTAAACGTCACGATGGATAGGTACAACTTCGAAGTCGTCAAGGACTTTGTCTACCTAGGATCCACTATTATATCGCAAAATGGCATCAGTGCAGAGATCAAACGAAGAACAACTCTTGCCAGCCGCTGTAGGTTTGGGCTTAGAAGGCATTTGAGTAATAAAGCCCTCTCAAAGAACAATAAGGAGGCCTTATATAAGACCCTAATCATCCCGGTCCTGCGATATGTTCCAGAAGCATGGACCCTGTCAAAAACAGATGAGAATCTGCTTAGTTGCTTTGAAAGGAAAATTCTTCGGGTGATCTTCGGTCCAGTCTGTATCGATGGATTATAGAGGAGAAGATTTAATAACGAGCTTCACGGGCTTTACAGCGATGACTGGGACACATGGAGCGTATGGACACCGATGCACCAGCTCGACGAGTCTTCGAATGTACCCCTGATTGTCTGCACAGCAGAGGAAGACCCCCACCTTAGGTGGCGCACACAAGTGGAGAACGACCTCAACCATCAACTTGGAGTGCGTAACTGGAGACAGCTAGCTAGGGACCGAGCTGGCAGGAAGGGCTTGTTGGTTGAGACCGCAGTTAGGTTCACCCTGGACTGTGAGTGCCAACTTAAGTAAAGTAAGTTAAGTATCTCGAAAAAAGTTAGTGGTTTAATATTATAGCTTAGATGATTCTTCACAAAAATAGTTAGTTTTTCGAAGCTGATGGATAAACAAAACGGCTCTCACCTTTATAAATTTTTTTCTAAAAAGTTTCGAAGCCCAAAGTTCTTTGATAAAAACCACTGAAAAGGCTCTATTGTATTGTTACCAATTGGCAAAGGCAACTCTGTTGGAATTTTTGGTGAAGCGAAAGCGGGTTAGTAAAAGTGTTTAAATACGACATAGTTTGTAATTAAAAAAAAACATCATTTTCAACTACTGTCACCCTAAAATTGTTTTAGCGAAGGGGAATTGACTGTTTTTTGTGGTTTTTAAATCAAATCATAACTTAATTTTTCATCCAATTTTCAATAATATTTACGAACGAGTAGATATTTTATTCCAAACAATATGAATTTTCTTGTTTAGATTTTAATTTTTTCTGAAATTCTAAAAATGTACGGTCGCAGACAACCCAGCAATGCTGGTCAGGGCACATACTTGTCCCTGGGATGGTTAAAAGCCCCCTTAAGGCAGATGAACTGCAGGAGGCGGTCAACAGCATGATAGTCTGTTGGTGGAGAAGCCTTTTTTTGTTAAAATGCCAACGGCAGCAGCAGGTATCTAGCGTCTGAAACCCATATTGGGCGGCCACAAAAAGGGTCTGTTTTCCCATAGTGGGCTGCCTCGAGCAGTTATGTGTTTGATCCATAGGCGTAGGAAGGGGGGAGCGGAGGTGGGCAGTGCCCACCTTAAAAAATGAACTGCCCACCTTAGAAAAATCGACATTTAAACTTTTCTGGTTCTACAAACCACCCAAGAAGACAGATTGAAAAACTGTGAATGGAATTTCAGACACAAAAACTAAAATTTTGCCTACAGTTACAGTTGGTCGTCACATAAAAGCAATTCTTGCCCACCTTAACTTTGTTTTTGCTTACACATTGCATCATTGTCCGGGAAGCCTCAGCACGCACAAACCTAGTTGAACCGGTTTAAATTAGTCTCAAACCGAGTTAGGTTGAACCTTGAAGATGAGTAGGTTTTGAGGTTTAAAAAGCGGAATCATCAAATGTAAGATATTTGGAGTGCGTTCAGATTTAGTATTACGATGGCTTCATCTAGCAAAATATTAAATTATAAAACGAGTTTAAGTAAAAACTTTGAAAAAATATAAAGATTTGAATTCAATAAATTAAAATCATGAATAGCTAAAAATATTACCTGTTTTGTGTACGTCGCCAAATCGATTTTCATGCCACCAAATGAAATTTCAAATCTTCTGTTTGTAGATAAATCGCTACATCTGACAAATTTGGTTTATGAACCGAAAAGTAATTCGATTTGATTTGTTTAAAATTAAAGCTTACGGTTCTGTTTCGGTATGTATCAACTCGTTTGTCATCGACTCAGACTTTACGTAGTATTTGCTCTATAACAAATCAAACCGAATAATTGGAATTTTATAAAAAAATCTAAACCGAGTTGCTTCTACTTATTGCCTGCGGAACAGTAAAATGTGGATGACTTAAAAAACCTCAACAAAATCAGAAATTTTTAGCTTTTTTTACTGTTCCGGAAAAAGATGATTTTAGGTCAATTGGGTTACATTTGGTAAGATCAAAATACACTTTTTCTGTGCCAGTACCTACACTCTACAGACAGTACATAGTCTAGTCAAATGGTGCTCAAAAGGGACTTGAAGTGGAAAGTTCTAGTGTAATGATTTTTAGTGGCTCCATTTATGTTTTTGGGGCTGCTGAACACGAATCTAAAGTTCTCCAACAAAATTTTTTATGGCAAATATGAGAATTCGTCCAAAAACGTCAAAAATTTCGACATTTTTTGTCTTTTTTCCTTATTACACAAAAATTATTTTTGTTTGAAAAAAAAACGCTTTTGCAGAAATAAATACAATGAGATTACCTACAATCTTTGTTCATTTTATTTTTTTGTACGACTTATGGTTTCTGCGGAAACAGTCGTTGAAAAGTAGCCCAAAATCCGTCATTTAAAAAAAGTTGCATAAACGAGTTTTTGTTTGTATTGTTTTCTTCATTACATGAAAAGTAGATATATTATATGTTATTGTATTATATTGCAGTGGTTAAGTGGCTAAGATTCAGTATTCCAAACAGTCATTGCATTCATTTGCATTGAAAAGTGTCTTATTTGGGACAAAGATTTGAGTATTGATGCAGTAAAAGTGCAACTAAAACGCTCCTTCAAGCCAGCAAGAAGAGAAAAGACGGAAAGGGAGCTTCAGTGACATAGTGAGGGCTTTGTCATACGCAATTTGTTTATCATACGGTTAATGATTAGGAATTCTAATCTTGGAAAATTTTTCTAATCTTGTTGTATAGTTTACAGTGGTTTTTGCTAAAAACTCCATGTATGTTAAACTGAACTTAATACAAATTGATGTCAAGGCCATCACTATGTCACTGATGAGTCCAAGTGAGTAAGCCGGACGAAGCGCCAATTTGTAGAACTAAAGGCCATAAAAAGCTATTTTGAATCAAAACTGTATCTTCCATTTCAATTTTTGTCACCTGATGAACCAAATTACGTTCAGCTGGAAATAAACGTTGTTACGACCTCAAGTAATCATCAAGAATACGTATACTCCACAGACAATTTAGGAGGGGAGTGCTTGATGGTTTATCAGCTTTCTTCAAGTGAGCTGATATAATTCTATCATTTATGTAGCTTTTTTGGCAGCTTGTATGCACTTCCAATGATTTCTTACCTGCCAAAGAAGCTCCCTTTCTGTTTTTCTCTTCTTGCTGGCTTGAAGGAGCGTTTTAATTGCTTTTTCTTTCACCACTTTAACTGCACCATTACTCAAATCCTTGTCACAAATAAAACACTTTTCAGTGGACATTTTGACTCTTTGGAATACTGAAACTTAAACACTGCAATATAATGTTTTTAGACAACTGCAATTAGAAAATGAGAATAATACATAATATATCTACTTTTCATGTAATGAAGAAAACAATACAAAGAAAAATCGTTCATGCAATTTTTTAAAAATGCCGGATTTTGGGCTGTTTTTCAACGACTGTTTCCGCAGAAACTATAAGTCGTACAAAAAAACAATATGAATATAGATTGTAGGTAATTTTATCGTCTTTATTTCTGCATAAGCGCTTTTTACAAACAAAAAATAATTTTTGAGCAATAAGAAAAAAAGAAATTTTCGACGTTTTTTGATGAATTCTCATATTTGCCGTAAAAAATTTTGTTGGACCACTTCAGATTCGTGTTCAGCAACCCCAAAAACATAAAGAGAGCGACTAAAAATAATTACACCAAAACTTTCCACTTCAAACTACCATTTGACCTGACTAATAGTCCATACTTTTGAACATTAAGGAATGATTTTAAAATTTGGTTTGAAATAGAAAAATTTTCACAAAAGTATGAGATTCCTTTAAAACCTATACGAGTATCAAAAAGGAGACGTCAGGAAAAACAAATTTACTTTCATTATAGCTGTTTTGTTTGGCCTCCAATTTACTTTCCAGCAACAGTTGTGGCGAAAGCAATACACTTGATTTGGAATCCCATATCGAAACCGAAATTGTTAGAAAATAAATATTATAATTTGTACGCAGGTAGATTTTTTAATCAAGTTTTTTTTTTAATGCAGCTTTGATTTGTTTTTAATGGTCCAGTATTTAATTTCATATTTTGAAGTTTCTTTTCAAAATGCGATCAAAGTTTTAGTGGAAAAATGTATTTTTCTTTTCAATAAATGACTCAAAAGACAAGCTCTGTTTTAAAGAAAAATCAAATTGAATAATGTTTATACTCTGAATTTAAATTTGTTAGACGGTTAGTTGGAAATATGCTTTGTTTAATTAAATAAAGTAAGATTACCTATCTCATCGCGGCCACGGAAAAATTGGATACCAACCGATAGCTTTAGTCTAAACATTTACAAAACTGCTGGTCGGACAAGCTTTATCTGGTCGCAATGGTTAGAAAATGCACTTTTCAGGTTGCATTTTCCGCTAAATGTACCTTTAATATAAGCAACTTATATAAATGGGGTATCAACTGAATGGTATGACTGTCCTCTACACGATACCATTGGTCGGACTGACTTTTTTTGGCTGTTACGACGAGTTCGACTATTTTTAAAAAAATGGTCTTTTTTTAACACTGCGTCTTACATCAGGGAAAACTGAGTAAAATCATTTCAAATGGTTAGGAAAGTGGCCTTAACCACTTTTTTTTTTTTTCGTCCAAGGATGCACAAAATCTCTAATTTTAGAAAAGTGGTCGGACTCGTGGCAACAGCCGAAAAACTCTGTCCGACCATTGCTATCGAGTAGAGGACAGTCGTAGCTTTCATTTGATACCCCATTTATATACATAAGTTGCTTATATTATAGGTACATTTAGCGGAAAATGAAACCTGAAAAGTGCATTTTCTAACCATTGCGACCAGATAAAGCTTGTCCGACCAGCAGTTTTGTAAATGTTTGGACTAAAGCTATCGGTTGGTATCCAATTTTCCCGTGGCCGCGATGAGATAGGTAATCTTACGGTGGGCTCCCAGACTATATAGAACTAGTTTTACGTTAAAACTAATTTTGAATCGTGTCAATAATAGGGCTGTTACAGTTTAGGAACTTCCATTTCATTAAGAAGACGTATAGTAATCGTAAGCTCTTCTGAAAGAAAATCGCATCCAAAAATATATATCTTCTTGTTTCTCGCTGAACCGGACACCTACCCATAAAGTGAAAAATGTTCTCTCTTTCGCCCATATTACACAATTCACACTGCAAAGGCAACTCTTCACGATGCGGAATGAAGTTGAGATTGAGGAGTTCGCCTCTTAATCTAAATATCATTGATATTTGATCAGTCGTGTAGTCATCACGGAAGTAATTTCGATGGTATAGGTTGTAGTTCAGCTTGCTATATGACACTCTGTAGATGGATTCTTTTGCTTCAGCTGCGAATCCTAATCTTAATCGATATCATCTGATATATAGAGAGGGTTTCCACATTAAATATTCATCTGGTGTAAGATCGATATTAGCTTCTTCCTCTAGCTCTATCCAATCTTTAAACCTACTCGATCTACTATTTATTGCCTGTAATGCTGCTTTTTTAGGGAGGCGCTCATCAGACATCTTAAAGAGATTACGTATGTAGTCAACTTGCAATTTAAGGGTTTTAATAAATAGAGGAGAGATACCTGTTTCTAGCATCAGCATGTAGTTCGGAGCGTTTGGTGGTAGTCGAAATATCCTTTTTATATAAAATCGTAGGAGTTTTTCAGCGGTATCATATTTCTTACTACCCCACCTTTGGGCTGCATACATCAATGTTAACTCAGCTACCGATTCAAATACTTTGTATTTGCTGCTATGGGCAATATGCCTATTGTTAAATATGTTTTTCCAAGCAATATTTATTGTTGTATTGTAGATGCATCGTAAGACTTTGTTGCAGAGAGCAGAATTGAGTTTGGTAGCACTTCTTATGACTGTTAATTTGCTTTACTGTTGACGTCGTTGTCGGCTTCATTCATAAGATCTCTTTTGAACAAATTCGGAAATTCATTAAATGGTCAAGGGCAAATATATACATACTTATTGGGAAATCATTTGCACCGAAAAATTTTGTAATGATTAGGTTTGGTTTGGACTGGTTGCCCACCTTAGAAAAAATTCCTTCCTACGCCAATGGTTTGATCATACAAAAGGCGGGTGTGCCTGTCAAATCTGAGCTAATAAAAATAAATTGGGTGGCGCAAAAGCTCGTGGAGAACCAGGGCCTAGTGACTTACAACTCTCAACCATTCCTGTGTGCGTGTTTTTCAGGAATGGAGGGGACCTACAGTTTTTTGCCGAATCCGAACGGCTAAATGAGAAGCACTTTTTCATGGCAAGTTATACTCTTGGAGGATTTGTCAGTTCCGCGCAAGAGGCAGTACCTCGAATAAATCATTTTCTTCTTTAGGTGGCACGGCTGGGAATCGAACCCACACCTTCGGGATGACAGTCCTACGCTTTAACCATCAAGCCACGAGGTACTACAAGTATCAGTATCCTGTGCATAAGCGAAACTAAGTGGAGAGGAAGAGCTGAATACAGATCAGACACTGGACAGACGAGAATAATGCTGTATTCCGGGGAAGATGAAAGAGAGGGTGGCCAAAGACTGCATGGTGTCGGGATTATGTTGAACGAAGAAGCGAGGCGTAGTTTGATCTCCTGGGCGCCCATTTCTGCGAGATTAATGACAGCAAGGTTTCGTTCAAAAATTCGTAACGTCACAATTATTCAGTGCTACGCCCCCACAAATGAAGCGACCAAGGAAGACAAAACCACGTTCTACACTCATCTTAACTCGGTTTACAGGAGTGTTCCGAGAGCCGACATCATAGTCGTTATGGGACACCTCAATGCCCAAGTCGGTTCAGACAATTACGGGCTGGAACGCGTGATGGGAAGAAATGGCTTGGAGTCACGGAATGAAAATGGTGACTTGCTTGTTGATTTTTGTAACGCGAATCGTCTTGTGATAGGTGGGACTGTATTTAAGCATAGGACGTGTAACAAAATTACCTGGGTGCATCCGGATGGTCAAACCGAAAAGAAAACCAAATTGATCATATCATGATTTAGCAGCGATGGAGGAAGTCTATGTGTGATGTCCGGAGTATAAGAAATGCCGATGTGGGGAAGCGACCACCATTTGGTTCTGATGAGTCTCAAAGTACGAACCTCTGCCGTACAAAAACCAGCGCAGGATCCAACAAGAAGCTCAAAATTCATTACTAATCCTTTAAATGACCCCAACATATGTCGAAACTATGTCACCACCCTTAACGACAGAACCTCGTCATTAAACGGAATTCAACAATTGAAGAGATGTGGGGTGAAATTAAAAGTGTTTTTATGGAGGCTGGATCCGAAACTGTACCCAAGCGAACGAGACGTAGAAACTCTTGGATATCCCAAGACACCTGGGATAAGAACGAACTTCGCAAATCGTTGAAAATGCTAATAAATGCCGAAGCAGATATTTAACGAAAGGCTGAATTGCGAAGCGAGTACCGCATTGCACATAAGATGGTCTATCGTTGTGTGAGACGTGACAAGAGGGTGAGGTAACATGGACAATGAAGACAATGCGTAAAACGCTGCCAGAAGAGGAGCCGGGAACTGTACCAAATAGCCAAAGATGTTATTGGGAAAAAAGCAACACTAATCATTTTGTAATGGATGTAGATAGCACACTTTTGGTATCAATTGAGGATCAGCTACGCAGATGGAAGGACCATTTTTGTGCCCTGCTAAATGAGGATTCAGTTGAGCAGAGTGCTAAAGTGCCCCAACTAAACGAGATGCCCAGGTCCTATAGGGGTATTGACATCGAACCCCCGTCGGAATCGGAAATTCTGACATCAATTAATCTCCTCAAAAACAACAAGGCGGCTGGACTGGACGGAATACCAGCTGAATTCCTGAAAGCCGATCCCGTAACAGCGGCTAGTATTTTACATCCGTTGATACAAAGCATTTGGGAAAACGAAACCTATCCCAAGGACTGGAAGGATGGTGTGATTGTTAAGTTGCCAAAGAAAGGTGATCTTAAGAATTGCAACAATTGGCGTGGTATCACCGTTTTGTCCGTTTTCCCAAAACTAATGGAAACAATCATTCTCGAGTGAATAAAGGATAGAATCGAGTCTACACTCAAGAGGCATCAAGCTGGCTTCCGAAGTGGTCGATCGTGTGTCGACCATATCAACACCCTGCGTATCGTCCTCGAGCAGTCGATGGAATTTCAATCACCGCCTTACATCATGTTCGTGGATTTTGAGAAGACCTTTGATCGAGTTAACCGATAATGTATATGGAGATCGTTGCTTGGTAAAGGAATTCCGCCAAAAATTGTTGCTATTATTAAAGAGTCCTATAACAACGCAAGGTGTTTTGTTTTGCACCGTGGGCAGCTATCCGACTCCTTCGTAGTGCAACAGGGTGTGAGACAAGGGGATGTTCTATCGCCAATTCTCTTCCTGCTGGTGATGGACGACGTATTGACGGCCAGTGTTGGTACAGCTGAGCGACAGGGCATTCAATGGAGACCGTTCCATTGAATGCCCTTCACTTGCAGTGTTTAGCACATCCCGTTCAGTCATTAAGACTATGCCGATGACATATGTCTACTAGCAAATAACATCAGTGGGCTGAACAGGATGTGCCAAACACTGCAAGTGAAGGGAGAGTCGAGTGGTCTAAGAATAAACAGCAAAAAGACAAAAATAATGCTCACAGGCCGCTCCACACAGCAGCGTATTATTCTACAGGAGACGCCAGTTGAAGTGGAACAGTTCAAATACCTTGGCAGTATTGTTTGTGCAAACGGTGGTACGGATCTGGACGTTAAAAGTAGAATAAATAAAGCTCGTGCTGCCTTCGGTACTCTGTCCCCAATCTGGAAATCAAGTCAAATCTCCTTACGCACTAAGCTGAGATTCTTCGAATCTAATGTCAAATCCGTGCTGTTATATGCTTGTGAAACCTGGAAAGTCACGTCTATCATTTCGAAGAAATTGCAGGCTTTTGTGAATCGCTGTCTTCGCCACATGCTAAAGATTCGCTGGCCACAAATAATATCAAATGAGGAATTGTGGCGCAGGACAAGTCAAGAGCGGCTGGACGTTGACATAAGAAAGCGTAAATGGCAATGGATAGGTCACACACTAAGGAAAGCAAACGATGAAATTGCAAAGCATTCCTTTGAATGGAATCCTCAGGGTGCACGGCGAGTTGAAAGACCAAGAACAACATGAAAATCGACTGTCTTTGCGGAAGCAGAATCCCAGAGAAAGACGTGGCCACAGCTAAAGTACCTTACAGCAGACCGTGAAGGATGGAAACGTTTTGTTGACGCCCTATGCCTATGGTGTCCATAACGCTTTTGAAAAAAAGAGGACATTTTCGAAACTTCAAACTTCTACTGTTAATAATTGATAAATATGACCAAAAGTTTACTTTAAACTTATTTTATATATTTATACAAGTGTATTGTATACAGGTACACAATAAGCAGCAGTTTTAATACAAATAGGTAGTTTATTTTAACATCTTTTTTAAGAAAACATATCTGTGATATAAATCTGTACCTATATTTTATAAATACTTTTTTGCGCTTCAAACTAATAAAACTAAAATACATAAACACCTAATTGAATTCAAAATACCGCAGAATTTAGGTAAAATGTTGGCAAAATAGGCATTAATTTTCTTCCTCATCCGAAGTGTCATACTTTTGGGAGCTCCGAATTTGATTAAAAAGGTTTCATAAAACTTTTGACAGCTAAAATCTTTTAAGTTATAGGCCCAATGAGAATCCTACTCTTAAACGATTTCGTTCTTTTGTCTATTGCGAACCCATCAACGAAATACATTCCACGTTCTTATTTTGCACAGGAAAACAAAAAAGGATTGGCACATTTTAAGAGCTCTGGATATAACTCTAGATTTGCAGGCCCACTTTTGAACAGATATTTTGTTTTTAAAATTTTTATTCTCTTTAGAAAGAAACTTGTTTAAATAGCAAAATTGGTCAAACAACTTTGAGTAATCCAGTTAAAATTCTTAAGAAATTCGGCAGTCGATACTTTTGTCTAGGTCTTCCCATACTTATTTTTTTTCTAAATTCATCCATCGATCCTGAGTAGGAAGGTTTGTACGTCAGTGTATTAATCAGAGAATATCAAATAAAGAGGCCAATCCTCAGCTGTCAATTTGACTTGCATACAAGCTGAAGCGAACAGCTGTAGATTTGCAAAGGAAGTGAAAAACAGTGACAAAACGCACACATAGAATCAACTCCTCATTCAGCACAGGTCTTATTGTTGTTGCAATTCACATCTATTCTTCGACACAAGAGGGTGAAACGTACGAAGGATTGGCTTCTTTATTTGATATTCTCTGGTATTAATGCTTTATTTTATATTTTAGGGGACAATATAAAAGAACATTAATGAGGAGTGTGTTAAATTAATATTTTGGTCACTTAGGAAAAAAAAAGATAAAAAAGAGTACAAAATAAAAAAGAGTAAAAAAAAAGAATTTGATGAAAAAAGAAAGATTAAGAAAGATCAGAGTCAAAAAATAGAACATGTTCTCTTTAAAAGAGATGTTCTGGAAACCCCACATATGCCCCAGCCGGGGTTAAAAGACACGATGATGATGACGATCGTATTTATAAACTTTTTCTAACTTTAGATAGCCGCCAAACTCCAAAAAGTTATTAAAACACCGCATTTGATAGGGTTGTCACACATCATCAATTGTCCCGCAAAGTGTCCTTCATTTTCAGAACGTTCCCGAAAAGTCCCGCAAAAAATCAGATTTGCAAAACTTTTGAAGTAAATTTCTTGAAGAAGCTATAATCACATGAACTTTTCGTAATTATACAAAAAGAGATACTCAAATTAAGTTAATGTTAATATCTGTTAAGAACTTTTTCGCCATTTTATTTTGACGTTATTCATTCTAGAAAAACAAAAATTATAAGGGTTTTCTTTAAATAGATTCAGATATCGAGTTTAATTTATATTTTTCGGCACGAAGGGTATACGAAGATTTGAGATTGACTTTTCTTTGTCATTGTATTGGTGAATAATTTGTGTCTGTGAACCTGTAGCGATCAAAACTTGTCAGTCAGTCGCCATTTTGGAAAACACGTTTTATTAAATATTTCGTGAACCGTGCACCGTAAGAAGATAATAGCAATTTATTTTGAAAGCTTCCATTTTTGTAATTGTTTTTTAAAACAAGTTGTTTGCATGAAAGGTTTTTAAAAAATTAAGTTTTGAAAACAATCAACTTAAAAAAAAAAACATTTTTTTTTTCAAAAATATTGAATTTAAAATTGAAATTCTCAACAAATTTTCACAAATATAACTTGATTTAAAATAAATATAAGAATTGAATATAAGCTTGATTAAAAAGAAAAAAAAAAACAAATAAAAGAATTGAACAGTAGCAAACAAATTACTATTTTTGTCGTATGGTGAACGGTTCACCAGATTTTTGATAAAACACGTTGGTGATGGCCGCTAATGCTCACACCCCCCTAAATACATTCCATCAAGAAAATCATTTCAGTAATTTAATGCTTTATGAACCTAGGTACATTTTTTGCTCTGATTTTGTTGCTCACTTCACTGAAGGATGGGAGGTACAAAATATTTAAAAATCTTCCTTCCTTCATAATTTTGAAAGTAGTGTAAGCCAAAAATGTGCACTAAAATTTTTGTCCTTAAAAAAATGTCCCGCATTGCCTTCCAAAAAATCTGGTCACTATAGTTTTGTGAATATTTTACGATTGTACGTAGTGACTTTTTGGGAAAATTAAATGTAGTAAAAACACTACAACTGTAGCAGGGGGCAACGCTCGCGAGTAAACGATCTGATTGCCTTTGGCATTGAAAGTGGATGGTCATATTGGAGTGCACCAAATTGTTTAAAGAATTGTAACAACAATTCCTGTATGTTAATCAGTGGGTTGCTAGCTTTTTCAGTGGCAGATTTCTTAGTTTAGTATTGTTATAGTACACGCAGGCACCACTTTTTTGAAAAAAGCTCGCCCATAAGCCCTGTACTGACAATTTTTCCTGGACAGAGTATAATAACATTTCTACTAGATACACACAATTGTTCAGTTTATAACGGGTGATTTTTTAGCTGGTTTGGTTTTGGCAACACTGGTTTTGACAGCTGACGTGTGTTTAGTACCTTGTGTCACTGTCAAACAGCTTCAGTTTGGTTTGCAATTTAACCATGGATCGTCTTACAAATGAACAACGCTTGCAAATTATTGAATTTTACTATCAAAATTCGTGCTCGGTTCGAAATGTTTTTTATCGAAAAATTGTGTTCAGCGATGAGGCTCATTTTTGGTTGAATGGGTACGTAAATAAGCATAATTGCCGCATTTGGAGTGAAGATCAGCCAGAAGCATTGCAACAGCTACCAAAAAAGCCACTGTTTGGTGCGGTTTATGGGCCGGCGGCATTATTGGGCCATATTTCTTCAAAGATGATACGAATCGCAGCGTTACTGTCAATGGTGAACGCTACCGAGCGATGATAACAAACTTTTTTTTGCCCGAAATGGAAGTTCTTGACTTGCATGATATGTGGTTTCAACAAGACGGTGCCACATGCCACACAGCACGCGAAACAATGGCGCAATTGCGAGGCGAGTTTGGTGAACAGTTAATTTCACGTTTCGGGCCGGTCAATTGGCCGCCTAGATCGTGCGATTTGACACCATTAGATTATTTTTTGTGGGGGTATGTCAAGGCTAATGTCTATAGGGACAAGCCTGCTTCGATTGACGCACTGGAAGCCAACATCCATGCATTCATTCGTGAGATACCGGCCGATATGTGTGAAAGAGTATGCCAAAATTGGACTCAGCGGATGGGCTACCTGAGACGCAGCCGCGGTCAACATTTGCATGAAATTATCTTTAAACATAAAATTGCAAGGTTCAAACTATCGATTCAAATAAATATTTCATTCATTTTTTCGAATTTTTTGTGTTTTTTTTTTTTAAAAGTTCTAAACCTCTTAAAAAATCACCCGTTATATCAGAGCGCTCAACTGAGCAGACGAATCCAAAATTTTTTTTACTTAGTATTTGACAGCAAAACTGGGGAAATTCTCTGAGCCCTCAGAAATATAAACTTGACAAATCTCTTGTAAAATTTGTACCAAGTAATTTTGTTTTAATTCAAGTGACGCGACAAGCTTCTCATCTCAAGATTTAATGCGTTCTTTAACTTCAGGGCAATGGACCTTTTCATCCTTTTCTTATTCAAAACATCATCATATTTTCCCATAAAAGCACCTATACCCACATCTACCTCTACATACATAATTTTTTTAAGGCAAACAAAACTAGTCCGCTCCTATGAGTAGGTACCTATGTAAAAAATCACATTCCCACAGCACAGTTGATTGAACAATGGCCAAAGGAAGTTCCGGTTTGCAATCAACAATAACTGCAAAATTTTTATGAGAAGCACAGTTTATTTAAACAAATATTAAACCTTAAAAAATGACAAAGCTGACAAAAAAAAATGTGTAACTACAAGTTCGTTGGGTGACTTTACGCTCAATCAGTCGCAAGAATAAACAAAAGCATCTGGAACGTGCAAATAACTCGAATTACATATATTTTCGGTTTTTTTTATGATTTTATCCAATAACTGCCTATTCATATTTATACACCTTTCCCAAAAAACGGTTTGTATACATATGTATGTACATACATATATATTCAATAGTGTTGGGGAATTGTAAAAAAAACATCAACAATAACAAAATGTCGTCGTTTGGAAAACATTGCCTGAATTATTGACTCGATAAAGTTCGCCGTCCGTATACACTCATTTTTGCCATGTAGCACATGTGTATGTTTTCATAGCCCCTCTGGCCACCGATTAAAAGCTTAATAAATCAAAATGGTTAACAAATATTTTTTTTTTATTTTTTTTAATAGTTTTTGTTCAAGTGACAATAAGGTGTTTGTTTTGTTTTGTTTTGTTTTTATTTTTTTTTTTATTGCAGGTGTGTGTATTTGCATAGTTGTTGAAAAATTGTTTGCTTAATCGGCTTGAAACAATTGATGCATTTTGTAGAAAAATAATTTATTTATTTACTTTTTAAATAAAATTCATTCGGTCGTTAAATTTAATTAAATTCATTGGCACAAGAACTAGATGTTATATTTGAGTGGTGATAGAACGATTTAAATTTGTTTACGACTTTTTGAAAATTGAAGTTTCCTGTCAGAGTGGGTAGTAACAAAATAAGTAAAAATAAGTTTGTAATAGGTACATCATGCATGGAAATTCTAGGTAGTGCTTTAGCACCGGAAGTGTTATTGTTTCTGGAAATGGGCGTTTCCGATAAGTTCAATGGCAAATGAAAACTACAATTCACCACAGTTCCCAGCAAATACCAATTATTCTTCCCCCTAAATCATGAAAATAGCGGGTAATCGTTCTATAAATGTATTTTATTGAAATGGATATCTTACAGTTCATTGAATATCTTCGTCTTGTAATTAAGTTTCCAAAAATATCAACAAAATGTTTAAGAAACTTTTCGTTGAACCTTCTTCGTCTTCAACTCCTTTGTTCACCCATCAGCCTTCAGCCATCATCACCTACTGCCATCATAGAAACATATAATTTTTATCCAATTGAAAGTTAGTGGACTTACTGGAAAGCAGAGGTATATACTACTTGCTTGGCAAAAAACTTTCTTCGTTCCTACTTAAAAGGAAGAGTTTTAACTTTTAATTAAATATACGTAGCAGCGTCAATAACAAGCATTAGTTGGCATTCCAGTCACTCAGAGCCAGTCAACAGTCAAACTCATATAGAACAGAGCTACACAGCATAGCCATAGGATCCAAGAGGAGCAGAAGACTCTGATACGAATGCCCACAGAACGTTTTGTTGGCTGCAATGGTGGTTCGGTTGGCAAGGAGAGACAAAAAAGTCAAAAAAATAATAAGGAAAAAAAAAACTTTGAACAAATGCCAATACACGAAAGTTGACATAGGTAGGTTCTCTTTTCCTTTCCCGAAAGAGGTCCCCAAAAAAAAAGAAAGAAATCCAGTAAGAGGACGACAGACAAGAGACACATTCCTTGGATTATAGACATCCCTCTTTGTCCCAATCCCAGTTCCAACCATGGGAAGGTATACCTACCTTACTAACTGGGTGTTAAAGGTATAGGAGAAAAGTTCCTTTTGGTGTCGCCACCATGTGTCTATGTCGAATAAATTTGGCCCAATGTCAAAAATTCGCTACACGTTCCCGAAGAGCAACGTTTTCTTCAACTCTTCTATATGGTCCCAAAGCAGAGGTCGTGTCATCGTGTCGACGTTCGGTGATGGTGGTGGCGTTTGTTAGACGACACGAAGCAAATACACTGCCAGGATCCTGCTGAGTTCTTATATTTCACTATAAGAACTGCTATACACACTTTACTAGCAAAACTGCCTGACACTGCGCCAACATTGAAAAATGTCGTAATCAGGACCTAAGCCATGAGAAAGGATAACGAATAGGGTGACACCGAGTCTTCTTCACACTTGTAAGAGAACTTTGAATAAAAAATAAAAGATTTGTATACGCAGCCGCACAGTGGGGTAGTTGATGTTTAAAAGTGGAGGAAAATATAATCCGTTTGGTTTTTTGGAAAATGGATATGAAACTTCCAAAATGTGAATAATTTTTTGAAATTATGACAGATGTTGAGTGGCTAAATCGATTTTCTTTAAACTTGGTTCATAGCGTTTCCTTGGCCACACGTTTTTTTTCATATGTTTTTTTTTAGATTCAAAAATAACGGTACCTGCCTTTTAGCAGTTTAAAATAATCGCATTTTTCTCAAAAACAGTTCCACAAATTTTCCTAAAAAAAAAATCAATAATTTACTTTTAGTTAATGCAACCTTTGGGTGGGAACAAACCAAAGAACAATTTTTTTATTTTTGATTTTCTTCTCAACGGTCGGACGGATTCCAATATTTTTTATTTAAAGAAGCAGAAGAAAAGTATTTTTTACTATAATTATATATAGTTTTAAGTTTGCTTTTTTTTAAAAATCAAATATTTCGAAAACTACTCTGTCGATTTGTTAAACACTTTCTTACTTACTTTACTTTACTTTAGATGGCGCTCACAGTCCAGGGTGGACTACGGCCTCAACCAACAAGCCCCTCCAGGCTCCAGCCAGCTCGGTCCATTGCTAGCTGCCTCTAGTTACGCACTCCAAGTTTGTTGAGGTCGTTTTCCACTTGTGTGCGCTACCTAAGTTGGGGTCTTCCTCTGCTGCGTAGACCATCAGTGGTAGGTTCCAAGACTCGTTGGGCAGGTTCGTCGGTGTCCATACGCTCCACGTGTCCCAGCCATCTCAGCCGCTGTATTTTCAGCTTTTTGACCAGGTCGACGTCGCTGAAAAGCCCCTAAGCTCATTGTTAAATCTTCTCCTCCATACTCCATAGATACATAATGGACCGAAGATCACCCGAAGAATTTTCCTTTTTCAAAGCACCCAAGCAGATTCTCACCCGTTCTTGACAGGGTCCATGCTTCTGCCCCATACAGCAGGACCGGAATGATGAGGGTCTTATATAAGGTCTCCTTGGTTCTTTGAGAGAGGGCTTTACTACTCCAATGCCTTCTTAGCCCGAAGAAACAGCGGTTGGCAAGAGTAATTCTTCGTTTGATCTTTTTACTGATGTCATTTTGCGAAGTAATAGTGGAGCCCAGGTAGACAAAGTCCTTGAAGACTGCGAAGTTGTTGTCCATCGTAACGTTTAGCCCGAGTCGACGATGTTGAGATACTTTTCTCGTTGATAGCATATACTTTGACTTGTCCTCATAAACAACCAAACCCATTTTCGCCGCCTCCGATGCAATACTTGCAAACGCTCTGGTAACTGCTCGCTTCGTTCTCCCAATGATGTCAATATCGTCTGCATAAGCAAGTAGTTGAACGGACTTTTGAAAAATTGAACATCTGTTGTTGACTTGCGAGTTGCGTTGTGATGTTAAAAAGGTTGCATGATAACGCATTGCCTGGCCTCAAACCTTTCTTGACATCAAATGGTTCGGTGTCGTTCTTGCCGACTTTGACGGAGGAATTTTGGCCATTTTCGCCGTTTAGCAGTCTGGAAAAGTGTTGTTTCCAGATCCTCAGCACCGACTGTGTGTCTACTATGTACCATATTCCCACTCTCTTCTGGTCAGGCTTCTGTTCTGGCCTTGTAGCTCTGTGTAGATTGCCTCAACCTTCGATAGAACTTTCGAACATCCCCCTTACTGCAACAGTCCTCAATAGACTCGACTGCCCGTTTTGCATGCTCTCTCTTTTTCCTCCTGAGAAGTCGGTGCTCCTACCTTCGTTTTTGTCCGTAGAGCTCCCGGTCTGTTCTCTCAGTAGCTCTGGTTCTAGTTTGCAGCATTGATTGGTAGGCCTCGTTCGTGGCTGCATCGCCTAGTGAAACACAGCATATCAGTGGCAGCACTTCTGATGGCTTGTTGGCAGTGTTTATACTGGTCCTCTGCAGTTGATGCTGGTGGCGGAGTTGCTGAAAGGTTAAGAGAGACTTAGTCAGCAAATGTCCTGGCAATCTCTTGCGATTTTAACTTCTCGACATCAAATTTTTTCACAGCATCTGCTCGGCGTTGTGGCGTCATAGATATCCGCATAGGTACTTGAACTACAACCAAGAAATGGTCCGAGTCAATTTTGGCCTTGGGCTATCTTTTTCCAAAATTGCCGACAGTAATTTCAGTATGACAGCCCAATCATAATTGGGCAATAAATAGCCCAAATATAATATTGGGCTATAATATAGTAAACAAACAAAAAAAAATTTCTAGCGCCTTACATATCCTTCATCAGCATCACTTTTTTATTCACTGAATTGCCTCAATGCTTTTGACATTTCAAACAACCGCAACAATCTTCAGTTCATGTTATAGCTGTAAAAAGCAGCAAGCAAATAAATTTGAACATAATCATATTGTGTCATATACTCAATTTTCTCATATTGTTAAAAAGTTCTGGTAAAATTAAAAAATATTTGTATTGGGCTACTATTTGAGCTAATTTTTCAGCTCCGATTTTGGGCTACATGTTTTTTTAAATTGGGCTATCGAACTAGTTCAAGACATGGCAACCCTGCTCAAAAGGCGTTGCATCCACCAACTTTCTTAAAATTGTTTTCAATTATAAAGTGCTCTTCCAATTTTTTAGATAATTCATAAATGTCATTTTTAAAAATGGATAAAGCTTAAATAAAAACCTTTCTTTCTATTTTTGTTTTAAAAACATAAAATTCAACATTTTAATTAGGGCATTGTTGGACCAAAAATGCGATTTAGGCATAAAGAAGAAAAAAAAATTAACATTGATGAAAAATTTTATTTTTCATTTGTATTTATTTTTTGTATAAAGCAAATGATTTATTTCTTTTGACCATTGAAATTTGTAGATATTTGTTCCTAAGATGTTTTAATAATAATTCTTTGAAAAAATGCAATCTAACACATTTTATTTGTATTCCAAAACATGTAGGTAATTTTGACCCAACATTGCACTAAATTTATAAATTCAATTTTGTGACAAATTCATGAATTCATTGAAATTCTGACTGGAGGCCAGTTGAGAAAAATAAATGAAGAGAAAAAAAAACATCTCTGACATTTTTTTTGAAACACCCTATTTTGAAAATATTTTTCATTTTTAATTCTGTCTCAGCTATCACCTGTGTCAATTTCATTGAAATCACTGAAGAAACATGAAGCTGGAATGTTTTTGAAAAACCCAATTGAAAATATTTTTTTCTTCTTCATTTTTATTTAAACGGATTGTGAATGGATCTTCAAAAGTTTCCGCGTGATAAATTAAATTAACTATGTTTTACGGATCACAGCAAATTAGATTCGATCGTGATAACGAATTTAATTTTAAAAGATAAAAAAAAAAAGATTCGCGATCGGATGAAAAATAAAATTCCCTTTTGAATTTTTCACGAGAGAAAGAATCATATTTTATCGTTCTCCGAACCTTGAAAAATAAAATCCCCCCTCCCACGGAGTTCAAAATGGCGGCCAGGCGACAGGATTAGAGAAATGACTTCCGGGCTAAATTTCATCCTTATTATCTCAAAAATAAATTCCAACCATACAAAAAAGGTTCCCGCCAAAAGCCGCACGGGATTCGGTTTCCTGACCGGACTATGAGAACAAATAAACCGGTTTTACAAAGAGAAGAATAAAAAAACATTGTTTAAAAACAAATCTCAAAACAAGAAAACTGAAGCTGTGGAATGCTTTTTGTTTCAACTAAATCCGATCACTGTTTGGCTTACGTAAAATATGTTCTAAAAAGAGTTTTTAGTGCAGATTCCATTTTTTGCTATCAGCTCAACTTTTGAAAATAAATTAAAAAATCACCCGTTTTTAACAGCTTTGAATTATTAAAAGAAAAATGCAAAAAAAAAAACATTTTTTTTCTTTCTAAAGTTTTTGTTTTAAAATTATTTTTTTCAAAAAAAAGCATAAATAAAAAACTATAATTAAAAAAGAAATAAGAGAATGGATTTTAGGATTTAAAAATGGGGAGTAATTACGTTTTTCAGTTTGTTTCTTGAATATTCTCAAAAAAAAGTTTGATTATTTTTTTTAGTGTTTCTGAGGATAATTCTTTTACATAATTACTCCGTATTTTTTTTCAATAAAATTTGAAAAGAAATATTTTCATTTAAACAGAAGTCAACGATTATTTTAAGTAAGTCGATTTTAGAAAAGATAACATAAATATAAACTCATTTTAAAGCATTATAATCTTAATCTTCTAAACTACTGAACCGATTTTGATAGATTTTTTAGGTCAGTAAAACAAATTATTTAAATGCTCTACGTATGTACACACATACACTCATAAAATTTGATAAACCTGTTTTGAATCCCTAGTATACTATCATATTGATGTGAATATCACACAATTCCAACCACTTTTTCAAAATTTGGTTAAAAATCGCTCCATCTCTGCAGTAACATATTAGTTATAAGGTGTCCTTACAAAGGGCGGCAAATATTATTTTTTCCCAGGGCGGCGAAAAAGCTGGGTCGGGTCCTGCTCATAAGTGACAAACCAGGAAATGCAATACAAATTGTCAATTATGGTGAATGTAAAGTTAGTTTTGAAAAATATTCTGTTCAAGAGTCTAGAACATTCCATTATTAATTGATAGCTACTTTTGAGTGCTTCATCCTACTGTGCACCCTGCGATGATAGAGGGAAAGAAAAAAAGAAGAAATTCAATTTGGCGTATATTCTAACTTTATATGTATGTAATGTATCTAGGTGGGCTCCGCAGTTCACCCTAACATCCCTCGCCCTTAATTAGCATAAGTGCATTTAGGACCATTTATTATGGGATCCTTGTCATGGTTCCAAAGAGAACCTGTTAAATATAGGATTTAAGCTTCCTTCCAACTCACCTCTTTTTGGCGGGGACGATTCCATCTGTAATAAGCACTCGATGAGCAAGTCACTCGCATTGTACCCGTACCGACGGCAGCAAACAAAAAGTCACACAAAAAAATAAAAACAAATTTTTATTATTATCATCATAATGGGGCTATGATAATTAAGGATACGTGTTTGTCTTCCTGTGCCACGGTAATGACAATAATCATAAGTTTTCTGTATTGCATTTTAATATGATTATTTATATAAAAATCCCTTAACGATATTGTTCACCACGGTATTTCGTCTGACTTAAATCAAATTGTACAGACTGACTGGATTGGGGCGCTTTATGATGATATCGTACATCGTGCGTCGTTTGTACCTTGTATATGCGTGTTGGTTATATATAAATATAAAATATCTTATTTGGGTAGATTTTAATGTTCACAACACTGATGACAGTGCTGGATTATTTAATTACGTTTGTTTCAATTGTCCAGTGCAATCAAGGACATTGAATTGGGAAAGCCTATGAATATACCCAGAATTCCCTCTGATTCGTGAGTTTTCCTGTAGAGGTCCTGGGGCATTTATGAATTTATATATGTATTTGTATGGCTAAGTGGTTATAGGCTGTCGTGGGATTTGCGAAATTAAAATACGCTTGTAATCTCATTGAGAAATGAATACCTACGTATTGTATATTTTAATTTTAATTTTAATTTTTTTGTTAAATTTTCATTTGGTGTGTATAATTCTCTGATTAAATAATTAAACAAAATTGCGAATTCGGAAATAGTTGCAAGAAGATGCAATTTTATTTTTTATTTATTTTGCGTGCATGCATTTTTTTATAGATTTTATTTGGTATATACATATGTGTAATTACATTTTTATTGTATGTCCTCTAGTTAAGTATGATTGCATTTTCAATTTAATTGTTCGAGTGGGTTGGGTACATACAATGTGATATATGTATAAAAGGCAACAAATATTTAATTTGCTAATGACTTTTATTTTAAAGGTTTTATTTTTATGTGATAACTTATCATTACGGTTATAAACACAATTACTTAAAGTTTAATTACATACATATCTTTTTAAATAGGTACTGGAATTTCAATCCCAACTTTTTTCAACGATCATCGGGAAAATATCTTAATCATTGAAAAACAAAGTGTACATGTATGTACGTTAAAAAAGGTTATCCCGGATGGGCCCAAATCGGCTCTAGATGAAGAAAAAAAATTCCCTAATTTTTTCAGATTTTTATTTTCATCCCCTATAGTCGCTGTAGGGGTAAATTAAATTTCCCCTTTTTTTGCATACTTGAACATTGGCGTTAGTTCTGCCAAAAAAATTCAGAGCATGTAGGTGGCACCTAGACAAGAAAAAAATCCTACAGGTGGGTTGTAATATCTCCCCCCGCTTGGACGGGAGGGGCAATTTAATAAAATATTTGCATAAAATAGAAAAAAATTAATTTAAAAACAACGGCAATACTACAGTAATGTTTTGTAGCTTTTTGGAAAGCCAGGAGTCCATTCTTACGGCTTGTTTTTAAATTTAGTTTTTTTTTGATGAACAGTTTTGGCAACAAATTGTTTCAAACTCAATATTTTAAGGAAAAATTATTTTTTTTTTAAATTATAGGTTTGAAAACAGATTTTGCTGAAAGTGTTTATTCAAAGAACTTTATTTTAATAATCAACTATTAAAATGGACTTCTGGCTTTCCAATAAGCTGCAACACATTACTGTAAGTATTGCCGTTGTTTTTAATTATTTTTTTTTTCTATTTTATGCAATTGTTTTATTAAATTGCCCTTCCCGTCCAAGCAGTGGGAGATATTACCCCCCTCTGGTAGGATTTTTTTCTTGTCTACTTCTCACCAATATGCTCTGAGTTATTCGGCAGATTTTACGCGAATTAAAAAAAAAAGGGGAAATTTAATTTACCCCTACAGCAACTTTAGAGGATGAAAATAAAAATCTGAACAAAACTAGGGAATTTTTTTTCTTCATTTAGGCCGTGTGCCGATTGCGTTAAAATTCTGGTTAAATTTGATCCCAGTTAAATGTTATCCCTTTTTATAGAGTTGAGTAAAATTTAAGGTTTTTGCTGTGTCAATTGGATTAAATGGGATTTTTTTTTAACATTCACTTCCCATTAGTTTTGTTGTTGCATTTTTTCAGTAATAATAGTTCGCAAACAATTCAGTTTTCAAAATGAATTAATCATCTGAAAAAGTATTTTCAATAAATTTATTGATTCTTTTACATTATCAAGGATTTATCACAAGTTATTCAAACTTCTTCTTGAGTGCATACTTACATTTCGTCGGTTCAAAGGTAAAACTCAGTAAGTGCAGAAAAAAATGTTCAAAAATATGAAAAAGAAATGCATTTTTTAATCCAAAAAGTCCCGTTTTGCACAGTTATTATAAGGACATAGAAAGGTATGCCCGGGAACTTTATTTAAAAATTTTCGGAACGTGACTTTTCAGCTTTTATAAGTATGTTTCAATTAAATTTCCTTCAAAAGTGTAATATGTTAGTTAGTGAGTTTTACCTTTGAACCGACGCCGACGATTTATTATATGGTCTTTGTCTATATTTCTTAATCCTTTCATTTAATTTTAGTTTTTTTTGTCCATTTTTCATCTTTCCCGATAGGATTCATGACTTCATGAATCTCCCTCACTTCTTCATGAGCATAGATATGTCAAAAATTAACCACCGGCTAAAATTTTAACGAGCTCCTGAGCAGGTTAAATTTTGACGTCTATATTCACCTCAGTAATGTCAAAATTTAGCCATGGGATCAAATTTAACCAGGATTTTAACGCAATTGGCACACGGCCTTAGAGCTGATTTAGACCCATCCAAATATTAAAACTCAAAAAACTCATTATAACGACCACCCTAATGTACATATGTAGTATAAAAGTTATTGTATGTGAAAGGGTAGGCCAAACGGATTTCTTTGAACTTTGAAGCAAAGAAAGATTATGATTGTGTGTCAAGAAGTCTAGAAGCTTCGAGCGCAGATATTTTAAAAATTTCTTTTAAAAATAATAATGTAAATTATGTAATTTTATGTGTTTATAGATTGCACAAACATAGTTTATCGGTATTTGTGGAAGAATTTTCAAATGTTTTGGACAGTGAAAATTGTAAAAATTTAACAGTGTTAGGAGATTTTAACATCGATATTTTAGAAGATAACTTAGCAGTATCAAACTATATGAACTTGTTGGCAACACACGGGCTGGCGTCACTCATAAATGAGCCGACAAGACTTATATCGGCAAAATGTTTAGACCACATTTATGTACGATTGTTAAACATTTCCCTCGAACTATGTGAAAAATGTGTTTTTTGATTTTAAAATTACTGATCACGCTATGACTGGCCTTATTATAAGTAAAAGTGGAAGATCTAATTGTAATATAAACGATAGTTTCCCTGCACAAGCCATACGTACTAGAGTTGACTTTGGTAAGCTAAATAGTTGCTTAATGTTTGAGTGTTGGGAAGATGTGTTTTTCGAAAGTAATGCTTCTAAATCTTTCGACAATTTCATGGCAATTCTGAGCAAACATATAAATAACTGTACCTATTCCGTCATACAAAAAAGCCAATTAAAAGACTTAAAACCTGGATTAGTCCTGGATTAGCAAAAAATATTAATATTAAAAACAAAATGCGGACTTACGATCTATAAACATCCAAATAATATATATTTGCAGAATAAATACAAAAAATTTTGTTCTCAAATAAAAAAATAAATTCCTGTTTGCCGATATAATTTCTATCACAACAAAAACATAAATGTTAAAAAAAGAGCCAAGTTCTTATATGTATAAGAAGCCTGTGCGTAAAAAGTCTGACACAAAAAGTAATGAGATCTAAATATATGCCAAGTTTTAAGTTCATGAAGTTTAATATAAAATATCTTACGCAGAGTAATATCGAAACAATTCCAAATATTGACAGAAATTTGGCATTTAAATGATTACTGATTAAAATATGGTGGGTTTACTGGTCAAGTTTTCGTACATTTTAAATTTGAGATTAAGTAAGTAATTAAGAGAAAACTTGCCAAGTAAATCCACCAAATTTTAATCAGTAATCATTAACACCAAATTTCTGTCATTATTTGGAATAGTTTGGATATTACTCTGCGTAAGATATTTTATATTAAACTTCATGAACTTAAAACTTGGCATATATTTTAGATCTCATTACTTTTTTGGTCAGACTTTTTACGCACAGGTTTCTTATACATATAAGAACTTGGCTCTTTTTTTAACATTTATGTTTTTGTTGTGATTTCACTCCTTTTTGCAAAGATTTATTTTGCCAGGTGAAAATCAAGCCCTACCGCTCTACAAACTTCCATAATTATACGACAACCGAAAGTGATCCATATAAATAGTAGCAATTCCGATAAAGTGGGTGGATGGCACGCCCCCTGAATGGAAAATTCCAATTTTTTGATTTGTTTCTTTCGAAGTACTTCAGGTCCTACCGCTCTACCAATTTTCATCGCTCTACAACAATCGGAAGTGCTTAATATAATTTACTATAATTTTTAAGAATGTGGGTGGATGCCACGCCCCTGAATGGAAAATTCCAATTTTTCAATTTTTTTTCTTTCTAAGTAGTTTAAGCCCTACTGCTCCACCAATTTTCATCGTTCTACAACAATCGGAAGTGCTCCATATAATTTATAAGAATATTTAAGAAAGTGGGTGTATACCACGCCCCCTGAATACAAAATTGCAGATTTTCGATTTTTTTCTTTGCATGCACCACAAGGCCTACCGTTGTGTGAAATTACAAGTTTCTACGATGTCGGCAAGTGCTCCATAATTTTGATGATCTGTCAGTGAGTCAGTGAATCAGTGAGTCAGTGAGCCAGTGAGTCAGTCAGTCAGTTACGGTTTTTGCGATTTTTGAAGTCCTATATCTCGGAAACTACTAATGCTAAAGAGTTGAAATTTGGTGAGCCACCTGTGTTTGATCAGTTCAGCAAATACTGTGAATTTGAAGTTTCTGACTTTATTGGTAATGAAGTTAGAGGGGGTTGAAAATCGCCTGAGTTTGTTCCTGTAAAAAGGGTGTAGTGCCGCGAACTTGGCTGGGCACTACCGTGCCCTTTGATAAGAACCAATTGACTTTTGTTTTAAAGGCAATTTAAGAAGGGAATGGAGTATTGTAAATGGCATTTTGAACAAAAATAATTCCTCGAAAAGACCAACTAAGCTTATCATTGATAATTCTGAAATTTTCGAGAAGCATAAAATTGCGAATTGTTTTAATAATTACTTCGTTACGATTGCAAATACTCTTAAGACACAAAAAAACATAACTAATTGTAATCATCGTTCCCAGATGAACCATTACACAGGGAGAGTTTTTTCTTTGAGCCAATATCTGAATTGGAACTCATTAAGTGCATTAAGTCCCTAAAAAATTCTAGATCCTGTGGAGTTGACGGGATCTCAAATCAACATCTAAAAAATATTGCTTGGTTTATAGGTGAGGTCTTGGCCCATATATTCAATCTCAGCATCACTTCCGGTATTTTTCCAGCAGCTCTTAAATGTGCAGATGTTATTCCGTTGTTAAAAAATGGTAGTGCTAATAATGTTAATAACTATAGGCCCATCTCGCTGCTCTCATCGTTAAGTAAACTTTTCGAAAGAGTCGTAAAAAGTAGAATGCTTAAGTTTTTGGATAAAAGAGATTTCTTTAGTCCGATTCAGTTTGGATTTCGTATAGGCAAATCGACAGAAGATGCGCCGTTAGATTTTTGCTCATTAGTGTATTCTAATCTGGATAAGAAAGTTTCTTTTCAAAATTTGATAAAATTTTAGTGGACAAATTTATTTTTCTTTTCAATAAATGACACAAAAGACAAGCTCTTTTTTTAAAGAAAAATCAAATTGAATAATGGTTTATCCTCTGTGTTAGATCGAAATTAAATGAAAAACCAAAATACGAATATTTGATATAAAAACGTTTTATTTAACACCGAACTACGAGGGTTGAGAATGGTGTTTATCTTCTTGTTATTTTCGATACATACTACTCAATAGAAATGGAAAATAGTGTACTGTACTTTATTAAAAAAAGGTGGTAAATTCCTAAAAGTATTAAATGCGATTGAACACTCTGAATTTAAATTTGTAAGACATTTTCTTAAAGTTCTTAATAGTTGGAAATATGCTTTGTTTAATTGAATAAAATGCAAAGTTCGACAAAATGTTAGAAAAATGAGATTACTTTAGGACAAGGGTGAATAAAGTTTTTAAAGAACTTTTTGGAGTAGGACAGCTATCAAAGTTTATAAATACGAACGTTATTACTCTTTTTTCGACTTAGGTGATGGATAACATATATGTCAACTTCAAAAGGCAGTTTGAAAATATTCTATTGGCTCATTCATTAGTCGCCTTCGTCAAATTATATAATGAGTACTGCAGAAAAATTTTATCAATAATTTTAAAGATGTTTTAAAATTAATTCAATAGCACTGAGTGCCGAAGTCTAGATTATGAAAAAATATGTTCGAATTAAAGAACTATGAAAAATACCTTGACTCCAAAATTATCAATTTTCGAAACAAAACAATAAGGGTATTTTAGCGGAACCTATTACACATGTTTTCAAACACTGAGAGAAGGGTCTTTTTCCCCCATTGAAGCGGGAGGGAAATTTTCTGAAAATAATGCTTAAATTTAAAACAAAACCTTGACGTTGAATAACTTTTAACGCAAGATAGATTCGCCTGTAGACTTTTGCATTAGTAAATATGTACCTATTCCTAATGGAAAAATAAAGATCAGGTATTTTATTTGAAAATCTTCACTTGGAATTTTTCCGAACCGAAAGTTAATTTTTCCTGGAAACACCATTTTTATTCTTGATTTAATATTGTATGAAAAAAAAAAAATTAAAACCGTTGGGATGGTTTGAGAAAAATTATTTTACAAAAAAAAATATATTAAAAAATTCTAAAAACATTTCTAAGGACAAATTTTGTTATACAAATCTTAAGTATTTATGTATATGGCATACAAAAATAAAATTTCCAAAAAATTGTCAACCCGTTTATGAGATATCGAATTAAAAAAAAAAAGAAATAATTTGAAACTTTTTTAAAAATCAAAAATGATTGTTTTTGACAGCAATATTATATGAACTTATTTGAAATTCGTATATTAAAAACAATTTTAAATCCGTTCAGCCAATAATTAATTGGAAAATTTTAAATTAAAAAAAACCGTTTTATGAGAGAAACTACCAAGTTAGTAGCAAAGTGTTAATATTTATAATAATATAATGTAATAGTACATAATACGTACATAGATCGTAATAGTAAGAATAGTTTTCCAGAAAAAAAAAATATTTTCCTTAACCGGTTTTTATCATTTGTACAATTAAGGCACCGTTGATTAAAAAAATTGAAACATTTTTAAAAATCCATAAAATATTTTTTTTTTAAATTTTGGTACACAATACAAGTTATGCATTCGTAAACAAAATTTAACTCGATCAGACTTGTCATTACGGATGATAGGGAAGACGAAATATGAGGGTCTCACAATTCTGTCTGCCTGTCTGTCTGACTGTTAGCCTGTCTGTCTGTCTGCTGTTCGGCTACAGCCCAAAGGGCTGGATCGATTTCCTCAAAGCTGGGTGCATAGTGTATTTAGTGATTCTGTCCACATTTTTTTTTTTTTTAGAACAAAAAATAACGGTACCTGTCATACAATTTTTTAAGTAATTTTACAAATTTTCTTTAAAAAAATTAATAAATTTATTTTGGTAAATGCTACCTTTGGATCGGAAACCCTTTTCCAAAAAACGGTTCTGAATGTTACCTCCCGAAGAACAATTTATTTTATTTTCGATTCTCTTCAGAACGGCATGACTGATTTCAATATTTTTTTTAAACAGAAGCTTCTAAAAAAAATAAACAGTTTCTTGCCAAAATTGTCAAAAAAAATATTTTTTGGATGATCAAAGTATTCAATTTTTTTTAATCAAATATTTTAAAAACTATAAGATCGATTTTTTTAAACTCGGTATTTTAGGGTGCTTTAAGACTTTAAAGAATAAATTGAAAATAAATTTTGCATTTATGAAAAAATAACGGTAGGTTAGGTACCCTCCATTCAAATGATAAACAAAACTTTAGGGGTATTCATTAGGGGTGTCGGAATTTTTTTTTATTTTTTATATTCAAAATGGGTATGGTGGATCTTGTAAAGGGTTTAGAAAGATGAAATTTTTATTCTGGGACATTTTCCAAAATCGAATTTTGAGACCCCGCGGCCGTTTTTAGGTAAAAAACAGCACATTTCGAAAAAATGGTCAGGAAAACCAATTAAATTTTCGTCGATATGTTATCAAAATTACTTATAATGTTTTATTTTGGCTTCCTGTTCTCATTTGTATTGACCGAACAACAATTTAAAAATGCTGTATAGTGTTAAGAAAGCAAGTTTCAACCAATTCGAGCATTCCATTTAGAAGAGATTTAATGTAAAAAGTTATGTCATGATATTTTGACAAGGAGATTTTAACGCTATCTTCTTATCGAAAGGTTACAAAAGCAAAATAAAATCATTGTAAGTTACTGTGACCTCATATAATATTAGTTTTTAGGGCCGCTTATTCGAATTGAGGTTTTTTAACCTAAAAACGACCGCGGGGTCTCAAAATTCCATTTTGGAAAATGTCCCAGAACAAAAATTATTTCTTTCTAATCCCTTAACAAGATCCACAATACCCATTTTGAATACAAAAAATAAAAAAAAATTCCGACACCCCTAGTATTCATACAACAGCGTAAAGTCGTTGTAAACGTTGTAAAGTTTTAAACTTTGTTACTCTGTCACAATCTCTATGGAAAATTTAACAGATTTTCAAAGTTTAAAACTTTACTACGTTTACGACGATTTTACGCTGTTGCATGAATACCCTTATTATTTCTTCAAAACGGCTCCTACGATTTTTATAAATTTTTGTTATGTATAAGTAGGTATGTATACTTAATGCAATCTAGTACCAAAAATTATTAACTAATATTAATAGTACCTCTCATAGAACGAATTTTTCTTTATTGAATTTTCTCATTAAAATTAATTCGATGTCTCGAAAACGGGTTAGCAAATATTTTGACATTTTAGTTTTAGATTCACATACAAAAATACTTCAGATTTGCAAACCAAAAGTTTTCCTTAAAAATGCTCTAAGAATATTTTCTTAAAAAACCACTCCAACTCTTTTATTTTTTTTTTGTTTTCCATATAATCATAGATATTTAGTCAAGAACCTAGATGGCATTCTCTTTTTTTATCTCGAACTATTAAAGGAGTTGTTTCAGCTGATTACAATATCGTAGGTATATCATGCTTTTAAACATTTCTCTCTCATAATTTCTATATAATTATTTACATGTACATATACAATTTTCTTTACCCCGCAGCGCACAGTGGATCGCCTCCATATAATTAGACGTAAAAAAATCAATGACATAAATTGCAAAAAATTCAATTTCTTATCTATAACGGATAACTGTTAAGTCTGAAAAAAAAAATTTTTCTTGTTTTAACCAGTTTAGTATAGAATAAATGATCTCCAAAAGTGAAGGTGAAAAGTCTTTTTTTGATCTGGTGCGTTGAGGTTATTTAGACAAATAATTATTAAAATTACAATTTTAATTGAAATTGAAAAAAAAAAAATGGCAAATGTTCGTGAAGGTATGTGCTTTTATAAATCTGTGTTGAAATTGTCTTAATGTTTGTTTGTTGAATTTAAAAAAATGTGTCATTGAAATAGCAAAAAAACATGTTTTTTCCCTATTTGTTTTGGAAAATCTAAATATGTGCTTAAGGTTGCTCTAAAAATAAATTAAGTGTTTTGGATAGCTGTGAACGTCTTCTTTCTAGAAATATATGTCATATACCTCGCAAAGATTTGCAAAGCCCTTTTTTTGCCCACTTTTCAGGAAAAGATTTCTGCGTTCCAAGGAAGGAATTTTTCGAAGTTTGGTGTTCGAATTATAAATTGACTCGAACAAAATACTTTTGGAGTATATTTCGAACAAGTTTAACAATCAACACGAAATAATGGTTTAAATACTGCTAGGCTAAAGAGAATAATTATCAGTTCAAAATCAGCCAATTTTGATTTGAAATGGAAGTCGGCTGGAAATCGATGAGACCGGTTTATTCTAAAATATAAAAATTGGCTAGAGGAGTTAGAAATTTTTAAAGACATACAAAATACAATAGAGACTGAACCCTAACGAAGATTCAACCAGGCATTTAACGTCTGGAAGGCCAAAAAAAAGTTTTGAGGCTTGCGGAGAGTACTCAAAGTGAAAATTTATCACTTTTTCATTCATTAATGACGCCAAAATAACAGGTGCTTTCTATGAAATTATTGGCCATCCCATAAATGGCCTGGCCGACTTTGTACAAAGTTCTTAAAAACCATCTGCAACACTACCCGAACATTCCCTCAAAACTTAGTGTCAAACACTCCACTGGTACAAAAGTAGTTATTCATCAATGGATTTGCTTTCCATATTCATAGATAACTTACTGTCGCTTTTTTTGTTAAATTATTTTTTTTTTTTTTTCTTTTTACACTTCAGATTCTTTGTTGTAGTGAGCTTAGAGCAAGCTGCAAACCTACAATCAGAGGCTCATCATAAGTGCATGTGTTAGTGGTTAGTAAAATAATGCGAGCTAACACATGCATTACAATAAATTTATACATTTAGAAAACAAAACAAATAAACATAATTAAACACTACATAAACAATTAAAACATTTAAACTAAATATAATCAAAAACTAAAAAAACAATCACGAAAGTGGAGCACTGGTTCGAAACAATTTTTTTAATCCCATCTTACTAATGTTAAAATCAACAGAGGAGCCATTTAAATTAAAGATCTTGCACATACGGTTAAGAGGCTCATGTAAACCGTAGTTAGTTCTATGGAAATTTACATGTAAGAGTTCAAATCTTCGCAGATGGTGAGATCCTCCACGGTAATTTATGCCAATACAGGCTAACAAGTCAGGAGCATCAATTTGACCATTTATAAGTTGGTGAAGAAATATTAGATCATTATTAACCCTCCTTTGATATAATGTTTGAACCTGCAGTAGCTGGATCCTATGTTCATAAGGTGGAAGGTTGAATGGATCAGCCCAAGGTAGACCTTTCAGAGCAAAACGAATGAATTTATGTTGTATTGCTTCAATACGATTTTTATGAATTTCATAAAAGGGAGACCATACTTGAGAGGCGTACTCTAGGTGAGGTCGTACATAACAATTGTATAAGGAAAGAGTAACGTACGGATCGTCAAATTCCTTTGCCCAACGTTTAATAAACCCAAGCATTGAGCTTGATTTATTAACAATGTAGTTAATGTGTTCAGTGAATTCTAAATTTGAGCTAAAGTTAAGTCCTAAGTCCTTGAAACTAAAGACTCGACAGAGCTTGTGTTGTGAAATAGAATAATTAAAAGCATTTGCAAGTCGCTTTCTTGAGAAAGTAATTGTTTGGCATTTGGCAGGGTTAAGAGAAAGACCGTTTTTATCACACCAAAGAGCGAAACTGTCAATATCGGCTTGCAAAAGAAAGTGGTCGTGGTTAGCTTTTATTGTCTTAAAAATCTTCATATCATCAGCAAATATAAGAATATCACTTGAACGTATACATGAGACTACATCATTTATAGCAAAAATTAAATAGAAATGGGCCTAGGTGACTTCCCTGGGGCACACCGGAGTGAGCCTTGAATGAGTGTGAAAGACAGTTTCTAAATTTGACCTGGTAGGATCTATTTTCAAGGTATGATTTTATCCAGGTGATAAAGAATGTTGGAAACCCTAAAGATTTTAGTTTGTTACTATTCTAGATTTATGAACATTTAGATGGAAACAGATATTTTCTGACAAAATTAGAATTTTTCACGTCTAAATGTATGGAGTCGATCCACTGTGCAGCGTCTTGAACATAAGAGTAGGAATGAACCAGTCGTGCATTTTTGTTCGAAGCTTCTGTAAAAAAAAATTATTGGAATCAGTAATACCGTTTTGAAGAAAATCCGTTTTGAAAAGAGTACCTACTATTATGTAAATTTTCTTACAAAATTTTTGACAGGTATAGTATACTGTTATTTTTAGTTCTAAAAAGAATTAAAAAATTTCTGGGGGTGTTTTTTAATTATTTTTAACACAACGTACCAAGTTTAAGAAAATCGATCTAACCGTTTAGGATGTAACTCAACGGACAGACAGACAGAATTGTGAGACCTACGTTTTTCTTCTTCTATATATCATCGCATAAACAAGTTTGATCAAAATCACGAGTTCAATTTTTTTCGAATCTATAACTAGTCATATAGTCTGTATTATATCGCTAGTAAAAAGTTAAGAAATTTGTTCTCAAAAGTTAAATTGCAAACGGTTTTAAAATTTGAGCTTCACCTATATGAATGAGTCCTCCATTCAAGTGTTCTTCTATGTTGTACGAATTTAAATTCCATAAATTAAACAGAACAGCTTTTTGGAAAATTTTGCAAAATATTCTTTCCAAAATCGAACATAAATACTTATCTTTTCCAAATTTACATTTCCCCATCAGCATTGTTGACACAGCTCAATGTTAAATCATTTCCTGTCATTACTTTTGTCGAAGTTTTTTTTTTGTGTCCCTTGATCTGTTGCTATTAAAAAATGTCACGTCCCTTAATTATATCAACATTATCGCAATAACTTTACAATGCAGATTTTCGTCCTCGTCAATCAGCATTAATCCTTGAACTCTTACAACATTTCTTGTCGAATGGTTAGAGTTTGGTGTCAATCAAAAAGAGTGTCCACACCAAAAAAACCTCGTCGTGTCTGCATCAAAAACTCGAAGACAAATTGTGATATCACTTTGGCAACGTCAACATGAATTCTATAACAAAAACAAAAAGGACTTCAAGGCGACCCAATATAACAGATTATAAAAACAAAAAACCAAAAATAAAACAAAAACAACAAAAAAAAAAACCTCTAAAAAAATATTTGTTCTTCGTTGCTGGTCGTGGATAAGTCAACTCCAGAATAAATTGACTTTGCATTCGCATCATCACCCGAACTGAAGCGAAACACTAAATCGAACGAAAAATAAACTTTTTTACTTTTAAGCATCATCGCCATGGCTTTTACATGCTCGATGCTGACTCCCGAATGAAGCCCAATACACCAGCAGCCATATATAAACCATCTTCCCCCAGAATACCCTATCGCTGTATGTAGAACAAGCTCCCTCCAACGACAACCATTTTTAAAGTGTCGTCCGAAAAACTTTACCTCCAATACACTGCTTCAGTGAGCGAGCCCTTTATAAAGTTGAACACTGGCCAAGAACAGCAGAGGCGGGATAAAGCACATGAAACAGCAGTAGAATACCAGCAAGAGTAGCGGCAGCTTCAAAGTTAAAACAACGGTAATGGCTGCAAAATCGTTCCACAAATGGTCGGGGTATGGCCATAAGGCGATCCTGGCAGTAGGTCCTTCTGATACTCGGGTTCATCATTGTAAAACACTAAAGGAAGATACACTTTTTTTGCGGGGGTTTGTTTGTGTTATTTTATTTTTGCTGAACGCCACTACAGCGTAGCCATTCAATAACATATAAATCCTTCCACTCTGATTGGGATGAGAGTGGCGGCAGCACCCCCTTTGTGTCGTGCAAATCAACTATGGGTGGTTGGCAGGAGTATATTGAAAACATATAGAATCGCTTGAATAGTTGGATTTAATTTAAAAAAAAAGTAATTGAAAAAGAATGGTTGGTATTGGTACCTACAACACAGCTTTACTTTTCTCGGTTAAGGGTTCAAAATTGGTGATCAAAACTTTAAGCCAAAGAAATTATGAATGCCCTTAGTAACTGGCCAAGCACAATAGTGTAGTTTAAGATGTCACTGCAGCTCGTAGCAGTCTAGCGATGTCGCAAAAAAAGGTACAGTATAGCAGAAGAGTATACAGCGCAAGAAATGGACCACTAGCAACCTCGTTTAAGCCAAGGTAATGCTGCGGATATCCATACCAAAGCAAAACAAGGAAGTACTGTGAGGAAATTCAACGTCGGATCGTTACAGTTGCAAGAAATCGCCAGGTCAATTTCGAGTTTCTCGCGCTCTCTTAAACAGTCATATGCCACCAACTCCAAGGGGGAAGGGGAAGAATTGCCAGGAAGCCATCAGAGATGCAACCTCTGACGCACTGGGCCTCACATGGCAAATACATGCAGCCAAATGAGAGGCATACACTGCACCGGGCGCTGCATAGAAGCTCCAGAGCTGCTCGTGAGCTCTACTCAGCGCTACCTTCGGGACTCTTTAGAGTCATTTTGACTCCTTTTAAACGCTGGGACTCCAGGACTCCTCTTTTTAAAAATGATTGAAATTTGACTCTTTATACAATTTTAGGACTCTTTTTCATAAACGAACAAGGATTTATTGAATTCTATGATATTAACGAGTTCAATATCGCTTGAAGCTCAATTCTAACCTTTGTTTACATTGAACAGTTTCAAAAAAATTGTTTCATTCAAACAGGTTCAAAAGTTTCAGTTGAGCGAAAAAAGGAAGTCTGTGAAAATTTGAGCTTTATTCATGCTTAGACATGCCTCATCGCAGGTTTAGGGTATCCACACGATTTGTATTGGAAAAAAACACCTGTGGCCTATTGCACCATCTTACGAAATTGTAATTACAAATTTGTAGTTCACAAAAGTGCTAAAATTCAAAATTCTCTAAGACAAAGTTTTTAGTTGTAATATTGCCAGAGAAAAATTGTAAAAATGGTTCAGAATTTTATTCATTTTGTGAAATATTTCTACTGGTTATACAAAAAGAATAACTAAGCAATGGGTTCCTTTCCGACATTTAAGGGCTCAATTCGATGGCAAAATTTCAAAAACAAAGATTCATTAAACAGCATCAATTTCGTTTACTTAAATAAAATATTTTATTTAAATAAAATAAAAATTTTCAGAGCGATTCATCTCAATTATATATCTTCTTTCGTCAACAAAAGATGTTCTCTCATTACATACGGCATTCGGCTCACAGCGCTATTCAAAGCGGATGAAGAAAACATACTATCACAGATACTATAGTTACATAGATATCGCACGCAGAGCAAACAACAATTACTGCTTTTTCATCGTGGGACGTAGAGCTAAGTCCCAGTAATATCAATTTTGTGTGAGCCTTAGACTTCATATGATGTTAAAAAAAGATAGATTTACATGTATACAAAACATGTATACATAAATACAAAACGTCAACTACAAGTCATCAGCAGTTCGATCAACGGACTCGATGTTTGAGGAAGAAGAAAAAGAGCTTGAAAACACAAAATATTGAAAAAATTGCCATTTGCATTTGTACTGGATGCGATATCTAGATAACACTAGTTTCTGTGATACTATTGAAAGAAATACTCTTAGTACATATCACAAAATTATTTGTAATCAACTAGTCAACATGTTGAATTAAAACGGTGATAAATTTTGATGTTTTTCTTGGGACTCCTTTTTTCAGCCAGGACTCCTTTTTTTTACTCCTTCCGAAAATTTTCAGAGGTAACCCTGGCTCTACTAGCACTGGCTTCTCAGAAAGAAAAAAGAGGACCATGAGAAGCGTATAATCGAGTAAATAAAAAAGGAATGCTATTGCAGCAATGAAGTTCACTAGGTCCTGGTTCTCCTTGAACTGTCGCGCCACTAAATTTATTTTTATTTAATAGAACCTTCCGCAAGGCTGCAAGGACAAACAAGTGAACATCGTGGTAAAATCGTATTCGGCGCTGAGGTTATGCAAAAAGCATTTATGCAAATCGTATAACGGTGATGACGAATCGAATTTAATTGACATGCAGATTGCACCATTCAATCTGGATGACACATAGGCCAACGATTCCGCCCATCCGATCTCTAAGAAGTGAAAATAGCCATATCTAAACTTGAACTTAATAAAGCTGCCGGAGCGGATGGTCTTGCGGCCGAGTTGTTCAAAGTGGCCAGCGATGAAGCATACCCCATTCATCGGGAACTTCAAAATTGATTTCCCGATCCTCAAGAAAGGCTATAGAGGCATCAGTCTTCATCTCCTTAATATCGCATTCAAGATCTTCTCTGCCGTACTTTGTGAACGCCTGAAGCCATTCGTCAGCAACCTTACAGATATATCAGTGTATCATATCAGTGTGGTCTTATGCCACCATCGAGCAAATATTCGCACTACGGCAGATCTTGTAAAAAAACCCAGGAATTTTAAATCGATACTCACCATCTTGTCATTGATTTCAAGGCCGCACATGACAGCATCTATAGAGACGAGCTATTAGTAGCAATGTCTAGTTTTGGCATCCGACCCAAACTCGTCACTTTGTGCAAGGCGACGCGCTGTCATACTTCTTCAACATTTTCAAAAGCCCGCCCAATTACGCCGACGATATTAGGTTAGGTTAGGTTAGGTTGATGGGCTGAAGGTGGATCTTGTTTCCGTCACACTTAGATCAATGCTGATCCATTGTGGTACCCTGATGATGAAATCTTATGGAGCATCGAACCATTAAGAGGCGTTGATGAAGTTCATTAAACTTGAGATGTTATTGTCTGTTGACTTCGAGATTTCTGCTAGATCATTGAAGAAATAGCTACCCAAACATTTTTTCCTTATATTGCAGAGTGCCGGACATTGACCTAGGAAGTGAAGGGTGTCCTCCTCTACTTCTACGTCAGCGCAACCTCTGCATAGGTCTTGAGTACTTAGTCTCATTTTCTTCTTGTGGTACCCTAAGAAATTACTGCTGACGAATGGCTTCAAAGATTCAGGGATCCCTTTTCAGGTTTATGATATGGTGCGTTTTTTTCTTATAGTAGCTAGGCCACAAATTCTTTGTAGTGGAACAAGTTGCGAGTGAGCTCCATCTGTCATTGGTAAGTTCCACTATCTTCTTACCAAGTGTCTGTTTAATGGCACAGGATGGAATTTTAACACCGGAGTCCGTTAGGCTTTGATCTAACGATGAACCAGTCCTTGCCAGTTCATCTGCTTTTTCATTTCCCAGAATTCCACAGTGCCCAGGAACCCAGCAGAGTCTGATGTTGTGCTGTGTGGCAAGAACCCTTAGCTCTTCGCGACAGCATGAAACCAGCTTGGATTTACTTTCTGTTGTAGAGATAGCTCTAAGCTGACTGCCTGGCTGTCAATTTAAAAGGTGATATCAGCCCGTGGTATCGCCAACATTGAGATCTGTTCGGCAGCCTTAATCACTGCCAGAACCTCCGCTTGGAAGACACTGCTATGATCAGGAAGTCTTTAAGAGTTCGCTAAATTGAGAGATTCTGAAAAGAAAACCGCACCTACTCCCGTATCCATCTTTGATCCGTCGGTGTAAATTTCTACCATCGGTGTATCTAATTGTTGTAAGCCAGCTTCCCATTCTTCTCTTGTGGGGATGGAGACAGAAAACGGTTTTTCAAAATTTGTACGGGCTGTTGTGTAGCCTGTGCATACATACCCCTCCGTAAATTTGTTCATAATTTGTGCATGACCTACGGAGTTCTTTTTCCAGCTATCGGTCTTGCTTAGTCTTAGAGCACCGTAGGCTCCAGTTTCTTCTACGAATAGATCACCCCCGCAGTGGGGGTGGACCTAATTGCACCTGTGATTTCTATGCACGCTAGTCTTTGAACTTTATTAAGCGTTTTATAATTATATTCTTTATCCATCGCGCTCCACAAAACCAGGATACCATATGTGAGGATCGGTCTTATAATGGCCGTGTACATCCACATTATGATTTGAGGGTTTGGACCCCAGGTCTTACCAAAGATCCTGGTACAGGAGTAAAAAGCGATCATGGCCTTCTTGCCTCTTTCTTTGATGTTCATACCCCAGTTTAGCTTTTTGTCAAGAATTACGCCTAAATATTTGGCATGATCTGATAGTCTAAGTCGGGTTCCTTCTATTGAAGGTAGGACAAATTCTGGCATTTTCCTTTTGTTAGTAAAAAGAACCAGTTCGGTTTTTTTGTGAGTTAACCGAAAGTCCACATTTTCTCACACAGGTACAGACATTTGACAAAACGCTGGTTGTGGAAATAAATTTTCCGGTCGCTAGCAGTGCCAGGTCGTCTGCGTAGGCAACTACTTTGATACAGCTATTGTTCAGTTCAATCAGGATTTCGTTCATAACTAGTATCCACAATAGTGGTGAGAGAACTCCTCCTTGTGGAGTCCCCCTAGATGTGGATACTTTGATCCGTGCCTAGTTTTGAGTTAATCCGTCTGTGTTTTAACATACAGATAATCCAGTTTACGAGGGAATTATCCACTTCAAGGTCTACAAGTGCTCTTTTTACCGCATCATTTTGTACATTATTGAAGGCGCCTTCAATGTCCAGAAAAGCTGCTAGAGTGTTCTCTTTGTCCTTGAGTGATTTTTTTACTATACTTACTAAGTGTAAGTGTAAGCATGTTGGGCAGGTGACAACACCTTCGGTTTTATACTACTTCGTATGTGTATATCTATTTGTCTTTCGAAGGTTTTTAAAACAAACGATGTAAGACTAATGGGTCCACAGTCTTTAGCTTCCGTGTGGCTTGGTTTCCCAGCTTTTGGTATAAAGACTTCTTTTACTTCACGCCACGCCAAAGGAATATATCCCCACTTAAGGCTGCTTGCAAAGAAGCTCTTGAGATGTTGGGTAACGTGTTTAGTGTTCTTCTGTAGCATATCGTGGGGAAGATGCCATCTGTTCCCGGAGATTTGAAGGGTGAAAACGAGTTTATCGCCCAGTTAATTTTATCCTCCGTTATAATATCTGGTGCCACCGTGTGCTCAACCAGGAAAATGAGTTTTGATAAGGAGCTCCAGTGATTCTCCACATGATTCAGTCCATTGATCATTAGGATCTTTAAGAGACCCTAAGGGAATTCATTCTTTTGCTAAAACTTTTCTAAGTGTCGCTGATTCATTAGTTCCTTCAAATTGGTTGCAGAAGGTTAACCACGAGCTGCGTTTCTCCCGTTGAGTTTCGGCTTTGAATTTTCTTTGACTGTTTTTGTACGCTTCCCAGTCTAATTCACTTCTACATAGTTCGTTTGGCTGTATTGAAAAGTCTTCTTGTTTCTTTTCTAAAAATGCCAAGTTCGTGTGTCCACCAAGGTGGTTTCTTATTACCTTTCCTTACCTGTTTAAGGGGGCATGCTTTTTCGAAAGCCTTATTTAGAATTTCTGTGAATTCTGTGGTGGCACTTACTAGCCGACGATATTGGAAAGAATGGTGAATGAAATCAAAACGAAATATATGCTTCCAACAAGAAGGGACACCCAACACCGTAGTCTCAGACGTCCGCTATCAATTCAGCGAAGGACACCAGTGCTGAGATCAAACGAAGGATTACTCTTGCCAATGGCTGTTTCTTTGGGCTAAGAAGGCAATTGAGATGCAGAGTCCTCTTTCGAGCAACTAAACTGTCCCTGCATAAGACGCTTATCATCCCGGTCCCGATGTATGGTGCAGAGTCACGGAAAACGGTGGATGAGAACACGTTAGGCTGTTTTGAAAGGAAAATTCTCCGGGTGATATTTTGGTCTCTCCTGCATAGACGGGGAATGGAGAAGAAGATATAACAATGAACTGTACGGGCTGTATACATAGCGACACCGACCTAGCCACTAAAGTGAAAAGGCAACGACTGACTGGGTCACCTAGAACGAATGGACTGTAATGCTGTGGGACAGCGCAGTATAGGTGGACAGCGTAAAAAAAGGGGAAGAGAACCTCAACCAACTTGGCGTGCAAAACGGGAGACAGCTACGGCTAGAAACTGAGCCGGCTGAAGGAAGCTTGTTGGTTGAGGCCCTGGTCCACCCCGGACTGTAGCGTCACCTTAAGTAAGAAAGTGTAACCATTCAAAAGATATACTACTACTACTACTGGTATTTTAAGAGTTTGGTCAAAAGTAAAAAAAAAGACAAATGTACGTGCTGTGAAGATGGCTTGCCCTTACATCTGTTCAGGGTACTATTTTTGAGTTAAACAAAAATGTTGACACATTCATGTCGTTATAGGGCTTTCACATTAACAAAAATTTAAAAAAAACTCTAAATAGAAACAAATTATAATTTACCCTATTGAAAACATAGGATAGGCAACAGCACAACATAACAATTCAATAGGTGGGTGGGGGAGGATGCAAAAGACAAATTTTGTTCTATCCGCTGATTTACGTGGCAAGGGTTAGTGCAGCGGCCAGCAGCGGTGGCGGCACAGCCAGCGTGGCATCGGCATGGTACAATAGATGTGCCGTTTTCCCCCCATTCAGCTTCATGTTGGCCAAGCTATTAGTGATCCGGGACCGGGATGTTTGCTTTTATTTTAAAGTCGTCGTCGTCATCGTCCCATGGATGTGTGCTGCTACCACTAACTAAAGGGGTTTCTCTTCGGTCGGAATTGGTTACGACAGTGGATTACAATGAAAATGGCTCGTTGTTGGATTGGTTGGGTTTCCGTGTCTCGCATAGAGTATCGGACACGGTGGCGGCAGTGGTTGTGGCGGCTCGGCTTGAATTTAAAAATCGAAAATTGCATTTCATTTTATATATATACGTATTTTTTTTTTTTTTTTAATTTTTGTTGATAGTCCATGCTCCTATTAACGTCATTCTCATACTCATGCTAGTCTTGCTTGTGGGAATTTGAAATGTGTGCCTCGTTTTTGTGATGATAGTTTTGAAATACGAGGTTAGCCCTTAGAGCGTTAAATTTGCAAATATTTTTAAAAACATTATTTTGTCTTTTTTTAATGTATGCTTCTTTTTTTGCTTGTCCATCGGATTCTTTCACACTTTTGATAGGTTTAGAATAGGCCAAAAGGAGGGCCATATGAGAGTTTTATTTATTCATGTCATAGTGGCCGATGGATATGAGCTCAAAACGCTCTTTGGGGAATTCATTTTTTTTTTAACAAAAGAAAAAAAATCAAATATGTATGTACATACATAGGTATTGTAGATTTCAAATGGCTTTACATTTATTTTAAATGATTAAGAATTAAAAAAAAGTAAGGCCACTTTTTTATTTCTAACTGGCAAAAAACTAGATTATAAATGCTCATTTAGATTTGCTCTGAGGAATTATGAATATAAAGGCTAAGCACGTGCATTTAGCTCCATTTAGCACTCACCTAAGCTTTTTTTTATGTTGAACTCTTAAATATTTATGATTCAGCCGTATTATTGACACGATTCAAAACTAGTTTTAACGTAAAACTAGTTCTATATAGTCTGGGAGCCCACCGTAAGATTACCTATCTCATCGCGGCCACGCAAAAATTGGATGTCAACCGAAAGCTTTAGTCCAAACATTTACAAAACTGCTGGTCGGACAAGCTTAATTGGTCACAATGGTTAGAAAATGCACTTTTCAGGTTGCATTTTCCGCTAAATGTACCTATATTATAAGCAACTTATATAAATGGGGTATCGTATGAAAGCTAGGACTGTCCTCTACACGATAGAAATGGTCGGACAGAGTTTTTTGGGAGGGGAGTCAGGGAGGGGACGAGTCCGACCACTTTTCTAAAATTAGAGATTTTGTGCATCCTTGGATGAAATTGAAAAAAAAAGTAGTTAAGGCGACTTTCCTAACCATTTGAAATGATTTTACTCAGTTTTCCCTGATGTAAGACGCAGTGTTAAAAAAAGACCTTTTTTTTTTAAATAGTCGGACTCGTCGTAGCAGCCAAACAAAAGTCAGTCCGCGACCAATGGTATCGTGTAGGACAGTCATATAGCTTTCATTTGATACCCCATTTATATAAGTTGCTTATAATATAGGTACATTTAGCGGAAAATGCAACCTGAAAAGTGCATTTTCTAACCTTTGCGACCAGATAAGCTTGTCCGACCAGCAGTTTTGTAAATCTTTGGAGTTTGGACTAAAGCTATCGGTTGGCACCCAATTTTTGCGTGGCCACGATGAGATAGGTAATCTTACGGTGGGCTCCCAGACTATATATAACTAGTTTTATGTTAAAACTAGTTTTGAATCGTTTCAATAATAGGGCTGTTAGAGATTTTAAAAGTAGAATAGTCAGCGGGTTTGAAAGGCTTTGTGAATGAAAATCCTTAAAACGAAACTTAAATTCATTAGAATTCGAGGTGAAAATAAAAAATCCTTGTAAGTACCTACAATGTGCATACATTCATATTTATGTATAAGGAAAAAAAAAAGTAAAAGCTAGGTAGTTAGGACAAGAAAATTGGTGAAATACAAACAAAATTAGTAAATCTAATATACAGAGTGTCCCGGACCTAAGTGGAAGTATAAGGGTGTGGTTCTTGGGGTTATCCTAAGAAAAAAAATGTATAGGAAGAAAGTTGTATCTCCCCTCCCTGAGGCGGGGGGGGCAGTTTCTGAAACACTGGCGCAAAATTTTAAACAGTCCTCGTTTAAGAAATAAAACCGGCTCTAGTTAACGCAGTCGTTTTGTTGCGAGCTATCGTCTAAATGTTTCTTAATTTTAAACACTTTAAACAACTCTTCTAACTAATGTATGTTTTTAGCACAACCTTAGATAATTTTAGTTGAACGCGTCTAATTTTGACAGCTTAAATCAAACAGAACGAAATATTAGACATAAACACAAAAAAAAACATCAAACGTCAAACTTTTCAAGTCTTTAATTCGTGTTTTGTTTACCGGAGTTTCAATCAAAATTAAAACTAAAATTAAAATTAATTAAGTCCCCCAGCAAAAGCAGATCTATAATTTAATTATCAAGTTGGTTGGCAGCGAGAACCAAACTCTCATCCCCCTGCCTGTTTACAAAGCTGGAGCAGCGAAGAAGGGCAGTACATTGTTTCAACACATCGTTGACTAGACTGGAAACAAGAACATCATTTTGCCAGTTTTTGCATTCAACCATACGGAAGTTAATTATGTATTTTGTAAACTAGAGCTCCTCATTTAATGATGAAAAGTTTTCTTTTGATCCAAGATGCCATCGACACGGGACTATACACAGACACAGGAAGAGTTGAGATTGGGACAGATGTTGCAGCTTCCGAATAACCTACATCAAGTGACAAGTGATTGTATTTATTCACTCACCCTGAATAGGTTAGGACACACAGACCACTGATTTGTTCGTTGGCCTGGGCACTGGCCAGAAGAAGAATGGAGCTTCATACCGGTCACAATGACGATGAAGGAGAAGCTTCATGCTGCTGCTGAAATGAAAATCTTTCCACAATCCAGACTAAGGAGATTCAAGAACAATTGGTTGCTTTACACTTGCAAAATTTGTTATTATATTTTGTTGTAAATATTTTGTGCTAGGTAAAATTTATAAAATGTGTAGTGTATTATATACCAATAGCTAGTACCTATTAATTGCTTAAATCTTATTTAACTTTATTTTAGATGAAAATGAAGTTTGTTCAGTGTTTAGTGTTGAATATAACTTTCAAATAAAGACATAACAAGTGGATTTTTGTTTATCATTTTGTTGAACATTTTTTAATTTGCACTTGAATGTGAGGAGTTCTATGTCACATTGGTAACCTACTTTAGGCAAGCAGGATTCCTATACATATGTTTTGTACAAGCATTCCGTTAACAACAATTAGGTACACTGGAATTTTATCTCGAAAAACACTGTGAGGTGTTGTCTGAGGAACTAAGTATTTAACAAAGCAAATACAAAAAAATCATGATGTGCCTTTAATTGCAACTAGTTTTTTTAACTGAAAGTTGGTGAAATAGAAACGGAATAGAAAAAAAGATTACTTCTATTTAAGTTGAGTATATTGTTAAGCTAGTGAAGCTTTTTTCAAACTTAACAACAGAGACAGAAGATTTGAAATTGAAAAGTAGGTATCTATATTTCTGTAGTTTTCATTTCGCTATAGATACACATATGTATCTATCTCACGATAAAAAGAGAACTACATATAGTATTTGATATACGTAGGTAGTAGAAAAGGTTCGTATAAGGATTTTTTTGTGTTGCGAAAACTCATACTACTATGGATACAATAACGGTTCGTGTATGCTATATTTCAAAGATTTGCATGAACGATCAATCAACGAGAAATAATTTTTTAATATAGAAACCAGCAACATGGAAGCAAACAAAGTATTATAGTTAAATATATATAAATTGATTAGTTTAGCTTATATCTACCTATTTTAATATTCCAGTTGAAACGCGAGCGTGAGCAAAATTGGGATCATGCGGAAAAAGAAATTTTTCGAAAATTCGTACAGCAAAACATTAAAATTATTGAAGACAAGGGCAATGATTTCAAAAAGATTGCTGGTAAAAAGGCAGCTTGGGAGCAGATTAAAAGTGGTATGGCTTCTTGTGGGTACAAAAGAAGTGTCGAAAGATGCGCGCTCAATGGTCAAGGATGAAAGTCTCAGCCAAAAAAGCAAAAACTGCTACAAGGAAAGCAATAAATGCAACTGGGAACATAGTTGCTATTCCGATAACCGATCCCGCAGATGAATTGGTTCAGGCAATGATAACGGAGCAGCTCGAAGACGATACAATATACATAGATAGTGACACCGTTAATCCAGTTTTTGATATTGCTGCTTATAGAGAAGATTCACCAGTTACTGATTTTCCACAATGCGACGACACACATACCGGCTTGATTGCATCTTTCAATGACACAACACCAGCAGAAACAATAGACAATATTGTAAACGATGAAGACGAAATCATTGCTTCAAATATTGAGACACCAGGACCGTCTACATCAAGAGATTTGCTAAAAAAACTAAGACAACTTCCTAAGAAACCAACCACAAAATGTGAGGTGATGGATGCACGCAAGGAGCAAATTGAAAAAGGAACTTCCCACGAAGCAGAGCGTCACTATTTACAAGTTGAGTATGACAGGGAAATGTTGCAACAAGCGCAAGGAACTACAGCTCATCTTATTGAAAAACAAAAGTTGGAAATAATACTTATGGAGCTAAAAATTGAAAAGATTAAACTAGAGATTGAGCAACTAAACAAAGCTTCGAAATAATCTCGATACAAAACTTTTGTTTTAGTTTTTTAAGCTGTATATATTTTCAAGTATTTTTTACATACAGTAATAAAATTTAACTTAATTTTTTCTAAAAATACCTATTTATAAAAGTGCTTCTGAAGACTCTTCCTGATACATCGTGATTTTGATTGGCATTTTCTATGACATTAATTTGTGGCGATGGTGTTATTCTATTTGTGTCGTTGTTTTCTTCATCAAAGATAGAAAGATTCCTTTCCTTGACAATGTTGTGGAGTACAGCCACAGCAATAATGACATTCTTGGCCGTATCTAAATCGACCCTTAGACGATCTAATAGTGATCTGAACTTTGATTTCAGTTGACCATTTAGACACTCGATACGGTTTCTCGTTGATGTGTGGCTGTTGTTGTATCTTTGTTCCTTTTGGGTTATTGGGTTTCTTATGGGGGTTAGCAAAATATTGGAACAAGGGTATCCTGCATCTCCAAGCAGAACACCTTGGTAGGCATTAGCATTTGCTTCCAGTTTGCTTTTGAGGCGACAGTTGTTCCAAATATTAGAGTCATGTAGAGACCCACGGGATCTCGCAACGATATCTCTAATTTTGCAACCAGCATCAGTCACAATTTGAATGTTGAGTGAATAGTAACCTTTAATAAATGGATAAATAATGAATTGCTGGTTTATCTATGCCTGTCTTATTATATTACGGGTTCTTATGTGTATCGATCACTTTTTTAAACTTTGTTGGTAACATTGGCAGTTCAAGTTTCAAAAAGACGAGCTCAAACATATACCCCTTATATATTTCAAAAATAAAAAAAAATACCTTTTCGGTTGATGTAATGGCCCACCATTATTGGTCCAACGACTTTGGTTGGTCGCTTTATTTGGACATGGGTGCAGTCAATTGCTCCAATAACCATAGGAAATCTGGCTATTTGAAAAAAATCAGATTTAATTTTATTCAGCTCTGCGGATGTAGATGGGAAGTAAACAAAATGTGGAAAAAGACTCGCTATGCGTTTTGAGATATTTTTTATTATCTTCCCCACTGTTGATTGAACCATTCCGTGTATTGCCCCTTAAATTTTGAAAAATAATCATTTTTGTTTGTTGTATCTGAAATGTATGTATCTTACCAACATCAGCTTGGTGGACATTTCTTCCGAAAAAATGTAAAGTCACCAAGACTTGTAGTTCTGGTGAAATCGGAAGGCCGCGGTATGTTAATGGCTCACTGATATTGAGGTTTTCAACTAAAAATCGAACGGCGGTCTTGTCGAAGCGGTACCTTGAATAAAATTCGAGATCTTCAAGCTCCTCGAGTGGATTGGCTCGAGTTTTTAATACTCTTGGCTTTCTTAAAAGTTCAAAATCTTCGAAAATATTAAAATCTTCCTCTTCAGAAAACATTTTTATTTAATTTCTTGTTATTATGAAATGGCAAATGTCAACTGGATAAAGTATACTTTAAAAAGATAAACAAGCGTTTCACTGCTTTTAAAGTTAGACAACCTCTTTAACGTTAAAGTATACTTTAAGTTGTTTAAAATTAGCAAAAAGTCGACTCTCATTTCAAGACTCATTTTTAGAGTCGACTCCCTTTTTAAAATTGATTTAGAGCCAGTTCTAAATGTTTAAAATTTTGCGCCACTGACTTTAAATGCCAAAAAAACATTAAAAATCAACGAAAACACATCTAATAATGTGCTATAGCTTTTTTGGAAGCTAATACTCCATTCTTGCATTTGGTTTCAAATCAAGTTGTTTAAGCAAATAGTTTTTGAGAAATTAAATTTCAAAGTCAATTTTGTTTTTAAAAAATTGCGATTTTTTTTCCTTAAGTCGATATTTTTCAAAATTTTAGTTAATTAAGTGCTGTTTTTGTGTTCAATATTCAATGCTCTCATTACAACAAAAAAAGGTACTCTTCCCAAATAAGCCCGAATAAATGAACTTATTCATGAATTATCCATAATTCAACCTTTTTTCGAGCTTATTTGGTAAAAGTACCTTTTGTTTTTTCTTAATTTCTCAAAAACTAAGAAAGATTTTTACATTTGATTTTCGGTAGTGGACTAAAAAATAACGAGGACATTGAAAATAATTACGTAAAATTTTGAAAAATATCGACTTAAGGAGAAAAATCACAATTTTTTAAAAAATCAAATCAAATGCTAGAATGGAGTATTAGCTTTCAAAAAAACTGTAGCCCATTATTAGATGTTTTTCGTTTGGTTTATTTTTAATGTTTATTTTTTGCAAACCCTGCCTCAGGGAGGGGACATACAACTTTTCCTTATACACTTTTTTTTCTTAGAATAACCCCAAGAACCAGACCCTAAAATACTTCCACTCAGGTCCGCGACACCCTGTATACTGATCTCGTGTCACTGTGTTTGCGGTCGAACTCCTCCGAAACGACTCGACTGATTTTTATGAATTTTTTTTGTTTATGTGGGTAGTATGAAAATTGTTTTTAAGGTGTTTTTCAATATTTGAACACTTTTTTCTATTTTTTTTTTGAGAAAAAGTATCTGCCTTAGTTTTTTTTTTTAATTACTCAAAAACTAACCAAGATTTAACTAAAAATTGATAAGGGCATTAAATATTGTACACAAAAATAGCACTTAGTCACGCAACATTTTGAGAAATATCAACGTTAAGAAAAATCAATTTTTTTTTTTCAAAATTTCACTAAAACAACTTAATTTAAAAAGCAAATAAAAGAATGGAGTATAAGCTTTCAAAAAGAAACTATAATACATTGATTTCGTTGCCTCAAGAGGGGGGGACAGAACTATCCCCATATGTGATTTTTTTCTTAGAATATACCCAAGAATCATGCCCTTACTTGAATTACATTCAGTTTCTCCAAGGTTGTTTGTAGTTCCTTAGAGAGAGGTAAAACTTAAATTTGTTCTTAGCTCCAAAAATAACGGTACGTACTTGCATACAAACGTTAAGGAAAAGCTTTTCATCTCAAAACGATTTTGATATAAGAAATCAGTATTACAGTTGGTATGCTGTTCTTAATGGTCAAACAAATGTACCATAAACTGTTGCTAACGGTACCTGTCATGTAACGGTGTTTTTGACTATCGATTTTCTCATTAACGGCTCAATTGATTTCAATCAAAATTTTTGCACAAAAGCTATTTTAGAATGCTTATAATACTGCATATCAAAATTTTGGAAAAAATTAATTTTGGATTTTTAAAAAAATATCAAAAATGGGTTGATGAATTATTTTTAAATAGTTATAGGCCCTCTGTTTATGTATAGGTATCTATGCATAGGAAAGCGCCTATTTTTCAAATACAGTCAAACTTCTTTATAACGAACCCTCAAGGGGCCAAAAAATTGGTTCGTTATAGAGAAGTTTAAGGCAAAATTTGCTATAAGGAAAATTTCTTATTTTTTTCACATCAGATAAACAGGCAATGTATGTTTATGTAAATTATGAACAGCAAACAGTTTTTATTATTATAAATGTACAGTTTTTTTTAGTAGAATTTTAATGAAAGTGAAAGATATAACGCATAACGCAGGAAGCAGAAACTTGGGCTGTTATTACAAGTGTCTTGCTTACGATTACGATTAATCTTTCTTAACCAAATTTTTCGTTAACAGTCACAACGAGAAATTTCATTCACGATAGGTAAGGTCTATTTTTTTTAGGAGCGAGAAATTTCATAAAATTTGTTTAGATATTTCGTTATAAAGAAACAAACATGATGATGAGTTCCAAGAATTATTTCTTTATAAAGAGAGTTTCGCTATAGAGAATTTCGTTATATGGAGACACATTTATATAAAATATTTTTTTAGGGGAAGGGAACAGAGTGACAGTTCGTAATATAAAGATATTCGTTATACCTAGGGAAGTTCGTTATAAAGAAGTTTGACTGTATTTTATTTTTTTTTGTCCAAGTGAGCGAATAAGAAAAATCTATTTAAAATTTTATTGAAATCGGTTAACGTTAACATGTGTTGAAACTCCCCATACAAAATTCATGGAGTTTTCAGTCTTTATTCAAAATGTCGGCCAAAGTGTAAAAAATTATGGAAAATCTTTAAGTTTCATTGCGTAGGTTTTCTTCTGTTTTCACCATATTCATATCTGTTGCGTAGTTTATGTACCTACCGATGTCTGTTCCAAAAGAACTTACATTTTCAGACAATCCTAAAGGATTGACTATATAAGCAAACCCGAGAACAAAATCTCTCATCTGAATCCGAAGGTATTCTAACAAAGTTTCCACTTTTTGGACTCCGATGCTTTTCAGAACAAAAACACAATCGCTATGGTTGTCTTGTGTCCTTTTTTTTTTGAAAAAGTCATTTTTTACAAAAATAAGCAATCAATCGAAGCTGAAGATAAGTACGACCAGATATATTCTTCAATCTGGATTGAAAAGTTACCTAAAGTTTGAGGAATACATCAATCAGGTCTTCTATCGAGGCTTAGGTGCCTGGAAGGGGTCGATGCAAGGGTGGTGTTTGTTCCCTGGTTCTTGAAAATATTTTGATGATTTTCGGGATTTGTTGTTCAGTTCCATCCAAAAGAAAACTTTGAATTTACGTGCACCTCCCAAATTCGTAACAAATGCATTGAATCATTTTTAGTAATTATTTAATGATACCTATTGTGTAAGCTCAATTCAATGGTAAGTTTTTTGGATTTTAGAACATGAACGAACAGCTTATTTCTATGGAGTTTGGTCAAAACAGCATAGGTCCATTTTTGTCAAAATTGAGTTATGAATGCAGAACTATTCACAAAAAAATCTAGTTTCGTTTGGTCTTAACAGCTTAAGTCTAAGTAAACCGATTCACAAGATATTCTATGGCCCTAACAGCATTTTGGTTTTGATTTGTGTATTATGTTTGGCCAAAACGACACAACTCCACTTGTGTTGTCTTAACCGAACAAGAATTTTCAATTTTTCAAATAAAAATTGGGTCAAAATAACATAACTCCATTGCTTTTATTTCGTAAGGAAAGTTAAATGCTTGCTGTTTAGTAACGACACGGTTTATTTTCAAAAACCAATCGTTTTGTTACAAAGGGAGCCAACCTTTCCTATGTGCAAAATATCTGTGAAACAAATAAGTGACGAAAAGTAAGAGATAATAGGTACGCCAAGTTCTAAGTTTAAGTTGAGTTATGTCGAAATAACTCCAAGATATGAAAAGAATTTTTATTTAATATTTACTGACTAAAATTTCCTAGGTTTACTTGTCAAAGCCTTTTAAACTGTGGGTAATTGAGCAATAAAAATTAAACCTGCCAAACTTGGGTTTGGACATGGTCCATATAATATAATAAAAATTTGGGGAAAATGGGCGGATAAATGAAAAACCTCAAAATTTTCATTTTTTCAAAGATTTCAGGAAGTGCACCATAATTTTGATGATCCGTCAGTGAGTGACTGAGTGTTGAATCAGTCAGTTACGCTTTCAGTGATTTTTTAAGTACTGCATCTCAGAAACCACTAATTCTAAGACGTTGAAAACGTCAAATCAAAGTCAGTTTGATCGTCATTTTTTGACGCAGAAGTTGCTATCGTCAAATATCCAAAAGTGTTTTGATCAAAGTCGGTCAATAACGCATTTGAAGCTTTCGAATAAGCCTCTGGCTTTTCAATATATAGTTCGTCAACTAAATTTTGTTGTTGTACAGGTGCAGCGTAGATGATGTTTTTGAATCTGACTTCAGCAAGCTACACTATCGAACACAATTTTATTGCGGTAAAATTTGTTTTCTCGTTTTCGAACTTGTAGTTTGCATGTAAGAACACTTTGCAAATGCATTTCTTGACGCAGTTAACGTCACCTATACGGCCTAGTTTAGCCAATATTTAGAATTGGAATCGTCTGACTTAATTGGTATACTGGATGAAGTTGTTGTTGGCAAAAAAGACGACAGTGGAAACATGTTTGGTTTTTAAACGATATTTTAAAACAGATACCCGATGATTATGTTTCAAAACAACGTTAAATGTAGAAACAAATTTCCGATGTGGTAAATTTCACAAAACAGGTAGAAATTCATCGATTTTTGCAACAAAAAATGTCATACCAGCACCGATAGGTATCGGAAGAAAAATATGATATAATTTCTCTTATGCCGTTGATTCCAACAATTTTCCAAAATTTCTTTAAAAACTCTAAATCAAAGGAGAGAGTAGACTATAAAGATCCTGATCCAATTGATTCTTCTGATGAAGAATATTAGTTCCATCAAAAAAATACAAACCACTAAAATTAATACTTTGAAAACTCCATTATTCATTTCTGTTTTTGAATACTGTTTTAGCAATCAAAGTTAAATGAATTAGTTTGTCTATAAAACAACTTAATACTTATACAAATTATTTCAGTACGGGTCTTATCTCCACCTATTAAAAGAAACCGTTTGATCAAAACAACATATCTCCCTTAAAACATACATGGAAACATAAATTATGAAATATGTTATTATTTATGTGTAAATAACATTATTTATAAAAATACTGCATCACAATATTTTTGAAATAACCAAAACCGGATTTAGAGGCAATTTTTAAACTTTAAAATGCATTTTTCTCAAAACTAAGATTTTGGACTTATGTTGTTTTGATCAGACTCCATAGATTTTTACTTGCGATTATAGGTACTATAAGGCAAGTTTTGGATTCGTGCAAAAAAAAAATTTGAGATAACAATCAAACATGATATTACGATGATAGAGAACACCAAAAAAGTGGGTGGCACAATTCTGTCTGTCTGTCTGTCTGTCTGTTCGTCTACACCCTAGACGGCTCGAATGATTTTCTTCAAACTTGGTACATAGTGGTTTTTGGTGATTCTGCCGACACGTTTTCTTCATTTTTTTTTAGTACCAAAAATAACGGTACCTGCCATACATTTTTTTTGGCAAATTTACATAATCGTATTTTTCTCAAAAACGGCTCGACAACTTTTCTTAAAAAAAAATTCTATAAATTTATTTTAGTAAAGGCTTTCTTTGTGTGGAAAACCATTTTTCAAAAATGGTTATTAATGGTACCTCCCAAGGAACCATTTTTTAAATTTTTGATTTTCTTAAAAATGGTTTGACCGATTTCAATAATTTTTTTATACAGAAGCTTCCAAAAAATGTTAATAGTTTTGCGTACCAATATTTTTGAAAAAATATTTTTTGGATATTTAAAAAATATTTCAAAATTAAATCAAATATTTCGAAAACGGCATCATAGATTTTTTTGAAACTCGATATTTTAGACTTTTTTAGTACTCTCTAAAATATTTTTAGAAAAAATTTAATATTTATGAAAAAATAACGGTACCTTCCATACAAAAGTGAAAAAACCGCAAAGGAAAATATTTTTTTGCTTGAAAACGATTTTGATTAAACTTTTTTAATATACTAAAACTAGTACGATCTTCCATCAAAAATTATAAAATTTTACACATAGCAACTATTAGTAGTACCTGTCATAGAACGTATTTTTTTATTTTGAGTTTTCTCGTTATCAGCTTAATGGATTTAAATGATTTTTTGTATATACAAATTTCAGATAAGATTAAATAATATTGCATATCAAAATTTTCAAAAAAAATTTTTTTTTGGATTTTTAAAAAAAGTTTCAAACTTTTTTTTTTGAAAATTCGATATCTCAAAAACGGGTTGACAATTTTTTTTTCAAATTTTGTTTTTATATACACATAAATATATAGTTTAATTCTGCATACCAAAATTTGTTCTTAAAAATGTTTTAAGAATTTTATATATAAAAAATTAATTTAAAAAAAAACCGCTCCAACGATTTTAAATTTTTTTTTCCCATACAATCATATTCCATCATGAATTAAGATGGCATACTTTTTTTTCACCTCAAACTGTCAAAAGAGTTGTTTTAGCTAATTTAAATGTCGTATTTCATATGCTTCTCTACATTTTTCTCTTATAATTTCCATGTTTGTATATACAATTTTCTTAAACTCGCAGTGTCTTGAACATAAGAGCAAGTACGTGTGACCCAGTCGTGCATTTTATTTTTGTTTTAATTTGGAATTAACAATTGTTTGAAAAACTGCTCTCAACTGATCTTAAGGTACGTTTCCAGTTGAGAGTAAGAACACCGCTAGCAACTCTCAACCAGCGCTCACGAGTAAACCCTGCAAGTGCATAAGAATTCAGATCACAGTATAGTAGAAAGCTAGTCACTATCCAGAGTTTTGTAATGAAAGTACTCTCAAATTGAAGCGCACCTTTAAGATTTGACTAGGAATTGGTGCCGCAAGACTAGAGGCTATATCATAGAAGGTACTCGATAACGTAGAAATTTAGGAAATTATTATAAATATTTATGCTACTTTTTTTTGTCGCAATTAATCCATCATAATTATAAATGAATTCGCTTTCTAAATACATACCTCAAAATTGAAGAACAAAACTTTCCATGATGACTTTCAACAAAAGCTATAACTGTCGCCTTAACTTGCAAGCTGTAAAATTTTATTGCATCTTATATGTGATTCCATTTTTATCTGTATTAGTTCTTGCTTCATTAAACTTATCTTATATGTACCTACCTACATTCTACATACTTATATTTTATGTCATCTTAAAATTATATTGCAATAACAATGAACTTTTTAATGCTCATAATATAAATTCAAGTTTATTTTAATATTTGAAATTTGAAAAACCCATTTGGTCCTTCGTCTTCCATTAGTAAAACATAATCCATTAGGGTATACGGCACAGGGACACAACATTATTGTTTTTTGACCAAATTCCTTTTACTACTTGAATTTGTTCCTCTAAAAGAGAAGGTTAGATAAGGAACCTTACCTACCCAGAGATTCCTACTTTAGTTATATTATTTTTGTTCATCAGAATACCTTACCTATCCCATGAAATTTAAAGTGTCCTATTTTAATACAACAATGAAAGTATCAAGAAATCCCCTTCAATCGCTTGGGGAAAAAATTAATATTTATATGAATTTGATAGGTTTCCAAGAACCTTTTTTTAAACCATAACCACAATTTATGTAACATCCTTTATTAATATCTCCTTCTCATCCAACAACAGCCTTGTTTCCTTGTGTGCAAGAAATGCATTAAATCCGAAAGAGGAAAAGGAAATTTTCAAAATACAAATTCCATAAATACGCCAAGGAAGATTCATTCTTCCATCCGAGGATCCCGAGAGCTATTTTCAATTTTTAAAGCACCCAACCATCATTCCACAGGTTTCAATTTCTTTTGTTCTGATGTTGATGAGCTAAAGAACAAAAAGCTTTGTAAATATACAGTTTTATACAGTACCAACAGATAGATAGATACACCCCGCGTCATTTGATTATTATTTTTATACAAATATTTTTATTAATGATATTTTTCAGCATGATAGATAACCGAACATACTGGCATGTCCAAACGATTTTAAAAATGTCATCTTATCACCAATATTTATATAATTTTTTAAGTAATGCAATAGGTATATCGACTTTTAAAATTAATATTTATATGTGATTCCAATAAAATGCGATAGAAACCTAGAACTCTTGGGTTGGATATTTGTCATCCTTTAGACTGGAAAGCCAAATTTGTATTTTTTGTGTTGATTTATGTTGTCCCCCCTAAGGGTTACAAGGCTCCCGTTTCTTTACTCTGCTTCCTCGCATCCCCTGTCTCTTTCGCCTTATCTTTGCTCGCCTCCTCTAGATCCTTTATCCACTCTACCACTCTTTTTAATCCATTAGTTCCCTCATTTTGGGTGGGCGTTGTAGGGCGGGGAAAGTCACTAATTGGCAACAACATGGTCACGTCCAGTGATGCAAGATGCAACGAATTCTACACGTCACTTGTGCTAATTTTAGCTCCAAATGGTAGCCATTAGATACTGGTATCGTTCATCCGGACTTAAATTGCTAAACTAATAAGCGCGTTTGACACTCCTACAGTATCAAGGATGTCCGAACGTTCCGAGGAGCCAACATTGACTCGGACCACTACATCGTTGTAGCCAAGGTAATGCTTCGGATACCAATACCAAAGCCAAAACAGGGAAATACTGTGAGGAAGTTCGACGTCGGACGGCTACAGTTGCAAGAAATCGCTAGGTCCTTTTCCGATCGAGTGTCTCGCACCCTCTTAAATAGTCCTTTGCTGCCGCAATTGCAAATATCGACAACCAGTGGAAAAACTGCCAGGAGGCCACCAGAGATGCCACCTCTGACGTGCTGGGCCTCGCGCGAAGACCACAACGAAACCCCTGGTTCGACGAAGAATGCCGGCAAGTACATGCAGCCAAACAACAGGCACACAAAGCGGCGCTGCATAGAAGGACCAGAGTTGCTCTCGAGCTCTACGAGCAGAAGAGGAGAGAGAAACACAAGCTTCTAAGAAAAAAAAAAGAAAGAGCAGAAGAAGCTCGCGATCAAGAAAATTGAGGGGTGCCATTGCAGGAATGAAGTTTGGAAGTTTTACAAAAAGTAAAAAGAACATTCCAGGGTTACAAGACCCAAAGCGAAGCCTGCAAGGACAATCAGGGGAACGTCGCGGTTGAGTCGCAGTTGGTGCTGAGGATATGGAAAAATCATTTCTGCAAATTGTATAACGGCGATGACAAACCGAATTCCGCTACCATGCAGATTGCACCATTCAACCTAGACGACGTAGGCCAACAATTCCAGCCACCCGATCTCGACGAAGTGAAGATAGCTATGTCTAAACTTAAGTCCAATAAAGTTGCTAGAGCTGATAGCCTTTTGACTTCGCGCGATGCCCGATGAATGGAGCCTCAGCATTGTTTGTCCGATCCTCAAGAAAGGCAATCCTCTAGACTTCTTAATATCGTCAACAACATCTTCTCTGCCATACTTTGTGTACGCCTGAAGCCATTCGTCAACAGCCTGATAGGTCCATATCAGTGTGGCCTTAGGCTGGGGAAGTCCACCATTGACCAAATATTGGCACTATGGCAGATCTTGGAAAAATCCAGGAGTTTCAAATCGATACCCCCCACCTTTTCATCGATTTCAAGGCCGCGTATGACTGCATCTATAAGGGACGAGCTATATAGAGCAATGTCTAGTTTTAGCATCCCTCCCAAACTTGTCCGTTTGTGGAGGATGACGATGAAAAACGCACGCTGCTCCATCAAGGTCGGCAAAGACCTAACTTCAGGCAAGGTGCCGCCAGTGGCGATTTCTGGTCTTGAGTTCTGGGTTGGCTACGAATAATCCTTTGATCAAAGCTGAATGTAATAAAAGCAAACATTTTTAATTTTTTTCCTCTATAATGAGTTTTAATTCAACTCATTTATCTCTACCTACATAAAATCCAGTCGTCACTCTATTTTCAAAAAAATTTCGAGAACCGGTTCCTAAAAATTTTCACTTTTTCTTATCTTCGACAACATTTCTTTCTCTATTGACACATTAGCCCAAATTATTACATATATTTAAACACTTTGAAAAATAAGGATGAAATTATTGTAAATATAGTAAAAAACATGCTTTTAAGCCTTTCGAAGCCTCTCAGCTACTCAAATTTTATGAAAATGTAACCTGTAAACTGTAACGCTCTTAAAAATTGAGGATTAATCTCTCTATTTGGCATTTTTCTTTTTTAACTCAGAGCAGATCAGATCAGATTTAGAAATTGAAAATTTTATTATCTGATTCAATTATTTTTGTGTTTTAAATCTGATCTGATCTGCTCTGAGCTAAAATAGAAAAACGCCAATAGACACCTTATTTTTTAAAATCAAAGCAGTATTTCTCATGCAGTTGGATCGACAATTTTTGATTTTATTTGGTTTCTACGGCTACCTTAGAAATTATCAAAATGTGAATTTTCTTTTAATTAATTAATTAATTGAAAATCAATACTCAAGCTTTTGAGCAACGTACAGCAATGTTTCACATATCAAATTTTTTATTAGGATTGTTGAAATAGAATTTTGAAAAATTAAATCCATTTTGTGGACTTGGTTGATAAATATAAGCCATATAGTTTGCCAAAAGGGGAATTAATTTAGTAATTTTTAATGAGAGACTTTTTTAAAAACACATTTTTGATATTTTACTTCCAATTGAGCTTTATAATTTAGATATTTCTGATTTCTTAAGACAAATACTATATCATAAATAAGGTGTATTTTTGTTCCTTAATATTCAAGTTATGTATTTTTCAGGTAAATGTACTCGAAAAGCATATATTTATATAGATGCTCTAAGTTTGTTTCCCCCTAAAATTTCTTGTGAAGTTTTTTATAATTTTGTTTGGCTGAAAATAATTTAAATTATTATAATCCATTATTTGACACTTCATTTTGGAATATTTAAAAAAAATTACCAATGTTGATAAGTTACATTTATACTGAATTCTTTCAATTATTTTCATATGCAAAAATTAGGGGTATTTTTTTTTGTGTACATTTTTTCTTAGCTTTTCCGTGGTTTACAATGATGTATAATTACGGTGACCATATTTTAGAAAGCTGAATAATGAACAAAAGAAAAAAAAAAACAAAATTCAACAAAATAGAATAAACATATTATAAAGCTCTAATCAATTCAGTCTTTTCTTTAAGCTTAGTACGCTGCTGATGCGAAACGAAAAATCTCATACAAAAATGACAACGAAATCATAAAATACATTTAGTTCTACTTTTTGTTCTGCAGTACGCTGTTTGATGAGCGAAATTGATAGTTGTAGCAGATTATTTGGAGAAGTCTACACTCTTTTTTCGCACACAATTAATTTCCCAGACCATAATTGTGTGCGAAAAAATGAAATTTGTGTTTTTTCGTGTTTATTTTTGTTGGATCTTTCATTACAGGATGGCGGCTTGTAATTTTGTTTGCATTTGCATTTGTTTTAATTTTTGGAAATTGTGCAACTGTCAATGAATACTTTTCCGCTTCGTTTTCGTAAGCATTTCGTTGTCTTAAAGGAGAACAACTAAAAATTTCGTTTCGCATCAGCATCGTATAAGGCTTTACATACAAACTTAGAAATAAAAAAAACTTGAAAGCTTAGGTCAAGAATTTGTACTGGTTCTTCAATTCTTTATTAAATACACACTTCCTCCTGAGTGTAGTGATGTAGAAAGTCGTTACTTTTGAGTAATCGTTACTTTAGTTACTTTTTTCAAAGTAATCGTTACTTTTGAGTGATTACTTTAGTTACTTTTTCCTTAAAAAAAATAAAAAAATTTGTTTGTTGTAAGAATCCAGTAATTCCTGGCAACAAGTAATCTGCACGGTGATTTTTGGGTCGTTTTGTGCACAAATCCAAAAATGAAATGGAGGTTAAATAAAATCGGGTGTGTCACAAAATCCACATTTTTCTGGCATCATGATCATATTATTTAAAAAAAAACTAAAATCACAATAAAAAAAAAACAAAGATACTTTTCCCTCATTACTTTTGTGCTTTCGTTGGTTTTTAATTTTGTTTGGCATTTAAAATCAATGTTTCAGAATTTGCCCCCTGCCTCAGGGGGGGGGGGGGGAGATACAACTTTACCCCCATACAATTTTTTCCAAGAATATGCCCAAAAATCATAACCAAAAATATTGACGAAATAAGGGACACCTCGTATAATACAAAAGTTATGATGTGGCTTATAATTCTGTCTCAACATATCTTTCATATTGTCGTGATCTCTTTACTTTTCTTAAATTTTCTTTTACCAAAATGAAGCTTATTATTTTTCCACGATTTTGACACCTTAACATTCAAGATACGACTGTTAAAACTCAAGTTCAAGGGACAACCAGGCCACCTTTAAAAAATTGTAGAATATCCGCATAATTTTTGGATTTGATTACTTTGGATTTAGTTACTTTTGGATCTAGTTACTTTTTGGGTTTGATTACTTTATGGATTTAGTTACTTTTGGATCTAGTTACTTTGGGATTTGATTACTTTATGGATCTAGTTACTTTTGGGATTTGATTACTTTATGAATCTAGTTACTTTTTAATCTAGGTACATTTGGATTTAGTTATTTTGGGATTTGGGTACTACATTTAAGTTATTTTTTGGATCTGGTTGTTTTGGGATTTGGATGCTTGGGATTTGGAGTATGGTGGTTTTGGAAACGAAATGAGTTACTATGCACAAAGTCTGTACCTAATAATTTCACTGGTAGAAACGGCGGCGTTAGTTCTGAAAGCCGAAAACAAGATAATATTAATATGAAAAAAAGTGTTTCCCAAGTTTTATGTTAAATTTTATTTAAAGCAAGTACAAAGTATAAGAACCGTGTATTTAAAGAAAAAATTGTTAAATAAAATATTTGCACGTTAGGGTGTCTCTGAAAAACGCTATCTTCTAAGTTTTTGGACAGAATACAATAAAATTTGGTGTGGTCAATATTTAAACCGAAATATTGAAGAAAAAAATATTTGGCATAAGGCTGGTTCAAAAAAAAATATTTCCAAAGTTTTACTTAAAATTTTATTTAAATTGAGTAGAAAGTTTAAGAACCGTGTATTTAAAGAAAAAATTGTTAAATAAAATATTTGCACATTAGGGTGTCTCTGAAAAACGCTATCTTCTAAGTTTTTGGACAGAATACAATAAAATTTGGTGTGGTCAATATTTAAACTGAAATATTGAAGAAAAAAATATTTGGCATAAGGGTGGTTCAAAAAAAAATATTTCCAAAGTTTTACTTAAAATTTTATTTAAATTGAGTAGAAAGTATAAGAACCGTGTATTTAAAGAAAAAATTGTTAAATAAAATATTTGCACATTAGGGTGTCTCTGAAAAACGCTATTTTCTAAGTTTTTGGACAGAATACAATAAAATTTGGTGTGGTCAATATTTAAACCGAAATATTGAAGAAAAAAATATTTGGCATAAGGGTGGCTCAAAAAAAATATTTCCAAAGTTTTACTTAAAATTTTATTTAAATTGAGTAGAAAGTATAAGAACCGTGTATTTAAAGAAAAAATTGTTAAATAAAATATTTGCACATTAGGATGTCTCTGAAAAACGCTATCTTCTAAGTTTTTGGACAGAATACAATAAAATTTGGTGTGGTCAATATTTAAACCGAAATATTGAAGAAAAAAATATTTGGCATAAGGGTGGTTCAAAAAAAAATTATTTCCAAAGTTTTACTTAAAATTTGATTTAAATTGAGTAGAAAGTATAAGAACCCTGTATTTAAAGAAAAAATTGTTAAATAAAATATTTGCACATTAGGGTGTCTCTGAAAAACGCTATCTTCTAAGTTTTTAGACAGGATACAATACAATTTGGTGTGGTCAATATTTAAACCGAAATATTGAAGACAAAAATATTTGGCATAAGGGTGGTTCAAAACTAAAGTATTTCCAAAGTTTTTCATAAAACTTTATTTAAATTAAGTAGAAAGTATAAGAAGCGTGTATTTAAAGAAAAAACTGTTATTTAAAATTAGTAGCTGAGAACCAAAACTCGTCATATTCAAAATTGGAAAAGAAACTAATACCTACAGGCTAAATAGTAGATGTTAGAAAAGATTTTATTTTGTATAATAAAAGATTTTTAAACCTTTATGTTATGATTGAGAGCAATCAAATATAGGAAGTTCCGTTTAATAGATATTTTAACTATTAAATTTGGATATGAACCGTTTTGCTGCAAATGGTTGGATATGGGCAGTTTCCCCAACATTTCCCCCTCTCTCAATCGCACCTTCTAATATAAATGCACTGCAATACTTTCCAATCTTTTATGATCCATTTAAAATAGTTAACAATGAAAACCCGTGAACGTTTTACTTCCATCTGGTAGAACATAATCAATAGCCTACGATGGATAAGAAGAGTGTTGAAACCAAACCTCCTGCATACAATAGATATTTAAAGTTTTGATGCAAATTTCACTGTGGATATTGAGAGTTTTGGAAACAGTTACGATGTTTGACATTAATATTAAGGGGGCTTAGAGGGGTAAGGCTGTTAAATTTTCTTTAAGAATAATTCAATATGCCCAATTTAACAAATCTGCATCAAAACCTCAATTTTTGATAAAAGCGGATTTGGCGAAATTTTGTTCTCATCTACTCAAATATTTTCCCACTAGGGTCTTAAAATACACGCTTCTTATACTTTCAACTTAATTCAAATAAAATTTTACATAAACACCGGAGATAGATTTTTTTAACCACTCTTATGCCAAATAGTTTTTCTTAAATATTAAGGTTAAAATATTTACCATTGCAAATTTTACTGGTTTCTGTCAAAAAACTAAGAAGATAGCGTTTTTCAGAGGCACACTAGTGTGAAAATATTTTATTTAACAACTTTTTCTTAAAATACATACTTTTTATACTTACGGCTTGATTTAAATAAAATTTAAGAAAGAACTCCGGAATTACTTTTTTTTAACTACCCTTATGTCAAATACTTGTTTTCTTCAATTATTCGGTTTAAATATTGACAACACAAATTTTATTGTATTCTGTCCAAAAACTTAGAAAATAGCGTTTTTCAGAGACACCCTAATGTGCAAATATGTTATTTAACAATTTTTTCTTTAAATACATGGTTCTTAAACTTTCTACTCAATTTAAATAACATTTTAAGTAAAACTTTGGAAATAATTTTTTTTGAACCACCCTTATGCCAAATATTTTTTTTCTTCAATATTTCGGTTTAAATATTGACCACACCAAATTTTATTGTATTCTGTCCAAAATCTTAGAAGATAGCGTTTTTCAGAGACACCCTAATGTGCAAATATTTTATTTAACAATTTTTTCTTTAAATACACGGTTCTTATACTTTCTACTCAATTTAAATAAAATTTTAAGTAAAACTTTGGAAATATTTTTTTTTGAACCATCCTTATGCCAAATATTTTTTTCTTCAATATTTCGGTTTAAATATTGACCACACCAAATTTTATTGTATTCTGTCCAAAATCTAAGAAGATAGCGATTTTCAGAGACACCCTAATGTGCAAATATTTTATTTAACAATTTTTTCTTTAAATACACGGTTCTTATACTTTCTACTCAATTTAAATAAAATTTTAAGTAAAACTTTGGAAATATTTTTTTTTGAACCATCCTTATGCCAAATATTTTTTTCTTCAATATTTCGGTTTAAATATTGACCACACCAAATTTTATTGTATTCTGTCCAAAATCTTAGAAGATAGCGTTTTTCAGAGACACCCTAATGTGCAAATATTTTATTTAACAATTTTTTCTTTAAATACACGGTTCTTATACTTTCTACTCAATTTAAATAAAATTTTAAGTAAAACTTTGGAAATATTTTTTTTGAACCACCCTTATGCCAAATATTTTTTTCTTCAATATTTCGGTTTAAATATTGACCACACCAAATTTTATTGTATTCTGTCCAAAATCTTAGAAGATAGCGTTTTTCAGAGACACCCTAATGTGCAAATATTTTATTTAACAATTTTTTCTTTAAATACACGGTTCTTATACTTTGTACTTGCTTTAAATAAAATTTAACATACAACTTGGGAAACACTTTTTTTCAAATTAATATTATCTTGTTTTCGGTTTTCAGAACTAACGCCACCGTTTCTACCAGTGAAATTATTAGGTACAGACTTTGTGCATAATAACTCATTTCGTTTCCAAAACCACCATACTCCAAATCCCAAGCATCCAAATCCCAAAACAACCAGATCCAAAAAATAACTTAAATGTAGTACCCAAATCCAAAAATAACTAAATCCAAAAGTACCTAGATTAAAAAGTAACTAGATTCATAAAGTAATCAAATCCCAAAAGTAACTAGATCCATAAAGTAATCAAATCCCAAAGTAACTAGATCCAAAAGTAACTAAATCCATAAAGTAATCAAATCCAAAAAGTAACTAGATCCAAAAGTAACTAGATCCAAAAATAACTAAATCCGTAAAGTAATCAAATCCAAAAGTAACTAAATGGAATCGTTACTGGTAATCGTTACCGGTTAACAGTAACGATTACTTTGATTACTTTAAGTAATCGTTACTTTGTAACGATTACTTCGGATTCCTTACACCACTACCTGAGTGGCATCAGGGTAAGCTAAAATAATTTTCAATATTGAATTGCTTTTTTTAAATAATTTCAAATAAAACTTATAAATCTCAATTCTTCAGCGTAGACGCAGACAACACACAGTTCACAGACAGCTGATGTGTTAATGAAATGAATAGTGTTTGACTTGAACATGACAGATGATGCCAAAAGCGATAGAGGGCGGCATGGAAAAATAAATTTGTACTAGATTTATTATTTCTTCATTCACTGACTAAGGGCACGTCAGCATCATCACTTTCTTTCATTAAATCTTAACGTTCCCAGAAATACAGAACAAATAATGAACAATGAATAAAATACAGAACATTTATATGTTTTCGTGTACAAAATAATTAATAATGAACAACATCTTCAAATACAGAACAGTTCATTATTATAATGAACGGATGGTCACCGTATGTATAATACATTAAAATAAAAGTATTTTTAATTGTAAATCGAAAAAAATCTCATTCATTAAAGTCCGTTGGTAATTAAAAAAGTTATTAATGTTTTAGTGAGGCCGGAACAATGTAATTCCTGCTCTGGTGTTGGATATACATTTTTGTGATTACCTACATATATTTAGTCTTTATACTAAATTTAAATACTTGATTAAAATTTTTTTTCTATGCCATTAAGTAGGTGTAAAAAAACATTACTTCAAATTGTTTTAACATTTTTCTCATAGTTACCATGTAAAAAATAATAATTTTTTTTTTATAAATCTAACGATTATCTTACTGACAGTATTTTAAAACCTTAATTATAAAGATTCATGCAGATTTGTTTGAGTAATCATTATATTAATGAATCTATGTCGATCAGTTTTTTTAATTAAAATGCACTTTATTTGTAAAAAATCATTTAAAAAATTTTTAGCACCGCTCATGTAGGTTTAATGGTAAAACATTGTATAAAAAATCTTAGAAGAGAAAATAAGCAAACAACAAGCATTTTTTGTTTTTTCAAATTGTGAAATTTTTCATCAACTTTTGAATTTAAGGTAGAACTAGAATAGTCGGAAGCCAACTTAAGTGGTCGTACGAAACCGAGCGAAAACAAGAAATTTATATGACGCGCACATAATTGCGAAGTGGAACTTTTCGTTTAGTTTTCGTTAACTTTTGCCGTCGGAAGTGAGAGCGCTCAACGACCGCTCTTTCGTAAGTGGGCGAATGCAAAATCAAAATGGTGGAAGCAAACTAACAAGAACTTGGCGCTTGGTGCAAAGTTTTCAACTTTTTTTTTCTGTTTGATGAATGAATGAGAGAAGACAAAACAATTTTCTTTTAATTAATTTATATCACATAGAATTTTAGTGGTTTTGCAAAATAAATAATTAAAAGCTATCACTCTGCGCTTTGAATAAGTATAATGAGAAAATAAACATTGAATAAACAATTATTTATTTTTTGTTCACTTCCAACCACTTAAGTGCATTATGGGCCACTTATGAAATTGACGCGTCGGGAAGCTACTTTTCGGTCGGTTTTGACATAAGCTTCCGACAGCTTCCGCCTATTCTAGTTCTACCTTTAGAATGCTGCAAATCGAATTGAAGGCAGACTTAATCACCTCTTTAGTATGAAATTTTGTACCCGTTTTCAATGATTTTTTCACACATTGTAGCGTGTCATTTTGGCTTTATTTAAAGACCTTAACCTTGAAGATCGGATTAGTAGAATGCGAGTTATAATTTTTTCAAGTTACCCATATATAATTCGAACTAAAACATTTGCTTCAGATAACTAGGTTCTCCACTGGTGGGTACTGGTCGGCAATCAACTCACATTTTTCTACCCAGGCGTTGGCTCTTTCAGTAGAGCCAACCTGTGTGGGTATTTTTGTGGGTCTGTTCTTAAAGATAGAATAACACAGCACATCGGGAATAATATGTAGTTTGTATGAGATTTGTTGGCGCAAATTTTGTGGCCAACACGGCCAATATTGAAAGAAAAATAATATTAAAAGAGATTCCTTCTATGCAGGCACGTAGCCAGAGGGGGGGCTTGAGGGGCTGAAGCCCCACCCGAAAATCTAAACAAAACTTTAAACCTTTCTAATATATTAAATTAAAATCTATAAAAATAAGGAGACTATCCAGGTAGGAATAGTTTATTTGAATTTAGCTAAAGTTCTCAACTACTTGAAAATACTTCGTTAAAAAGCAAGAGACTATTTAGACATGTTTACAATTTTGTATTGAATTTTGAAGACTCTTTAGGTATTTTATTTAACTCTAAAAGCTATTAAAATGAGGAGAATATTCTACATATGTATACATACATTTTATTTGATTTGGAATTGGGATCAGTAAATGACTTCAGTTATTGCCAAAAAATTGCAAATTAAAAATAACCACAAATTCTATAAGATTTCAGAGTAAAACAAACCAAAATAAATAAAAATAGTGATATGCGCGTTACCAAAACATATGATTTAAAATAACTTTCAGCTTGCAGAAATTTTATATTTATATGTTATGATTAAGAGCAAAAAAATATTGGAAGTTCCGTTTAAGAGATATTTAACAATAAAATTTGGATATGAAGAGTTTTGCTGCAAATGATTGGATATGGTCAATTTCCCCACCATTCCACCCTCTCACAATTGCACTCTTTAATATAAAAGCACTCCAATACTTTCCGCAATCTTTAATGATCCATTTAAAGTTGTTTACAATAAAAACCCGTGAATGTGATAAGTTGTTATTTTTGAATAGATGGTCAACCACAGATCCCTACGCAATACATACGGAAGAATCCCACAAAAAAGTATAAGCTCTCATAGTAAAATGTATTTTATGAACCCGGGGATAGTTCGGGTGAATTTTCACGAACTTTGAATTTTACCTGATATTTTTGTTACGGCATAGGAGTTTTAATACTTTTTTTGGTTTTGTTAAGCTTAGGTTTTTAAAATTTAAATTATTTGAGTCCAGATATCCAGAAGGAAATCTTGGAGATATGTTCTGATATTGTAACAACTGAAATAACTAAACGGACTATAAGTTCAAGTTGTATCAGTATCCTCGCTGACGAAACAATGGGTGTGAACAACTTTCGATATGCCTTTGATATATCGACTGTGAACAACTTTCGATATGTCTTTGATATATCGACTGTTTAACCAGATCCCAACAGTTGTATGCTTCGGTAAGATTTTGAAGGTTTTGTTCCTGTTGATGACTAAACTTCTGAAAACTTGACAAAAACCATACTGCAGCGATGTGAAGAGCTGTATCTTGATATGAAGAATTGTGTGGGCCAAGGCTATGATGGAGCCGCAAATATGGCAGGTCAATTAAGTGGAGTACAGTGCAGGATAAGGCATGCAACAGTATCCAAACGCTTGGTATGTACACTGTGCAAGCCATCGCTTGAACCTGGCTCTGTCTAATGCCATGTCAAGTCCTGCAATTCAAATTGCCTTGGTGTAGTAAGTGAAATAGCTAATTTTTTCCACAACCATTCAAATGCAAATATAACTTTCTAAACTGTCATTAAAAAACACGCACCAGAGAGCCGAAAAACTCGACTTCTACGCCTTTGTGAAACAAGAGTCATTGAAATGCATGACAGTTTTATTTCCTTAATAGAGCTTTTCAAATGCATCTCAATAAGTTTTGAAGAAATAACGAGCAGAACGTGGGCGATATGTCTTCGAAAGCATCAACACTTGGCAGCGATCCAAAGAAGAGATTTCCTAGTAAGCCTCACTGTGTGCGAAAAACTATTCTGTTTAACGCTGCCCTTATCAGTTTTCCTGCAGAGCTATTTCTGCAATCGACCGCACAAAAGAAGTTTGGAGTTCTCTTAAGAACATAAGAGAAAATGACGTACATTTTTTCAGAGAGGCTTTTCAATCCGCATATCCCAAGCTGCCGAAGACTTATTTGAAGTTCAATTAAGAACTCCAAGAACTTCATTGAAACAAACACTGCGATCCAATCCAGAAACCTCTTCTACTGAAGCCTATTTTATAGTGTCTAAACTGATTCATTGCAAAAATTCGTTAATACAAAATCTTACGGACAGATTCATGGACAACGAAGACGTTCTACCATCGCATCGTTTCAAGCTCTTCTCCCAGGTTTTGCCGCAGTTGAGCGAGTGAATGAAATGGAAAAACTAACATATGATTTTGATAATACAATTTCTTTGTCAGCTGTGAAAGCTGAGTACATTCTTTGGTGCGGAAAAATATTGGCGAGTGATCTTTCTACCGAAGTTTTGAAATTGCTTGATATAGGTATAGCCTTACTATAGAGGTATAAACTTCTTGCTTACGGTTTTGGCCACGCTTCCAGTGACCACAGCTGGTGTTGAAAGAACCTTTTCAACTATGAAAAGGATTAAAATAGTATCCCGAAGCGTTATGGGGAATGAAAAATTAAGCTCTCTTGCTGATATCTGTTCATTCGCATATTAATGTGGATCCAGATAACGTGATTGAAGTCATGTGAAAAAAATCAAGACGTCTTCTTCTTTAAGAAAATGTGTACAGAAAAAATATTTAAGTATGCTCTATTTAAAAACTAATAAAAATCAATAAATTGGTATAATTTTAGTTTTTTGTTTAATGAATTTCTCGTAAAATTTGGAAGCAAGCCCCCTCCAAAACAAAATCCTGGCTACGGCACTGCTTCTATGTATGGGATTAATATAGCACGTAGGGGTTGCAGTGAATGGCTCGATTAAAATAGGTTTTGCTGGTTTTATAATGATTCAAACGGATTGGGTTGTTGTTTTTTTATCAACATAAAAGGATATTTTATTCTCAAGCTTTAATACAAACAAATTGTTTGTAGTACGTGTATAAGACGAAATTTCAGGGTTGGCGCAGCCAACCTAGCCAACTGAGAGGAATCGCCACTGGGTGCCGCGCTGTTATGTGACTTCTTCAACATCGTTTTTGAAATACTAGTGCAAAACTCTCACGTCAACACTAGAGGCACAATTTTTCAAAAATCGGTCCAATTAATCCCTTACGCTGACGACATTGACATAATCGGACGAACTAATTGAGATGTCAGTGGTGCTTTCGTGAATATTGAGAAGGAAGCCAAGAAGATGGGGTTAACGGTGAATGAAAGCCAAACGAAAAATACATTGTCAACAAGGACACCCAACATCGACGTCTTGGACAAAACGTCACTATAGACAGCTATAATTTACAGATTGTGGGTGGCTATAAATTCAGCGAACTATACGAGTGCTGAGATCAAACGAAGATAGTTGTTTATTTGTGCTAAGAAGGCAATTGAGAAGCTCTCTCGAGCAACTTAACTGTCCCTGTATAAGACACTTATGATCCCGGTCCTGATATATGGTGCAGAGGCATGGACACTGTTCACGGTGGATAAGAATGCGTTAGACTGTTTTGCGAGGAAAATTCTCCGGTCGATTTTTGGACCCGTCTGCATAGATGTAGGATGGAGAAGAAAATACAACAATGAACTGAACGCGCTGTACAGCGACGCCGACTATCAACGCAAGTGATAAGCTAACTATTGAGATGGCTGGGTCAACTAGAGCGAATCGACATCAATTCTCCTGCCCGGAAAGTCCACGAAGTGGAAGAGGACCTCAACCAACTTGGAGTGTGAAACTGGAGATAGTAAGCGAGAAACCAAGCCGGTTGGAAGAAGCTTGTTGGTTGAGGCCTCGGTCCACCCCAGGCTGTAGCGCCACGTTAATTGAATTGTATTCGATCATTTTTCCCCTATTGACATTCTTCTTTCTTCTTCTTTCTATTAAAAGTTCCCACGTCTATTGTTTAACCCTTGCATACTCTGCACATTATCTCTTCTTCTGGTTTCCAGTACTATCTTTCCCTCACTATCTTGTTCTAGCCTGACTCTTGCTATTCTCTTTGTTCTCTTTGTCTTCCATCCCGCTTTCATTACTTTTTTATACCACTTGTTGTATCTGGATTCTGTTATTCGTTCCCTTCTTTCCTCCTGGTTTCTCCTGCCGTATCTTTTCACTCCCTGGTATCCATTCACACTGTCTTTTCTTCCCTTCTTTCTCTTCATTTCTTTTCTCCCTTGTTCTCATCGTGATCATCTCCCCAGTTTAAGGTACCTTTCTTGCATCTTTTCCATTTCTTGCCTCTCCTCCCATCCATTTTTTTTTTAACAAATGTCTTAAATTCTTTTACATCTTCTCATACCTTCCTCCTCCTTTCCTGAACCTCATCACTTTCGTCTTTCCCACGTTTACTTCCAGTCTTTTCCTCTCGAAGAACTTATCCAGTCTTCTTATTCAGCTTTTTATCGCTTCTTCATTTTTCGCCATTACCACCACATCATCTGCGCATGCCAGCGAGCAAATTCTTCTGGAACTCACTTCAGCCCCTCCCCAGCTCCCTTTGCCCAGTTCATCTTCTATATTCGCCGTCAACAAGCTAAACAGTACTGAGCTCATCAGGCAACCCTGCCTTACTCCCTATTTATACTCATTGAGTACTTGCCAATAACCCTATTTCGTGACTAATTTCCTGCTTTATTGATTTTTCAAAATGAAGAATTGTCGATTGCACACAATTGGACTATTTTCTTTGGAGTTGCCATAGGTATGTAGCATATCAGTCACTAGCACACAGTGAGTAGTTATTCCTGAAACAATACAAAATGATGTTATTAATCAAGTAACACGAAGTGTATTGTACATAATGTATGTATGTAACTATGTATATTAACATTTATATGTATGTATATTTATTTTCCTATAATAATTTTGTTACACGCATATTCGTTCATTGTCTCTATTACCCCCAGGCATATGCTACACACAATAACTAATAAGGCTGTTGATGATAATGATGATGACAGTATTCATTCCATAATCCATATATAGATTCCAAGAAGGACCGGGAGGATAATACTCCTAGGAATATAACATCAAGTCTCTTGTCTATGCTAGAGCACGACATCTGCGAATAATGAAATAATTTGATGGGCGGTGCCTAACCTACCACTAGATATACCTTCACTCTGGCAGCCTTTGTAATGCATCCTTTAGCCGAATGTTGTGTTGTTTCAACGTCATCGTCGTCGTTAGCTTTGGCGTTGGTGTCCTTAAAATAGCTCTGCATATGGTTATTCAAATCAAATTCAATGGCATGAAACGGGCTGTTTTCAGGAGGACTTTGCCTTAAAGTTCCTTTCTCCTTATATTCGGCCTGGTTTTATTGAATGCATCACTCCTCTCTGTACAGAATAGTGGGCCATATATGGAGCACTCTGCCAGCACACACAAACCATCTCTATAGCCATCGTCACCACCATCTCTAACATTTTGCCACCGCCAAGGATGTCCTTAATGGTAATCATCTCAGGCTGATTACAAAATGGAAATCATGTAAAGGAGATGTAGACCATGTGGCAAATCAGCTACCAAAAGCTACCGTTGTTGCTAGCAATAGAAGCTCCCATCTACCTCAATCTGACCACCACCTTGCACCGCACCTCCACCATCACCGTCGACGTCACTCCGGTCATGCCGACAAAAGCTGTTCTCATACCTCTTCTATACCATACTTATCTAGAGAATGCATAATTTGCCAAACAAGGTGCATCTAATGAGAGAACCGACTTTGGACGAGTTCGACGCGGCGGATAACTATACCTACCTATCTGGGTTACCTACGTTCAACATGTCTAAGTGCCTATACCTACACTTTTAGAAACAATATTAAACTGTGATGATGGTTCAGTTATCCAATTTAATATATGTAGGCCAAAATTATGTAGTTGATTTATTATTTTAAAGATAATATTCTAATTGGTATAAACGAAAACTGAGCTGTAAAATCGCTCCTTCCGAAAGTAAGAACATGCTATTAGGTCTTGCTTCATTTCACATGACAAGTGGTACTTCTTTCTTAGTGAATGTGAAAACACATTTCTGATTGGTATAAACCAATCAAAAGTAGAATATGACTTGAAGACTTAACCGTGATTTCGGGTTGGCACAACTAATTGATGGGCCTTAATAAATTGGTTTTTGCTTCATACATACATACACAAGTTTGGATAAATATAAATATAAGTTTGGATGTTCACTATGTGCGTCTGATTGGTATAAAAAAGAAATTGATTAATGCTTAAAATAAAACATGTCTAAGCAATAGTAACTAGTTTTGAATTAAATTATTTGTATTAGTTTAACCTTGGAATGGTATAAACTGGTCTAACAGCACCACTAGCTAGAATAGGCTTTATTATGTGTTTGTTTAAATTTCTCAATTGGACTTATTAAATCAGTTCTTTCCTCTTGTCTATAAAACATTTAAGGTATTCGCTATGTCCATATGATTGGTATAAACACAAAACTGACTTCCGGCACCCTATATCATAACCAGGATAGATACTTTTTTTTCTCAAATGATTAAGTTATTTACACTAACTTGTAACTATGTGGGCATTTCAATATCAACTATATTATAAGCATAAATATTACATACTTATGTATGTTTATGGTATAAACTGGAGTCACAAATTCAAATACTGAATATTTAATTATTTGTGCGAGTTAAGAAAAGCATTTGAGTGGATAGTAGATAAAACTGTTATGCAAATGGTTTTATTTTTTGAATTGGTATAAACTGGTGGGCCTATGCACAAAGCAAACAAAGATGGCACACCTGTTAAATGGTATAAAGTTGTCAAAAGCGAGTATTTCAACTCAAATAGCCTACATAGGTTTTTCAATGTAAAACTCAGTATTATTACAAATTTTGAAGATGGTTTAACGAATAACCATTTATGAGATTTAAAAACCCCATTTTTGAACATAAAGTTAATTTTTCGAGTGTATGCAAATAGTGTCGAAGTTACCGCAACTCTTATTTAGTGCGGCGACGGCGGCGGCGGGCAGGAGTGATGGTTATGGTTATGCTCATAGATCCTGTCAACCGGAAAGTTGCTTCAGGTTGGGACAATAGGCTCTTCTTCGAAAAAAAACGGCCAAGTGACATACGGAAAATGCATGAATTGCACATATTATACAGGAAACATGTGTTGCATGGCAGTGAAGGTGATCCTTGTTGCACTTACCGGTTAAGCCCGGCTATCACTCCAATTAGGCATGAGTTCCTACTTTGTTTTTTGTGTACCTCCTGATGTTGAAGTGAAATAAACCCAGGTATACCCATATAAAGGATAAGGGAACCTCTGTTGGGAAGGGCAATGGACGCGATGGGTGGTTGACTGAATTTATTATAACGTAAAATCTTAATTACACACTGGTCGGTTCTGGAGGACCATGATGATAAAATGCACACGAGAGTAACTCCTGTCATATAATACCCCAGGTGAATTATGGCCATAGAAGAACAAAACCTTTCAAGCAACCTTCCACAAGCTCTTTGAGGCCAGAATAATATTTTAATATTCTTTGGGACCTTTATTTCTGGGGAGGGGTAGAAGTTCTTAAGGGAGATCCTTCGAAACGATAGTGTGCCATTTAATAATACCAAACCCATACCTACTCTTATCTGCTGCTTTGTTATGCTTTTTTAACACAACTTTAACTCGGCCGACATATACTCGTACCTAGAAGAGAATGAAATGAATGAATAATAATCTTTGGGAGAGAAAAGGGTTTAATTTTTGGTGAAACCATTATCTGAGAACCTATAAATATATATATATAGAAATATAGCTGCGGCATTTTTAGGACAGATGGAGGTTGATTTAATGGATCTTAAGTAAGGTTTTTCGTTAAAGGTAATATGCCATGTTTTTTTCCAGAGGGATAATAGATCTGTATAAGAAGATAATTATGGGCTCACTTTGAAAACGGTTCTTGCTTTAGGGATAGTAAGTATAAATTTAATACTTTTTGAGGTTAATTAACAAATGAGACTATGATGCCGTGAACCCTCTATCTTAAAGGACATTTTTTTCTTGTGATAAGTGGGGAAAGTTACCTAATTTTAGTAATGTGAAATTTTGTACCTACATTATTTATTTATTCTGAGAATTTATTAAGATCTGATGGGGTTAGAAGAGGATATAAAACGTTATTTAAATTAAAACAATTGAACAAAATCGCTTGAACTTAATTTATAAAAAGAGAAAAAAGTTACACAGTTTCTTAAAAAACTATTTCCAATGCTTATAGTATAGGGTTTACTATTTTTTTTTATCGTCGATTTATAAAGGGTTTTCCAATAGTACTGGGTTGAATTTGACAGTCTGTTGTGATTGTGGCCATGTTGTTTTAGAGAGTTTTCAAATCTGATGTTTTTTATTCAGTCCCTGATGGGGAAAAGTTTTAACCGTCAAGCAACAAATGCAAATGATAAAACAAAACTTAAATCACGCTGAGGCAATAGGCCAGGAATATAGATTCTGAGGTTAAAGTAATTAATTCTTGAAATATTAAAATTGGTATCGATGCAAAATTGCACCCTCTATAGCAAATCCAAAGTCCCCCAAAAATCCCCCCATTGGCTTTTTGTGTAGATGCATTTGAATAGGTGGAGACAGGGGTAAGTTGAAGGTCTCATCATCATTGTGTCCTGTAACCCCGGCTGGGGAATAGGGCATCAACAAAACGTCTCCATCCTTCACGGTCTGCTGCAAGGTACTTAAGCTGTGGCCACGTCTTTCTCTGGGATTCTGCTTCCGCTAAGACAGTTGATTTCCATGTTGTTCTTGGTCTTCCAACCCGCCGTGTACCCTGAGGATTCCATTCAAAGGACTGCTTTGCAATTTCATCGTTTGGTTTCCTCAGTGTGTGACCAATCCAACGCCATTTACGCTTTCTTAAGTCAACGTCCAGCCGCTCTTGACTTGTCCTGCGCCACAATTGCTCATTTGATATTATTTGTGGCCAGCGAATCTTAAGGATTTGGCGAAGACAACGATTCACAAAAGCCTGCAATTTCTTCAAAATGGTAGACGTGACTTTCCAGGTTTCAGAAGCATATAACCAGTGACGGTGCGTCAATAAGACGTTTTAGACAGTGTCTACCCTAACGTACGAGAAAAACCTAGACTCGTTACAATAAAGAAAACGTTGTTTACATTCATTGCATTAAGTCCCTAACACCCATAAACTTATCTCAAATTGTCAACACCTATGTATAATGTAACTAACATAAGTAAGTCCATAACATTCATCCCTCACTATTCACACACTCATATTTTCCACACCTACTTTTATTTCATTAAATAATATTTGACCTCTACCAACAACCACAAAGCACAAAAATCTAAATACTCAAACAAAATACACAATCACTATCGCTTCGCTATGGCTCGCACTCTGGCTGCAGTCTGCACTTTGCTACGTGCTTCGGGAAAACCCGAATGAAAACGAAGACAGAGTCTTTCCTTCCACTTAATTTATATGAATATAAAATCAGCGGGTTATGTTGCTCAGGTATAATTTCTTTATGGATCAAGTAGACAGAATCGAATCTGTCTAATTGCTGATTTTGCTTTGATTTTTGAAGTAAATTTGAAACATTTTCGTTGAGTGTTGAGTAAGGAGAACAAATTCTTCATTTTTTATTTTTGGAGTTGAATAAAGAGGAGGAATATTTTTTTTTTCATTTTTTTTTCATTGATCATTCGTTCACCGTCCAGTGGCCAGTCTGGCCAGTAGGTAAACCCTAAAAAAAAGTGCAATAGGAAGGAAGGCTGGACTCTTTCGCAGAACTACACTACTGACGAACAAAATTAAGGGAACAGTAATTTGTTTTGAAGAGCTGTATCACTGTGAAGAGTTGTCGTATTGAGTTTAAACAAAAAGAGTTCTCAAGCTTTATGTTTCTTCTTGTTTTGAAATTGTTTTACAAATACATATTTATTTTAAGGGTCCATTATTGCGATAGGTATTGCGAAACTGTAAGAAATGGTACGAGAATCAAATGTTCTTTGTTTTATGGGTGTCTTATACATATTTTTTTTAATCAATACATTTTCTATTCAGCTTTAATGTAGGCCTATAATTTTTGTTTGCTTGAGATTGGTGTATATAGCTTTTAGTCAAACATATGAGAATGACACATAAAATTCAAGGACAGCTTTGAAGACTTGAATAGGTTTTCAACATGGTGTTTTTAAAACTTCGTGAGGACTACTTGTGTTGGCCCTTCAACGTTTGTTTCAAAAAAATACAAACATTTGATAAATATAAAATATCCCTATCTATGTACAATTTTTTGTAATATGTATTTTTGTATTAAATAGGTATTTATTTTTGCATAAAAACTGTTTGTTATTGGAAACCGTGATTTTTATACAAGTTTGTGAAATCTTAACGTTTGATTCCAAAAAGATATACGCTGCATTTCGGAATACGTTCACATTTTTTATTTTTGACTGGATACAATTATAACTGTCTACCCAGTTCGTTCGAGTGCCGCACGTCACTGCATATAACAGCATGGATTTGACATTGGATTCGAAGAATCTCAACTCTAGTTGAAGGTCTATCAAACTTAAATATTACTTAAATATTTGATTCATACTTGAAGAAAAATTAACATTTTAACATTTCACTTTTTCACAGACTTAACGCTTAAAATGAAACTTTAAACGGAATGTAAGAAAGTCAAAAAACATAGTTCTCCTCACTTTTTAATTTTGCATTGTTTGAAATATTTTTAATTTTTTTCTACAGACATTTCTAAAATGATAAGAATTAAGATAAAAGATAAAAAAATAAACAAGCAGGAAACAAATAGGTATTAAAAGTACAAAAATAAAAACAAAACTGTACATTTCAGTAAGTTAAAAAATATCTCAAATGATGCTACATTTACAAAACTATAAATTTGTATTTAATTTTTGGATACATAATGCCCTTAAATTTTTAAATATTTTAAAAAGAGTTGTAGAAGTGAAAATGAGAACTGAATTTTTGCAGTTGTGAAATACGTCAAATGACGCAAAAATTCAACTTAGCATTAGCACAAAAGACATTTTTAAAACAAATCCTTAAAATTAGAATAAATTTGATAAACGTTAAAGGAACTAAAAATAAATATTAGTTTATGGTCTTAAAACGTTGAAATTAAATAGTCAATGGATCTTTATAAGAAAAATTATTGATTGCATTGAAAATCACACAAAAAAGATGTTTGTTTTAGATTTCCACTACTTGACCACATCCAAACATAAGAACGTTGACGGGGAGTTGACAAGAGCAAAATTGAAACATTTTTTACGTTGACGATCATGACCTTTCCAAAAATTTAAAAATTTCATCACAAAATATTTTCATGGATTCCGAAAAAAAGCATGAACTACCCCCTTGCCGTTTAAAAACAAAATCACTTTTTTTTAAAATTCAATGAAAGAAATCATGACGTAGGTTAGGTTAAGGTTAGGTTAAGGTGGCTGCCAGGAAAACTACTGACACACTTAGGCCAGAATAGGCCCATTGTGATACCACATAAAGATTGCAAGATGACCCTTGCTAATTAAACCAATTGGAGCTTTTAATAAAGCGATGGAGACTGTGAATGTCGATTTTATTTAAATCACTGGGATCGTCAAAGAAAAAATTTCCTAGGTATATTTTACGTCTTTGAGAAAGAGCAGGGCATGAACAAAGAAGGTGTGGGATAGTTTCTTCCTCCTCCTCGTCCATGCAGCTTCTGCAGAAGTCATTTGAAAGAACGCCTAGTCTATTGGCGTGTTTGCCTATTAGGCAGTGTCCAGTTATGACACCAATTGTGGAGCTAATATGCAGTCTACTAAGAGATAACAAACATTTCGATCGCTTCGGATCCAGTGTTGGCCAGATCCGTTTTGTCGCCAGACAAGTAGTGATACCTGTCCATCTGCTGTTTGTCATCAACATGGCATCTTGCTTAAGCATAAGTTTACAAGTAGCGATTGGTATTCCAATATTCACCCTGTCAGGTAATATTGGTGTAATAGTTCCCTTCCTGGCGAGTTCATCGGCTTTACAGTTTCCTGGAATATCTCTGTGTCCCGGCACCCAGAAAAGGTGAATGTTGAACTGTTCTGCCATCTCCATTAGAGACGATCGACAATTTCGGGCAGTTACGGAGTTTGTAGAAACAGAGCCTAGTGATTTAAGGGCCGCTTGGCTATCTGAGAAGATACGGATATTTAAAGTAGATATTACGTTTTCTTTGAGCCAAGATAAAACTTCTTTTATCGCCAGGATTTCCGCTTGGAACACGCTACAATGATCAGGGAGACGGAAAGAGAGACTAATGTTTAGTCGTTCTGAGTACACGCCACCACCCACCCCCTCTTCAGTTTTTGAGCCATCCGTGTAGAAATGAATTGCTTCATCTCTCAAGAATTCCTCATCATCCCAAGTGGATCTTGTTGGAATTGTGACTTGGAAATTTTTACCAAAAATCGGCTGAGGGATGGTGTAGTCGGAGTGTTTAGGGATTGATTCGAATTTGTTCAGAATGATAGTATGGCCAATAGAGTTATTGGACCATTGAGAGATGGCTCTGAGACGAATAGCTGTGCTCGCTGCCACTTGTTTAGTGTATATATCGAGGGGTGAAATGTTGAGCAGTATATCTAAGGCAGCGGAAGGTGTCGAACGGAGAGCTCCGCTGATACACATGCAAGCTGATCTCTGCACTTTGCTTAACTTATCACGATAAGTTATTTTATCTAAAGCAGTCCACCATACTGCCACCCCATAAGTGAGTATCGGTCTGATGACCGCTGTGTATAGCCAGTGGGTGATATATGGGGACAAGCCCCATTTGGTTCCAATAGCTTTTTTACAGGAGAAAAGTGCCACTGTGGCCTTTCTGACTCTTTCTTGTATATTTGGTTTCCAACTCAACTTTTTGTCTAAAATCAGACCCAGATATTTAGCTTCATCTGAGAAGTTAAGTGGGATACCATTTATTGATGGAGGGTCTATATTCGGAATTTTATATTTCCTTGTAAAGAGGACAAGTTCAGTTTTGTGGGGATTTACACCTAGTCCACATTTGTCTGTCCATTTAAGTAGTTTGTTAAGAGCGGTTTGCATTAATTCTATAATGATTTGAAGATGCTTTCCTGATATTGCAATGGCAACGTCATCAGCATATGCAATTACTTTGAAACCATTCGCTTCTAAACTAACTAATAGTTCGTTGATAACGATGTTCCATAAGAGTGGGGATAGGACTCCACCTTGCGGTGTGCCTCTGCTGACAGATCTTCTAACAGAGAAGTCACCTAATGTTGAGTTGATTATTCTACTTCTCAACATGAGGCTGATTAACTCCCTAAGTGAGCTATCAACGTTCAAGTTCTCAAGCGCGGTTAAAATTGCAGCATTGCTGACGTTGTTGAAAGCACCTTCGATATCTAAGAAAGTAACCAGGGTATACTCTCTATGATGAAGGGAATATTCAATAGTACGTACCAAATTATGCAGGGCCGTTTCTACCGATTTCCCCTTGCGGTAAGCGTGTTGTGCCGGAGAAAAAAAAAAAAAAAAAAAAAAAAGAAAAAAAAAAAAAAAAAAAAAAAAAAAAAAAAAAAAAAAAAAAAAAAAAAAAAAAGATTAGGTTCTATGGCACTACGCAGATGGATATCAATCAGTCGTTCTAAAGTTTTGAGAAGGAATGATGATAGGCTGATAGGTCTGTAATCCTTCGGATTTACATGAGAGCTTTTACCAGCTTTGGGTATGAATACGACTTTAACTTCTCTCCATAAAGATGGTACGTATGCTAAGTTCATACATGCTTTCAGAATTATCTCAAGGATGGGGATGATGATGTCTGAAGCCATTTGCAGTTCAGCTGGTATTATACCGTCAGGTCCAGCTGATTTATATGGATCGAAGCTGTCGATTGCCCATTTGAGTTTCTCTCTAGTAATCAGACCTAGTTTATTTATTGTTATATTGTTAGACTCTATTGAGTCAGAACTGCGTATATTTTGGGAGCTACCTGGGAAGTGAGTATCTAGTAGCAAGTCGAGTGATTCCTCACAAGAGTTAGTCCAAGAGCCGTTGATGGTTTTCAGGGCACTTGGCATTATGGGGTTTGACGAGAGGATTTTCCTTAATCTTGAAGCCTCTGAGGAATCTTCTATTTTGTTACAGAAGGTTCTCCAGGAGGTTCTTTTATTTTTCCTCAATTGTTTTTTATATATCTTGAGGGATTCTTTATATAAGTCCCAGTCGGAAATTTCTTTGGAGTATTTAGCTCGGTTGAAAAGTTTTCTACATTCCTTTCTGAGCGGTTCCAGCACTGGGTTCCACCAGTGAGGCTTCTTCTTTCCTCTTATTTGAATAAGAGGACAGGATATGTCCATTGATTTGTTGAGAGCTGAAGTAAGATCATTGACTTTATTGTCAAGATCTTTTCTGCTTACGGGGATACTTAGAAGGTCAGGTTTAATTAATCTGCTAAGAGTATCTCTATATTTTACCCAGTTAGTTTTCCGATGATTCCGGAAAGCTATCTTTTTTGTAGTTTCATCGTTTAGATTGAATTGTATATATCTGTGATCAGAAAAAGAGTGCTCTTCTGATACTTTCCAATTCGTGATCTTTTGATGAATCGAGTCGGAGACAAGAGTAATGTCTAATACTTCCTGCCGGTTTCTGGTTATGAATGTTGGTTCATTACCGATGTTGCTTACAATGAGGTTAGTACTTAGAATAAAATCAAAAAGTGACTCACCTCGATCGTTTATGTCGGAGCTACCCCAAACTGTATGGTGGGCGTTAGCATCACATCCAATAATGAGGCAGACTTTTTGCCGTTCAGCATCAGCGATTAACCTCTTTAGCGTGTCGCCAGGGAGAGGGCCAAGGTGGTCGTGGCTGAGGTACGCAGACACAATCCAGTAGGTATCTCTATTTGTCTGGAGTCTGACTGCGGTTACGTCTCTATCGCTGTAATCAGGGAGTAAATATACGTTAGTGTTACTTCTTACCAATATGCAGGATCTAGGGTCACCTTTATCCGATACATTCAGCAAGTCGTATCCAGAAGTCCTGAGTCCCTGAATTGTGGATTCGTAAATCCAGGGTTCCTGGATCAGGACGACATCTTCCCCATTTTTATTGATGTGGAGAAGAAGGGAGGCCGAAGCCTGTTTTGAGTGCTGGAGGTTAATCTGAAGTAATTGCAGCATCATCGCTACGATTCTTCAGATCAGCCCCCACCACGGTTTTGTCCAAATCCTCTTCGGATTCTGACTCAGAAGATGACCGTAGGAGGTCATCCTCACTGAGCAGATCAGTCTCCATGTCAGAGAAGCTGGCTATTTTGGAAGCCTCAGGAGGCGGGTTAGGAGAGCATATCCTCGCGTTGGAAGTACCCGGTGTATCTACTTCCATTGCTGGTTGGTCGATACAGAGAGTATTTTCCTCCACTGAAGATATGATCTGTGTCGGAAGAGGTGGAGGTGTTTCCTCATCTTTTTTATAAACTTTCAGGATAGCGGTAGTCCATCCAAACCTAATGACACCTTGAGTCGACACTAGAGGAGCCAGAGATTCCTTATTGAGTACTATGATAGCAGATCTATAAGGACCAACTGGATCCTCTAGCTTCGCGACCTTCCAGTCGTGAGTCGGGAGAGATGGATTACCGTACCTGATCATCTTTAAAATGGTATCCTTGCAGGTTAGATTTGCTGGGATTCTGATGCGAGCTCTAGGTCTGCAAGGAATGTCTTCCTTTGCGACGACTTCGAGCTTAGCGCCAGGCCATAGCCCCTCTAATCTGCTGACAGCAAGTTTATATAGATCGTATGATCTCTGGTCATCAAAGGCGACGAGCTTGGCCCGACCCTGGTGCCACCCTGCATCCTCAAACACAACAGGCTCACCCGGATTCTCCATTACAAGAGTCCAGTAGGACTCCTGTAGTTTATTTGAGACCGTCGTCCATTGATCAGAAGAGATCATACCATCCACATTGCTTCTGTCGATAACAGCTGCAATAGTCTTATCCTTTAGCACGTCACTAAAGGATAAGTCTTTTTTGGTGTAGGAGGTGTTATGCACCTTTGGTTTTTTGGGATCCGGAGTGGCTCCCTCTACAGACCGTTGTCGCTTTGACGTGAAGCCTTTGCCGGTCGTTGGTTTAGCAAGGATGCTTTTGGCCCAAGCGAGTTTAGCGGATTGCTTCGAGTCTAGATCGGTCAATGGGATGTTTCCAATGACTTTCATTATTCTCTCTGCGGCCCGTCTCTCGCCACGTGAGGCATTTTTGTTTCTCTCACTGGTGGAAGATGAGCTGTATGTCACAGGTCTGCCATCAGGGAGGGAACCCTCCACCGTGTTCGGACGGGGTCTGCTCTGACCAGAGGTGATATCGCATGTCGCAGATATTTTACTTGCCAGAACAGCCCCCTCCGAACCCGTGAGAGGTCTTTTTGAAGGAGTGGTAATACAGCCAAGCGTCATGGCAATATTCCCACGGTTTTGTATATGGAGTGTTTTTTCTTTCGTACCCGTTGGGAGTTGACCACCGCCAGCAGAAGAGAGGCTGACAGTCGCAGTCTCACCACTACTAACGCCGGGCAAACCCACCGAGTACGGATTGTGCGTAGTACTAGCAGGAGGTACACCTCCTCCTTTGCTAGTAATAGCGTCTAGATTGTGAGTCGTTCCATCATTCACAGGAGTGCCTGGGATGATGGTCGGCTTAACAATCCTACCGCTCTTTAATTCTTCTTTGCTGGATTTTTTAGTCGCTGGCGACTTATCCTCACCTGAGGCCAAGCCCTCGCCGGCAGTCGCGACACCTGCCGACTTTTGAACGTATATCCCCGTTCGTTTTTCATCTTTCTTTTTACTTAAATCCATTATTTTTTTTCAAGTTTTCCAACATTGAGGTTCTTTTTGAGTTATGTTAGTTGTGTGGCTCTGCAGCTGGATTGCTGGAGAACCCCACGTAAGCACCCCCACCACGACAAGGTCAACTCATAGGGGGTGAATCATGACGTATCTTTTGGTAAATTGCTATTCAAACCCAATCGATACATCCAAGCCAATTTTGTTTTCATGATCTGGTTAATGAAATATTCGCATCCAAAGTGATTTTACTGATTTTCTGCCCCAAAACTACCTACCTTAACGTCTTTGGATGGTGGTGCTATCGGACAATACAATGTGAATGGATTAAAAAAAATTTTACTGCTTATAGACCAGTGGAAATAATAAAAAAAAACAATACTATACTCTATCCAACAAAAATTGTCAGTACAGGGAAGATAGGACGTTTGCCTCTCAGTCTGGTGCATTGGCTTGCATACATCTGTCTCAAATTAAAGCTCTCATAGGGTTTCCATGCTTTGAATTATAAATTGCCACAAATCGATGAACAATGTCCATATGGTTACCATGGATACCATTTCAAACATATTAAAAAAAGATCAATTAATCTTTTTTTTCCCACACCACACCCTTTTAAATGAATTTGATTACGTTACGCTTTGTGAACGTTTCAAAACTTAGCACAAATAACTTTTTTTTCTTAAAGACTAAAAATTTACAAATTTTAACTGCATTTTATAGGTGTATTCAGAAATACAAAGAAATAGTAAGAAGACAATCAAAACGACAACACTGTTGGCTCTCACCCTTATAAATGTTGTTCTCAAAAGCTTCAAAACGGAAAGTTCTTTCATAAAAACCACTGAAAAAGCTCAGTTGTATTGTTGCGACTTGGTAATGGCAACTCTGTTGGAATGTTAATTTTATTTCAAACAGCGAAGGTGGAAGCGAAAGCGAGTATACGATCAGATATCAGAATGCTTTTGGCATTGAAAGACAACGGTCATGTTGTAGCGTAGAGAATGTTTCAAAGAATTACAACAACAATTCCTGTATGTTAATCAGAGGCTTAGTATCTCTTTCAGTGGCAGATTTGTTATTTTAGTTTTGTGATGGTATACACAGGCACTACTGTTTTGAAAAAAGCTCTCCCATAAGCCTTGTACTGACAATTTTTGCTGGACAGACTATAGCAGCGGGTGATGGGCAAATTTAAGGTTATTGGTATAGGAGGGGAAAAATAAATTTCCCCCCACAGATGACCAGATGTGGGGTTGGTGGGTGAAAAGGAGGGGTAGGGGACCTCCTATTTAGTTTTTCATTATTTACTTACTTAATCACAAATTTATATGAATACTTGACCAGTGAACCCACCAAATATTAATCAGTAATCATTTAAATACCAAATTTCTGCCATAGTTGTCGTTTCGATGTTACTCTACTTAAAATATTTGATATTAAACTTCATGAACTTAAAACTTGGCATATATTTTAGATCTTATTATGAGTATGAAACCTATTTACCAACATTTAGAAGTTTGTATGGAGCCACACGCTTTTGTTTCTAAGCAAGAAATTATGCAAAAATGCCCATTGGGGCTCAAGCGCTATAGTTGAGCCCCAAAAATGTTGGCATATTTTTTCTTTTCCCGCAAACCCCATTATGTAGTTTAAGACGAAGGCTAATACCTTACTGAATAATGAGCCCTCAAAGATAAATAAAGGTATCTGAAAGATTGAAAAAGAGGGTTGAAGGGAAGTTTTCATACTTCAGAATGACCATAGAAATTTATTCGAAAAAAATTAACTCAAGAAATAATATAACCCAAAGTTTCCTAAAAAATGCATTTTTTTTTTCTTAATTTTAGATATCTCAAAAACGTGAAGTGCTAGAGCAATTTTGAGGTCATATTCGAATTCAGAGCATCAAATAGCATCAGAAAAGAATATTTTGGTTCATTTTCAAATTCAAATTCAAATCTTTCACACTAGCCCCAGAGCTAAAAAGTTGGTTCATAATGCAATTTATTATTGAACTGATTTTCTTGATTAATTCCAATAAATTATTTCCTTGTTTAAATAAAGTTGTTTCGTAAAAAGTTTTTGAGAAATTTAATTTTAAAGTCAATATTTTTGAAAGAAATTGTAAATTTTTTTCAAGTTGATTGTTTTCAAAAATTGAATGAATTTAAAATTTCATTTTTCAAGAATTTGATGTTAAAGTTGCAAAATGGCCGGTCTTTCGTGTTTTTTTTGTAAAAGTCATGGCTATAAGAACCTCCGAATTAGAGCTTCAAACAGTATCCGAATCTTGAAACTATCCGGATATCCGGATACATATGAATGAGACAATTGGGATCCGAAACTATCCGGATAGTTTCGGATAGTGTCGGATATCCGGACAGATACATGAGACTATTTAGTTCCGACACTATCCGGATAGGGTCGGATCCTCGGATCCATATTCAGATCCGGATCCAGTTCGATTAACTTTCACGTGTATAAAGTTATAATAAGGTAATAACAGAGGTTATAGGTACATACATAGAAATAAACCTTACTTTCGTGAAACTTAGCAAAAAGTTTCAAAGAGGACCCTTCAAATATCTAGGTTGGATGGGAATTTGTTTGTGGGGCGGGATGCGGGTAATTGTAGGATTATAAAACTGAAAATTTATTTTGGTACAATCTAAACATATTATACATGATTTTAAGGTAATTTTTAATGCTGAACCCCATAAAATCAAAATTAAGACGGTACAATCATTCCAGAAAAAGTTATACTGCATTTTTAATATCAATATCTCTGTTTTTTAATATTTTATATCTCTGTTTTCCATCGAACAGGTAAAATAAAAAAACCTTTCCAACCCTACATTTCTTATCACATAAAAATAATTAAAGTAATTTTTTGAATTATTAAATATTATTATTATAGTTCAAGCTTAAGATTGGAAACAGCGCTGCAGAAACAGGCACTTAAGTGCCAAACATGGCACTTTCAAATTAGTTTGGAACTGTGGCACCCATTGACACTGAAACATTTAAAAATTTTAAATCTTTTTTACTTGCGATATAAGTAGGTACTGTATGGCAAGTTTTGGATTCGTACAAAAATAAAATGCACGACTGGATCGCACGTACTTGCTCTTATGTTCAAGTTGTGTGGGACTTAAGAACTTTAAAAAATATTCAAGTAATTATAGAAAAAGTATAAAAAGCATTTAAATCGTTCTATTAATTGTATAAATAGTCTGATAAATAACTTAGAGCTAAAAAAAAAGTATGCTATTTGATTACTAGAACAAATATGTATATATGCAAAAAAAAATTTAAAATTGTTGGAGCCGTTTTCTTAAAAATTAATTTTTTATATATAAAATTTTTGAAACAATTTTCAAAAAAAAAATTGGTATGCCAATTTTGAGTATATATTAATATACATTTAAAACTGAAAATTCAAATTAATTCAGCAACCCGTTTTTGAAATATTGAATTTTCAAAAAAAAATTTTGAATCTTTTTTTAAAAATCCAAAATTTATTTTTTCAAAAATGTTGGTATGCAGTTTTATTCATATTTCAACAAAGCTTTTGTGAAAATATTTTTATTGAGATCGGATGAGCGGTTAATGAGAAAATGGTGATTTTTTTTCTTACTTAAAGGTACATAATATCTACAGTAATACACTGATTTTTTTTTTATGAAAATCGTTGGAGCCGTTTTTGAGATAAATAAGCTTTTCCTCAACGGTTGTATGGCAAGTACCGTTATTTTTTGAGCAAAAAAAAAATTTTAATTTCCCCTCTGGAGAGTTACAAAAAAACCTTAAGTTCAAAATTTGAAGAAAATTGCTTCAGTGGTTTAGGTTGTAGGTTGAGGTACGGACAGACAGACAGACAGACATAATTGTGCCACCCACTTTTTTCGTGTTCTCTATCATCGTAATGTCATGTTTGATTGTTATCTCGAAATTTTTTTTTTGCACGAATCCAAAACTTGCCCTATAGTACCTATGTATATCGCAAGTAAAAAAATTGAGATAGCAATCATACATTACGAAGATAGACCACACGAGAAAAGTGGATGGCACAATTCTGTGAATGGTGGAAACATCGAGCAAGAAGATATCTATTTATTGCTGATCTAGCGAAAAAAAAAATGTTTACTATTCCCAGCACATCAGCAGCTGCAGAGCGCGTATTTTCGACGGCTGGAAATATTATCACAGCTAAACGAAATGCACTGCTTCCACAAAATGTAGACAGTATAGTTTTCATAAACCAAAACAAGAAATTGTTAGAACGTAACAAAACATAATAAAAGTTTATATATAAATTGACCCGTGTTTTGTATGATGTTAGCTGCAGTTGTTGTTTAAATTAAAAACATGGGAATTTCTGTATACTGGCTTACTAATTTTAAATAATGTTCATCAGGAACATACCCTAAACGAATTAGTATCCATGTACTATTATGAATGTGATACAAAAATTAAGGTTGGACAAGTTTTTATTTTACCTGTTCTACGTTCTTATATTAATATAAAAAGGCAGTATAACTTTTTTTATGATGATTGTATCAGCTTGATTTTGATTTTATTGAATTCGGCATTCAAAATAACCTTTAAATCATATGCCATATGTTAATATTATACCCAAATCATTTTTTAGTTCTATAATCTTACAACTCCTCCTATTAAACTCCCCTCCCCCACCCCCCCACAAGAAGTGCCTTTCCCAGATATTTTTAAGGGTATTTTGGAAACGTTTTTACTAACCCGGAGGCCACACGAGCGAGTACTCGCTAGCGAGTTAGGTACATACATTAATTGTCAGATCACTCGCCGCTCTACTCGCTTCTCAACTGGGTTCGAAAAAGGCAAGCCAGTTGACTAGCGAGTAGAAAAAGTTTCGATGTATTAGTAACTCGCTTGCGATTACTGGCTCGTGTGGCCTCAGGGTAAGTTTCATGACGGTAGGGTTTATTTTTGTTAATATTCCCTGTTTTACTTGTATGTACTATACATGGAAAGTTCATCAAAATGGATCCGGATCTAAATATGGACCCGAGGATCCCACATTATCCGGATAGTGTCGGATCTCAACTGTCTCATTTAACTATCCGGATATCCGACACTATCCGGATAGTTCGGATATCCGATCCTGGGGGTCAATTCTCGATCTGTGAAACTGTGAAGTGATAAATATGATAACGCCTTCACGCCAAATGCGATTCTCGAAGTGTGAAAAAATGAAAACAAATGCCAAAATGTTTTCATATGATAATTCGTTTATCACAATCATTTCATTCTGTGAAAACCTGTGAAAAAAAAATGATGAACACAAACCAATTATACTCATTTGAAACACCCAAGTCGCCATCTTGGTCATTCTATGACGTGACAATCATCTTTTTCAATGAGCAAGTGGTACCATTTTTCATGTTAGTACTTTTTAGTACTCACTTTGACAGCTGTTTTTCATAACGAGTTCGGGAATCGCCTTGCGCGTGTTTGTGAAGTGATAAAATGATAAAACTCTGTGAAAACTGAAATGATAACTTTGTTTTCATTTCACAGTTTCACAGATCGAGAATTGACCCCCTGGATCCGGATCTGTTTCGGATATCTGGATATCCGAAATATCCGGATATTTTGAAGCACTACTCCGAATCTCATCCAACTTTAATCAGAAGTGCAGAAGAGAGTATTTAAGAGCCACCCAAATGTGAAAATATTAAATTTTACCATTTTCATTTCATTTTAATTTCAAACATGTACAATCTGTTATTGAAACAGGGATGTCGAATTGGATGACCCTTTATTTTGCACATCGTATCATCATCGAATTTAGAATGTATGATTTCCATTTCCAAACTAATCTCTTATAAAGTTTAATAAAAATATAAATCTTAACGGTAGTCAAAGTGCTTAAGCATGCAAATATGATAATGTTGCATGTCATAATGCTATGCCTACATACTAATTTAATTTGTTTAAATCTTAAACGCTTTTTATGTACATTTTTGTAGCGCCTACATACGACACGTTGCATGGATAAAAAAGAAAATTTATTTATTTCATCCTTGAATAAAAAGACACATTTTGCAACACAAGCGCGCAGCTGAACCAACGCTTTTGTTTGCACTTTATTCCTCTTGCAATTCTTTTTGCCATGTGCACATACATAACCTTTTTGAGCCGCTTTTAGGGATGGCTGAATAAAATTGTTTAGAAACAAATTTCCAATTCCACAAAGTGCACTTGGATGTTCACTCATCCTGACCTTTTCTTTGTCCCATTACTGGATGGTCTATAGAGCTATAGATATCTATGCCTCTACATACCGCTCTTTGGGTGTCTTTCTCTGGATTTCAATTCAAACAATGATGTCAAATGAATATGTAGAGGTTTGTCCTTATAAAACTTTATGCATATGTGTGTGGTACACATATACCTTCTAAAATTTTAAAATCCTTTGGTTGCTTTTTAAATTGTTTGCTATTTTAACTTTTTTCATCCAATTTCTAGTAAAGTCTCTTGGGACACCAAGCAAAGTGAACTTGGCAAAATCCCCAAAAAATCTCATGTTTCTGGTACATTGAACGAATTGTTCGTTAGACTTTCTGTTTGCAGCAAGCATTGTCCGTCATAAAAGGTATAAGCTATTCATAAATATATGTACATCTGCATATACCTAATGTATATAACGGGTGATTTTTTAAGAGGTTTAGAACTTTTTAAAAAAAAAAAACACAAAAAATTCGAAAAAATGAATGAAATATTTATTTGAATCGATAGTTTGAACCTTGCAATTTAATGTTTAAAGATAATTTCATGCAAATGTTGACCGCGGCTGCGTCTCAGGTAGCCCATCCGCTGAGTCCAATTTTGGCATACTCTTTCACACATATCGGCCGGTATCTCACGAATGAATGCATGGATGTTGGCTTCCAGTGCGTCAATCGAAGCGGGCTTGTCCCTATAGACATTAGCCTTGACATACCCCCACAAAAAATAATCTAATGGTGTCAAATCGCACGATCTAGGCGGCCAATTGACCGGCCCTAAACGTGAAATTAACTGTTCACCAAACTCGCCTCGCAATTGCGCCATTGTTTCGCGTGCTGTGTGGCATGTGGCACCGTCTTGTTGAAACCACATATCATGCAAGTCAAGAACTTCCATTTCGGGCAAAAAAAAGTTTGTTATCATCGCTCGGTAGCGTTCACCATTGACAGTAACGCTGCGATTCACATCATCTTTGAAGAAATATGGCCCAATAATGCCGCCGGCCCATAAACCGCACCAAACAGTGGCTTTTTCGGGATGCATTGGTAGCTGTTGCAATGCTTCTGGCTGATCTTCACTCCAAATGCGGCAATTATGCTTATTTACGTACCCATTCAACCAAAAATGAGCCTCATCGCTGAACACAATTTTTCGATAAAAAAGCGGATCCTCCGAGCACGAATTTTGATTGTAAAATTCAATAATTTGCAAGCGTTGTTCATTTGTAAGACGATCCATGGTTAAATTGCAAACCAAACTGAAGCTGTTTGACAGTGACACAAGGTACTAAACACACGTCAGCTGTCAAAACCAGTGTTGCCAAAACCAAACCAGCTAAAAAATCACCCCTTACATACATATGTACATTAGGGTGGTCCTTATAATGGGTTTTTTTTGAAATTCCAACTTGGATAGGCATCAAATGACTCTAAATGGAGAAAAAAAAATTTCCTAATTTTTTCAAATTTTTATTCCACCCCCCTGGTCTCCCTTTTTTCAGTTGAAGGTACAAATAATGGAGTTAGGGTGATTCTTATAACACGCAAAAAAAAAGTCAGAGCTTATAGATTAGATTCAGACGAAAAAAATATCGTATCGAAGGGGGGGTCTATTTCCCCCCGTTCAGGCAGGAGGGGTAATTTTCTAAAAATTTGACCCAAAAAAGAAAAAAAAATATTAAAAAACAACGGGACCACTCACAATGGCATGCTATAGCTTTTTTAAAAGCCATGAATTCAGTCTCTAATATATTTTTTAAATCAAGTTTTTATTGTAAATAGTTTCTGAAAAAAATAATTTTCAAACGTAAAAAACTATTATTTTTGTTTTTATTTTTATTTTTTGAAAATTATTTTTTCAAAAACTATTTACAATAAAAACTTGATTTAAAAAATATATTAGGGACTGGATTCATGGCCTTAAAAAAAGCTATAGCATGCTATTGTGAGTGGTCCCGTTGTTTTTTAATAATTTTTTTTCTATTTTGGGTCAAATTTTTAGAAAATTACCCCTCCCGCCTGAACGGGGGGAAATAGACCCCCCCTTCTATACGATTTTTTTTTTCGTCTGAATCTAATCTATAAGTTCTGACTTTTTTTGGCGTGTTATAAGAATCACCCTAACTCCATTATTTGTACCTTCAAGTGAAAAAAGGGAGACCAGGGGGGTGAAATAAAAATCTGAAAAAATTAGGGAAATTGTTTTTCAATGTTTTGAATCGAATGAGGGCTATCCAAGACAATGTCCAATTTAAGGACCACCCTAATGTACATATTGTGAAAGGATTAAATTTTCCACCATTATAATGTCCAGGATGTTTGTTGTATTACTCTTTTTTTATGTTTCCCTTTGGTCTTTTTTTTTTCTTTTGTAAAAGTAAATTGGCAATGGTTGTTGGAACTTGGGTTTTAAATTTTCTAGCGATTTTATAACCACGCCAGTTAAAAGGCAAGTGTCAAACGCTTCCTTATATTTTTGTTGTGATGTGCTCTTAATTCTACAGCTATACGAGTACCTTCACAGCCATCGGAGATAATGGTTGAATTTGAAATGATTTAAGTGAAAATTCTTTTGTTTTGCTGAATTTAATTAGTACCTATCTTACATGATTCGGCGTAACACGTAATCTGCAATGAAGCCATCCACCAATTTGTTTTTCAGCTGGAGCTAAGTTTGGTTTTTCGGTCATTACATTCAGGATGTGCTGCACTTTTGGCACTACTCTGAAACGAAAAAGTATAAAAATAAAATTTCTTAATTCGTTATGCGTTGCAACTATACCTTACCATAGTTATGATATAAATAAGTTGGATGTGTCTGCTTTTTGCTACTTATTTTCTTGGTATCCGCAGTCAAATGCTTTAAACTTAGAACATTTCCACGTGACAAAAAAAGGTGCCTTCCTCATCAAATTTTCAGAGATTGAAGTCCTTTTTCAAGATGTAAACTTTTATACCTTAAGGTATCATAAAAAAAACCAAATTAAGGTTTGCCATTGCGGTGTGACACCTCCGTTAAATTTTGCTGAACAGCTGCTTCGTAAGAATCATTTAAACCCGGAAATTCACTTTGGTTATCATTAGACACCTAGTCATTTCAGTTTTCACGAGACAAGTGGTATTGCAAATAATTTAATATTCAGTACAAATGACAATGGGCCTTACTAATAATCAAATTTAGTGTTAAGCTTAAAAGAAAATCTTCAGATTTTAGAAAATCCGCATACCAATAACGAGTTTAAAATCCAGTTTAGTCGTTAGCAATATGTCAAAATTTAATACATGGAAATCCATGTTTAAAGTCGAACACTGAGTAGAAAGTGTTGCCTTAGTGCTGTTTTATGGTATTTAAATTTATATTTAATACTTAAATCTATTCCCAAGTTTAATGTTGAAACTTTCAAACTTAATATTTAAAAGTAGTGAACCGATGTTGTAGTCGAAATTTACAAAATTTACTAAAAAAAGACACTTCCTTTATTGACTACAAAAAATTATAAAAAAATTTACAATAAAAACACGAAATTTAAATTTTCAAACGTAGGTAACGTATTTTTATTTACAAATTTTTAAAAATCGAATGCATTTCGAACTGACATGCAGCTCATCATCAGCGAAACTCGACACTAAAACAAAATAACAAGAAAAAACAAAAAGACCCAAATATATGGGTATATAAGTGCAAACAATTGATTTAAAAATTAGCGTTATACAATTATGCTTTAAATTAATGAGAATAAGGGAGACAGAATGTTCCCATTGTCACTATTCATTACATTCTTAGCTTTGAAAATTAAAAGAGACTCAAATGCATCAAGCTTTCTTTCATTCTGCACGCTCTTTAACAAACGGACACTCTCTTCAAAGGGGCCGATGTGGTGTGGTGGTTCGTTGTCGTCACACGATGCGAAGACATGAGCAGCAACCGATGATCGATTCAATTGTTTATGCTTGATACAGCTGATGTGTTCTTTAAATCTTGTTTTTATACTTCGCTTCGTCTGGCCTATATATTTTTTATTGCAATCTCTACAGCTGATTTCGTATATACCACTCTTCTCACTTGTTGGTGTGATATCCTTGGTTGAACCGAGAATGTTTTTCAGCTTGCCGTTGTTGTTGTAGGCGATGTGTATATTTTCTTTCTCCAGGGTCTTCCGCAGTTGATTGGTGATTGCAGGTATGTAAGAAAAAGATATACGAAACTTTTTGTCAGAACAATTATTTTGGCTAAAAAGTGTGGACATTTCATTTTTCCGTATTCGGTTCGATTGTTTTCTCACAATATTTTCAATAATCGTTTTCTCAAAACCATTAACATCAGCTAAATTGACAATGAAATCAAATTCTTTTTTGAAGTTTCCAACTGAAAGTGGGAGCTTACACAATCTATGTGCCATTGAATGGAACGCGGCTATTTTGTGTTGGTAAGAGCAAAAAGAGTCTTTCGTGATATAACGATCAGTGGATGTGTTTTTTCTGAATACGTCAAACTCTATCTTTTTGTTGCGTTTCTTACATAAAACGTCTAAAAATGGGATGGAATTTTTGTCGTCTTCTTCCTCATACGTAAACTTGATGGTGTTATATCTGTTGTTTAGTATGTTTAGAGTTTCATTAACTGTATTCTTTTTTATAACACTGAAAACGTCATCAACATATCTAAGCCAGATTCTAGGCAAAAGGCCCTCATTTTTCAAATCCGTCTCAAATTTAGACATGAAAGCTTCAGCGATGAGAGGTGACAAAGGGTTTCCCATACTCGTTCCATTATTGTTTTTGTAGAATTTGTCACGGAAAACAAAACAATTATGTGACATACAGACTTTTGCTGCTCTTAAATAGACTCTCTTTTTTCTTTCATCTATATTTCTCGCTTCAAGATGTAATTTGAGTGACTCTATTGCTACGTCGACCGGTATACTTGGAAACAACGCTTCTACATCAAAAGAGACTACAGATTCATCATCTTGTATACTTAACTCTTTCACTCTATCGACGAAATCAAAGGTATTCAAAACACTGGCGCTCTCAAATCTTCCATACAACTTCATTTCATCGACTAGCCATTTGGAGATCTTAACGAGTGGTGAATTTATGTTTGAAACAATTTTTCGCATTTTGTCACCTGGTTTGTGGATTTTCGGTAAACCATACATCTTTGGTACTTCTGGATTAGAAATCATCAATTTGAACTTGTTAATGTTGAATGTTTCCGAAATGTCCTTGATAATTCCTTTCGCGTCATCAATCATCTTATTCAAGGGTGATTTATTTAATACGGTAAAACCATCTTCAGCGATTGACTTTTCCATTCTCTCTTCATATTCCCTCTTGTCCAAAATCACTATATTGTTGCCTTTATCTGCTTTCATGAAATAAACTTCCTTCTCTTTCAGTTCTCTGATAATTCTCTTATATTTTTGTTGTTCCGTTGTAGTTTTTGTTGATTTTACCTTTTTAATTACTTTTTTGGCTACTTTTCGAACTTTTTCTTTTGTTTCGTTTGATTTGAATTGGATTGCTGATTCAATATCTACAATAGCTTGTTCGATGTCGATTGAATTTGTATTTGGTGTGAAATTTAGTCCCTTGTTGAGTAAATCGAGTTCTTCTGTTTCAAATTGAACTGATGATAAATTAAGAACTAGATTATCTACTGGCTTTACTGTAGACTTATTTTCATTCCGTTTTTGGACAGTTGTTAGTTTTTTAAGCTTTTGGTTTTGGATAGTTCTTTTGGTCTTGAATGTGTTGTTGGTTATATCCATGATTAAATTTTGTTTTGTGATAAAATCATAAAATTCACAATCATTCAAACCTTTTGTTATTTCCAATTGAAGTTCATATAGCTGTAGCTGGGTTTTGTTCAATTGACTATAATGGAATTTTATTTCACTTTGAAGCCATAATTTTTCTGCCATTTCAACTATTTTCTTCGTTCTTGAATTAGAGATGTTGCAACGTATTTTGATTAAAGCTGGTATAATTTGTCGTTTTTTACATTGTTTCAAAAAGATTAAGTCGGCTTTTGTCCTGTTTGTTCTGTTGAGTAAACGAGTGTATTGGTTCAGTTTTTGTTTGGAATACATGTTTAATGTTGAAACTTTCAAACTTAATATTTAAAAGTAGTGAACCGATGTTGTAGTCGAAATTTACAAAATTTACTAAAAAAAGACACTTCCTTTATTGACTACAAAAAATTATAAAAAAATTTACAATAAAAACACGAAATTTAAATTTTCAAACGTAACGTATTTTTATTTACAAATTTTTAAAAATCGAATGCATTTCGAACTGACATGCAGCTCATCATCAGCGAAACTCGACACTAAAACAAAATAACAAGAAAAAACAAAAAGACCCAAATATATGGGTATATAAGTGCAAACAATTGATTTAAAAATTAGCGTTATACAATTATGCTTTAAATTAATGAGAATAAGGGAGACAGAATGTTCCCATTGTCACTATTCATTACATTCTTAGCTTTGAAAATTAAAAGAGACTCAAATGCATCAAGCTTTCTTTCATTCTGCACGCTCTTTAACAAACGGACACTCTCTTCAAAGGGGCCGATGTGGTGTGGTGGTTCGTTGTCGTCACACGATGCGAAGACATGAGCAGCAACCGGTGATCGATGCAACAAAAATATAAGAGAATTATCAGAGAACTGAAAGAGAAGGAAGTTTATTTCATGAAAGCAGATAAAGGCAACAATATAGTGATTTTGGACAAGAGGGAATATGAAGAGAGAATGGAAAAGTCAATCGCTGAAGATGGTTTTACCGTATTAAATAAATCACCCTTGAATAAGATGATTGATGACGCGAAAGGAATTATCAAGGACATTTCGGAAACATTCAACATTAACAAGTTCAAATTGATGATTTCTAATCCAGAAGTACCAAAGATGTATGGTTTACCGAAAATCCACAAACCAGGTGACAAAATGCGAAAAATTGTTTCAAACATAAATTCACCACTCGTTAAGATCTCCAAATGGCTAGTCGATGAAATGAAGTTGTATGGAAGATTTGAGAGCGCCAGTGTTTTGAATACCTTTGATTTCGTCGATAGAGTGAAAGAGTTAAGTATACAAGATGATGAATCTGTAGTCTCTTTTGATGTAGAAGCGTTGTTTCCAAGTATACCGGTCGACGTAGCAATAGAGTCACTCAAATTACATCTTGAAGCGAGAAATATAGATGAAAGAAAAAAGAGAGTCTATTTAAGAGCAGCAAAAGTCTGTATGTCACTTAATTGTTTTGTTTTCCGTGACAAATTCTACAAAAACAATAATGGAACGAGTATGGGAAACCCTTTGTCACCTCTCATCGCTGAAGCTTTCATGTCTAAATTTGAGACGGATTTGAAAAATGAGGGCCTTTTGCCTAGAATCTGGCTTAGATATGTTGATGACGTTTTCAGTGTTATAAAAAAGAATACAGTTAATGAAACTCTAAACATACTAAACAACAGATATAACACCATCAAGTTTACGTATGAGGAAGAAGACGACAAAAAATTCCATCCCATTTTTAGACGTTTTATGTAAGAAAACGCAACATAAGATAGAGTTTGACGTATTCAGAAAAACACATCCACCTGATCGTTATATCACGAAAGACTCTTTTTTGCTCTTACAACACAAAATAGCCGCGTTCCATTCAATGGCACATAGATGTGTAAGCTCCCCACTTTCAGTTGGAAACTTCAAAAAAGAATTTGATTTCATTGTCAATTTAGCTGATGTTAATGGTTTGAGAAAACGATTATTGAAAATATTGTGAGAAAACAATCGAACCGAATACGGAAAAATGAAATGTCCACACTTTTAGCCAAATAATTGTTCTGACAAAAAGTTTCGTATATCTTTTTCTTACATACCTGCAATCACCATCAACTGCGGAAGACCCTGGAGAAAGAAAATATACACATCGCCTACAACAACAACGGCAAGCTGAAAAACATTCTCGGTTACATCAAGGATATCACACCAACAAGTGAGAAGAGTGGTATATACGAAATCAGCTGTAGAGATTGCAATAAAAAATATATAGGCCAGACGAAGCGAAGTATAAAAACAAGATTTAAAGAACACATCAGCTTATCAAGCATAAACATAGAAGAAGAAGTAAAGGAACTGGTTGTATATCACATATACAGTGTACGTGAATGAAGCAGAAAACTGTATGCCCGAAATGTCAAATCGGTGACTGAATGGAAGAAAAAAAGTAAACAAAAAGAGATACAAGACTAAAAACATTAATAAATCATTAATTGTTAGAAAAAAAACAAATAATTTGGAGTGATTTACTTAGAAATGTATGTATACTTACTAATAACAATACAAAAATATGAAGTGCAGTGTTAAATTGTGTATATAAAGCAAGAATAAGGCGGACAGATCATTTCCTTTCACAAGTGAGTTTTTATCATATTTTTCTCAAAGAAAGCGATGTGATTGATCATATTTAATTAATCATCAATCAAGTAAACACATTTTAAATGATTAAACTTTAAATAAACTAAGAAAATTAATAAATTAAATTGAAAACTTGCACATGGTTTTTCGGTTTTAATTTGGGATACTAGTAATGTCAAACTGCGATTCTGTGAAACAGGGACGATTTTTTTTGTTATTGGTGGTTGTAAGGCGCAACTATTTGCTAAGCGCCCTTTATATCAGGAAATTATTTTTGTTATTAAATCGATTTTGTACCTTTGAGTTCGTATATTTATGTTAACATGTGCATATTCAGAATATTGCTCAATTTTCTCTGTAGTGAAGTTATTAGTGCATTTTTTTTAATGTTAACTAATTTGTCTATCAAAAATTAAAATAATTTAATAAAAAATTTAAAAGGTTCCGAAAGTCGAGTGTTAAAAGGATGACCATTCTGAAAGTGGATGAAGTAAAGCCACATTTGGGGTGCCAATTTTTTATCGATGCGAATGATTTGCTATGATTCACGTTGGTTTTGGAGAGCCTTCTTCATGACAAATGCGTAAATTAAACTAAGTAAATCTATAATGTTCCACTGAAACAACACAATTTTAAGGAAAGTAGATATTAAAACATTTTATCGGTGCCTTAGAGGGTTATCATAAAAAAGTAAGTATTTTTTTAAACATACCACTGAAAGAAAATAAATTCAGAAAATAACAAATGATGTTATGGCACCCTAGTAAGTTGCCATTAAAAATCACTCCGTCCCTTTTGTAATGTATTTGTGTTTGTGAGAGCAAACACTATTATGAAAAATGCTTCACTTTTTTCCACAAAATGGCGCTTCCTATATTTTTATTCTAAGAGCATAAACAATTGAATCGATCATCGGTTGCTGCTCATGTCTTCGCATCGTGTGACGACAACGAACCACCACACCACATCGGCCCCTTTGAAGAGAGTGTCCGTTTGTTAAAGAGCGTGCAGAATGAAAGAAAGCTGATGCATTTGAGTCTCTTTTAAATTTTCAAAGCTAAGAATGTAATGAATAGTGACAATGGGAACATTCTGTCTCCCTTATTCTCATTAATTTAAAGCATAATTGTATAACGCTAATTTTTAAATCAATTGTTTGCACTTATAATACCCATATATTTGGGTCTTTTTGTTTTTTCTTGTTATTTTGTTTTAGTGTCGAGTTTCGCTGATGATGAGCTGCATGTCAGTTCGAATGCATTCGATTTTAAAAATATTGTAAATAAAAATACGTTACGTTTGAAATTAAATTTCGTGTTTTTATTGTAAAGTTTTTTATAATTTTTTGTAGTCAATAAAGGAAGTGTCTTTTTTTAGTAAATTTTGTATTCCCAAGTTATCAGGTTGATTTCAATAGGCAGAGGTTATTTTTGGGTTGGTTTCAATCTTCAGATTTTAGTTTTACAGACGTAGTTCAATTATTGTTTGTACCTATGTTTATGTGTTGCAACAGGAACAGATTATTTAATTTTTCCATAAATACTTTAGTACGTCTGGATCTTACGTTAAATACGTATGTAGTTGATTTGATTATTCCGGTTATATATTACATATATTCCTTCGTTGTAAGTAGGTATATCTAAAAAGTAATTTTTTGTGTTGAACGGGAATCGATGTAAGATTGATTTTTTTTTTCAGGTGTCAATATTGATGATTTCATTGCATTTAGTTCTGTCTGTTGAAAAAATAACAATATTTTTTTTGTTTATGAACGTACATATTTGTATGCGTATATTTATAAGCGATTAGGTAGGTAAATGTTTGTTTTGTTTTGCGTTCTCAGAATTCGTTTCATATATTTTTATTTATTAAAAAAGTTAATTAAATACATTTGAATATTTATACTTCCACAAACGTCTTGTCAAAAACATAACGTGACAAATTTCAAAATAATTGTCAATCCTGTCGTTTTTCTTTGGTCACTCCTATTAGTTCTTTTCCACTCCTTCTGTATTCCAAAAATCTTCCAATGGGTTTTCTTATTGCAGTTATGTTCTAAAGTGCCTCTACACTATCCCACAAAGTATTAACACATGTCAAAATAAAGTGGGAAGAAATTTCATACGACTGCCAAATCTGTGTGATGTAACTGACTTTCATATTTGTCTTCCACACTTGCATCAAAAAATCAGTTTCACCATAACCTCAAACGCCCAAGTGGGATAGAAAGTGTGATGGTTTTAGAACCGATCCTAAATATTTCCTTGTATTAACACATGTCAAATCACGTCGGATGCGCTGTCAAGTTGTGTATGATGAAATTTCATATTTAGTTTCCACACTATTATACAGGATTTCTTCACACTTTTTTGACATGTATTAATACTCAGTGGGATAGTGTGGAATGGCTATTAGGAGTTGGAGAGCACACCTATACACGTAAACATACGTAGTCATTCTTCGGATTACTTGTCCGAGAAATAAATGTTTGAAAAAAACGTTTCTCATAAAAGGCGGTCGTTTCATAGTTTATTGGAATTGAAAAGGATAAAACGTCTGATAAAAACAACAGTACTCTGAGCCCTAAAAAAAACATATTGGTAGGAATAGAAATATCACTGTAAAAATTCCGACAGAAAATAATTTGTTTTCGTAACAATTTCGTAGGTACTGATATGTGCATAAGCCAAAAACCATGAAGTTTACTCAAAATATGTATGTTTTTGTATAATGTTTTTGAACTATGTTCATTAAATTAAATCAAAATTAAATCAAAATCGTCCAAACCCTTTGAACATTTTACATACTATAGTACTAAAAAAGTAGCGGTTAAAAAAGAATACGGCAATACTTATCTTCACTCTTTTAACAAAACAAAAAAAAAGAACAAATTGAAATTCATCTGTCATTTTGCCGAGCAGTTGTCAAGTGTATTGAGATTTAAAAATGGTAAAACAATTGAAAAAGCTTATTAAACTAAATAAAAAAGTGTAATTTAATTAGTATAATGGGCACTTGTAATACTTTATTACACAAAATGTAAAAAAAAACACGCGGTAGTGCTTTAAGTCCTGTAAAAACGCCTATAATAAAGAGTGTACAAGTGTTTCATTTCACAAGTTAGTTTCTTCTTATATTTCCACATAAAGAATTGTGAAGTGATGTGTTTTAGGTTATTAAACTATCGTAGAATGCTTTTTAAATTCATATTTCATGATATTTTGCTTTAAAAAATCTAATTTGTTGTAAATAAAAATATACTTCAATCGAGTGATTTAGTTAAGATTCATCTGTCAAATGAGAAATTTTCGTCCAGCAGGGACGGATTAATTTTTGTTGGTGATGGCAAGGCACTCAAATCCTATTAGCACCTGAAGTGCAGAGTTATTTTCTACGTTTTGAATAAAATATTCTCAAAGATCTTTCTACTGTTGACCCTTTCTTTCATGTCAGTTTTGTATTTTCGTCAAGAAGTTTTATGTCAGTTTGAAAGTATTCTACTATAATGTATTTGCCTTAAGAACACCACTTCACATAACTTTATGTAGAATATGGGACAAAACTTACTGTGATATGAAAAATTTGTTCACTCTGTATTATAGGTGTTCTTACATTATTAAATGCCGCATGTTGTCTTATATATTTTGTTTGATTGAGTATTGCAAGTATTCACTGTATTTATTTTTATTTCACTTATTTAAGCAATTTTTTTTTACTATTTTAACGATTTAAAATCTCTATACACTTTCCTAAAAGCATATCAATGATTTTTTTCTTTTTTTGAATTCATGCTTTCCTTGGGCGGCCCAGAATTTAGCCATGTAACTGCACGCCGACCCTGTGTCAATGCATTTGTGTGTTGTGTATTTCTTCTTCTATGTTTTCACTTGAGTTATTGTACTGTGTGTGTTTTTTTAGAGCATGTTTAATGGAGTTTGATAGAAATTGTAGTAGATTAAAGGAAAGTCTGAGGATTTTGTTAGCAAAAGGTTAAAATTGATTATTGGTAGCATTTTGTTAAAGCTCCACACTTATGTCGTTTTCGATTGGATTTTCTGACTATTCTACTCCTTTTTGATTCTAATAGAATATGAAAACATCGTGTTGTCAAATTTACACACACACTACTGAATGATGCCATATTATTAAATGGCTTCTTCAAGCATTCATCACTTTTGACAAGTAGTGCGACGAAAAACTGTATGTGTATGCGTGTGTTCCAAATCTACTCCTTCTTCAAATCGGGAACAGAAAAATACCCCGAAAACAGTACTCCGAACAGCCAATCGAAGGCTTTTGGAGTAGATGGAGTGAAAAAGGGCGTACTCCGAACGTCCAATCGAAAACGACATTAACTTTGATCTTAAAGTTAACTAATAGTCGACATTAATGTTTGGTTATTAGTAAGGCCCAATGACATATAAATACATCTAATTAAATCGGTTTGTCTCTTAAAGCTGCCTTACTGGCTGAACAGAATGCAAGACGCAACTGGAATAGATGTCAAAAAAGCTGCAGTAGATGTCAAAAATGCTGCAGTAAAAGTTAAAAATTGTTCAACTCTTGCAGCTCCGGCTGCAGCATTTTTGACATCTATTCCAGCTCCGTTTTGCATTCTGTTCAGCCAGTTAAATGTAACATTTCCCAAAAGCGGCAAAATCAATTCAAAAAGGTCACGAAATTCGGACCCAATAAGAAAATATGGAATGTAAAAACGGTGTGGTGAGAAAAAAATACTTGGGATGATGGCCTACTGTTGCGGTGAAATTTACCACAAGTTTCACCTGCCTATTCCTTATCATTAACCATTTTAAGCGAATGGACTATTTTTGTGTGTAAAGACGAAGATACGTACCTGTAAAAAAGATTAAACGAATGTAAAGACGAATCGTGTAATCAGGATCACACAAAAAGCTTTGTCTTGAAAACAATCCTTGACTTGAGTAAAAATTGGTTCCCAACTCACTGACAAAATGAGCAATTAGACCAGGTAGGTACCTGCGCTTCGAGCCATTGTTGGGCATTTTATTTTGTTAAAGTTCCAGGTGAAACTTTTAGGTATAGGAATGTCCTTTTTCTTTTCTATTAAGAGTTAGGAAATCCTTTCCTTTTGATTTGTGGAAATAGTTTTACCCTTTCGGCATTTCATCATTTAGTATGCAAATTATACTTTCACATTCAGAGATCTCTTCACTGTGAGATTGTGACTTTTTTGCCTTTTTTATTTTACAGGATTTCCAAATTCCCACAAATGTCCTAAGAATAAAAAGAAGAAGCCATTTCTTCCTCTTTTGTGGTATATACATATGAATGTAGATAGTTAGCTAGGTATAATTTTCTACAACACACACTCTCAACACAATGGAATAGACAAAGTTTAGAAAACACACTTTTTTTTGTCATCTATTTTTCGGAGTGTGGCTCCACTTGCTTAAGTGCCGGACATAAATTTAAGTCACAATTTTAGTTTTGGTCCTTGGAGAGTTATTGTCTTCATTACTCTTGGATGCGTTGCACTATCAAACTAAGTTTCTGTGAATAAGTTCCAGGATGTGCAGTGTGGATGGCAATGGAGGGATAAGAAGAGATATGCTATAACAAACATCACTGCACAAAACTTTTCTTCTTAACTAATAGAATCAATTAAGAGCAGTAGCTTAGAAAGCACTCAGTTGACACAAACGAGTTATGGATGATAATTTGGAAACATTTATAAAGGATGTCACTTCGTTTGGCTTTTTTTTTGTTGTTGTTTGCTTATTCGTCTGGAACTTATTGAAAAGTCAGCAATGACTTTCTGATTTTCAAGTGGAAGACGTTTTTTTTGTCAATTGAAAAAAATAAATCTGGCAAAAAGGAACAATTAGGCTTTAGCATTTTTAGCTAAATCAAAATGAATCCAAACTTTTAGATTCATGAACGTTTAATAAGGATTAATGACCAACAGAATAAAAGAAAATGCCTATGTTTCCTCTATGGAGAAGGGAGCTTATGAGGGTTTATTAAACTAGAAAAAAATTATATTTTGGTAGGTAAAACCTATAAAAGAGATTGATGCTGAATATATTAAATATCTATAGGAACAGTGGGTATGGAGTTTGGTAAAATGCAAACTTAGAATGCGAACTAAAAGTCGCAATAATTATTAAAGAAATTTCTTTCCAGCAGCCATGTATTTGAATAAAGTTTAAAGTATATCGTAAGTTCATTTAAGTCCTAGTGCAGAAAAAATTTAGCTAAGCTAATATTTAAAGCTATCTTGCATATCAGTGCTCATTTATTATAATTACATTTCGCAAACACGGCGACACGCAATTTCCTAATGGATGTAATTGGTTCATTAAAGACCATTTCCTTGCGACATCCCCAGTAAAAGAAGTGCATAGGATTAACATCTGGAGACCACCTGCCTGCCGTGGCGCTATTAGGACAGCTTACATCTTCTTACATTGACAGCATAGTGAGCGAGTGCGGGACATCCATCGTTTTGAAGTCACATTGAACTCCTCAACTCTTCGGATACCTTTTGCATAAGAGTTGGCATTGGCAAATTGATTCGTAAAAATTCCAAATAGCTTTCACTATTTAAGTTTTTCAAGCAGTTCAAAGGGGCCTATAACAATTTATCCGTTTAAGTGTGGATTTTGAAGTTGCCAGCTTAGCAACTTATGCAGATTTACATATCCGTCCCGTTAATTTTTTGCTACATTTCTTGGCAAAAACGAACTATTGCAGCAAAAAGTCTGGGTTTCAGAGTCACATGAAAGGGGTGAAATATTTTTTTTCAAAATTTTGTGAAAGCTTGATTTTGATATTCATGGGTGTGGTGCTATCACTAGATGGTGAGGGATCTGCTTCGATTTCACCAAGAGCTACATTTGCTAGCGGGATATGTCCTTCATTTGTTCCACCGACTCCAGTACCAGGCATTCTTCCTTCCGAAAAACATCGGTGGACTCTCATAAATACACGATAGTCTGGATGGATAGCGTGCATTTGGGTATCTCTTTCCATAAAATGCTGCAACTGCTTTAGCATTGTTTCGCAAATTAAATTTGTACCAAGTTTCCAGCAAATTGGTGTGCATTTAAGGACAGCTTTCAAGAAGGGAGTCTGGAGCAGGACTTTCGGTAGTTCTGCAAGGTGTCTATGTCCATCCCTTCAAACTTTTCTTCCATTCTTGTGGGTCTTTCCAGGGCCCAAAAGCCGCGCTTGAACCTGGTGATAAGTTCTGAGACTGTGTTGATTTGCCCGGTAAGTGTTGCAAGATTTAATGTGTGTCCTACTGTTTTCATAAATCGCTTGAATTTAAAGGAATTCAATGACTTGTTGATCGAATATCCTCCATGAATAAATAAATTGAATAAAATGAATAAATTCATAGGGTGTTCATGTTTTTCTTTTTAACTTAATTATTTGCTTGTCAACTTAATTTTTACTTCATCATCATCGTGTCCTCTAACCCCGGCTGGCATAGGGCCTCAACAAAACGTCTCCATTAACTGTATTTTAACTGTGGCCACGTCTTTCTCTGGGATTCTGCTTCCGCTAAGACAGTTGATTTCCATGTTGTTCTTGGTCTTCCAACCCACCGTGCACCCTGAAGACTCCAATCAAAAGACGGCTTTGCAATTTCATCCTCAGTGTGTGACCAACCCAACGCCATTTACGCTTTCTTAAGTCGACGTCCAGCCGCTCTTGAATTGTCCTGCGCCACAATTCCTCATTTGATATTATTTGTGGCCAGCGAATTTTCAGAATATGGCGTAGACAGCGGTTCACAAAAGCCTGCAATTTCTTCGAGATGGTAGTCGTGACTTTCCAGGTTTCGCAAGCATATAACAGCACAGATTTGACATTGGATTCGACGAATCTCAACTATGTGCGTAAAGAGATTTTGCTGGATTTCCAAATTTGGGACAGAGAACCGAAGGCTGCGCGAGCTTTATTTATTCTTCTTTGAACGTCCAGATTAGTACCACCATTACCTGAAACAATACCTCCAAGGTAGTTAAATTTTTCAACCTCTTCAACTGGCGTCTCCTGTATAAAAATATGCTGATGTGTGTAGCAGCCTGTGAGCATTTTTTTTTGTCTTTTTGCTATTTATTTTAAGACAACTGGACTCTCCTTTTAACTTCAAAGCTTGACACATCCCTTTCAGCCCGCTGATGTTATTTGCCAAGAGACATATATCATCGGCATAGTCTACTCTAAGTGATTAAGCCTTTCAAACGGTCTCCATTGAATGTCCTGCCTCTCTGCTGTTCCAACGCTGGCCGTCAAAACATCATCAATCGCCAGTAGAAAGAGAATTGTCGGTAGAACATCTCCCTGTCTCACACCCTGCCGCACTTCGAAAGAGTCGGATAGCTGCCCATTGTGTAAAACAAAACATCTTGCGTTTGTTATAGGACTCTCTTATAATGGCAACAATTTTTGGGGGAATTCCTCTACCAAGAAGTGATCTCCATATATGTATATTCACGATTGACTCGGTCAAAGGCCTTCTCAAAATCCAGGAACATGAAGTAAGGCGGTGATTCAAGCTCCGCAGACTGCTCCAGAACGATACGCAGAGTTTTGATATGGTCGACACAAGAGACAAGACCGTCCACTGCGGAAACCAGCTTGATGGCTCTTGAGTGTAGACTCGATTCTTACCTTTATCCGCTCCAGAATGACGGTTGCCATTAGTTATGGAAAAAACGGACAAACCTGTTATACCTAGCCAATTGTTGCAATTCTTAAGATCACCTTTCTTTGGCAACTTAACAATTACACCATCCTTCCAGTCGCTGGGATGGATTTCGTTTTCCCACACAGCTTGTATCAACGGGTGTAGAATACTAGCCGTTCTGACAGGGTCAGATTTGATTTCAATGCTATTAATATTTGTCTTTCTGTGACTTCCACCGTATCTTTTATCAAAATGAAACAATCATAAATTTAGTGAAACAATAAACAAAAATTAAATTTTATTAATATGAATGCCACCAACACAAAACTAAATAAATGAACATTCGCAATGCAAGCGAAACCGAACCGGTACAAGTTAATTTTAAAATTGAAACTGATGCATTTATAACTTCTTGTAATATGATTTTCTTCTTCTGTTGTATTTATTTTCTTTATTTATAACATGTTAATTAACAAATCACTGACACTATTGAACTTTACACTCAAAATTTATTCACTTTTTGACAGTTCTTAAAACTGAAGACAGTGCTGGGGTGGTAGGGAGGAAAATCCCTTACTGTGTGATTTTTTTCTTTAAAATATTTTAACTTTAGGGTTCAGTACGAAATTTTAAGTTAAGTATTAAAGGTCTAATGTCTAATCAAACTAGAAAATAATAATAAAAACCAACGGACTTCACTCTTAAATCACAAAAAAAAAAAATAGCCAGAAGCTGAATGCTGATCACTTTCACATTCTTTTTTATTTGATTCCACAAGCTAAAGCTCTATTGACTATTGACTATATGACTATTTATCCGTAAACAATTTGGAATACTAATGTTCACACAAGCGAAGATTTTAACTTTTGTGAAAAAATTAGAGAAGAATTGAAATTTGGTGAAAAATTTTAAAAAGGAATTTTCTGAATTAGTGATGGGATTTTTACTATAAATACGAGCAAGCACTTGCATGAAGTTAGATGTGGTTGAAAAAAAAAATGTTTTGTTTCGTTTTAGCTGGCAACATTTTCATGGATCTATTATCGTTTTAAATAATCAGGGTATGTGGTATTGTCACGGTAAAATTTACCGCGACAAAAACTTCTCTTTTCAAATCCCAGAACCCTTATTCCAGTCGTTCTATCCCTTCTTTTCTACAGGTGTTCTCTTCAATATACTGGGAGAGAGTAAGAAAACAATGGTCCATCAGCCATTAGTACCCGTTCCCAGTATCTTGAAGAAACAAGATAATCGATATACATTACTGGCTCTTAGAGTGGAAGAGCAAACCACTATCCGAGAATATGCCAGACGGGCGGTCTGTGCTAAAATGTATCTAAGTACCCAGACAGACAGGTGGTCTGTGCGAATCCAAATTACACAAAAGAAGCGCGGTTGACATTTGGTCCCCGTCCGCTAGATGTTCCTCTTGTTGAGAAGGGCATAGTACCCAACATAATTTTAACTTCATTATAATAATAATAATCTTAACTTCACTATGTAAAAGATGAAACGTTATCAACAACTCCCTAATTCTCCAAAATCTAACAAAAATTCACCGAAGTAGGTTATTTTTTTTATCGCGATCAGAACATTTGTTTTCCAATTTACCTTTCCGCATTTTGAGTTACTAGTTATTGGTCTTCTCTTTTTTTCGTCGCTTGAGCTCTCTTTTAACTTTTGGGTTTTGTTTTTAGAAATTTGGAGGGGAAAAATGGTTCTACAATTTCGAAATTGGTTTGTTCGATTTTTGGTGCTTTCGTCTGGTTTTCTCTTAAAAAGTTAGAAAATAGGGGGAAAATAGCTGAATGCGTTCACCGTGTTCGCGCGCTCCTGGAAGTGAACCCAGCGATCGGCGAATTCCACGATGACTTGCAAAAAGCTAGGGATTGTATGTGCGAGTAAGTAGGACCGCTGGATTTCGTCAACGGTGGCACTGTTCAGCAACATAGCTGACAGTTGCTTACAAATGACGTGATGGAAGTCCGCGGGCTCCGATTGGCTGAAAGCACAGGGGAGAACAGTTAAAGAAGGTTCGAACAGACATTGAAAAATCTGGAAGGACACTTCTTGACTGAAGAGCGAACAAAACAGATCATTTTAAGAGAGTATTAGAGGAAAGTGTTAGCAATCGAGCAAACTAATTTTGGTGTAAAATTAAAAGTAGTAAAGTGCGAAAAATCGAAAATTTGGGAAAATATATTTTGGCGAAGGTAAAAGGAGAGTTTGAGGAGGAAAACTAGAGGAAGACATAGGAAGGAAAATTTTACATAGGAGAGGAAATTGGAAAACAAAAAAAAAGATAAGTAGAATTTTAATTCTTTTATTAAATTTTATTCAGATTTCAATTATTCGGTATTTGGTGGCAAAATTGTGCAATTTTCATTAAAATTCGGTTAGTTTGTTGTTCCGTTAATTTTTTCCTGGCATTGCAGGACTCGTGACCCGTTATTAAAAATCCGCTTTGATTCTTTCGGGATAAAGGGATAACGATTCATCTTTCTCTTTTTCTATATTATATTTTGTAAATTTGATTGAAAAGATCTTGGGTTTTAGCCCTCCGTTTTGCAAGGTTTCACAAGCAAAATAAGTAATAAATAATTTTAATTCAAAATAACAATTTCACTCTTTTCATTTCAAAATCTTTTCACCGTCGGTTCTGCTTCAGAGGTTTGTGATTTCCTTTTACAAGAAAAAATCACTGGCGCCCATTTTACTTCTTTTCAGGTTGGAAAAAGAAGCGAAGAAATTAATCAACCGATTAATTGAAACAAGGTAATCAAATTAGTATCATAAGTATTCTTTACTGAACCCACCCTTACTGAGCAGTCGGAGGTGGCAGCATCAAACGTGCTGAACGCGTTCCTTTTTATTCCGCCAAGAAACACATTCCGAAAGTTCGGACTAACCCTGAGGCCACACGAGCGAGTAATCGCAAGCGAGTTACTAATACATCGAAACTTTTTCTACTCGCTAGTCAACTGGCTTGCCTTTTTCGAAGCCAGTTGAGAAGCGAGTAGAGCGGCGAGTGATTTGACAATTAATGTATGTACCCAACTCGCTAGCCAGTACTCGCTCGTGTGGCCTCCGGGTAAACGTTCGTGTCATCTTTCATCGTGGTCGCGCAGCTACATAGGTCTCGTTTCGTTTTCGTTTTCGTTGTTTGTGCGGTAGAAAAAAAAAGGTAACAATTTGTCGCCCAACGTGGGGCTTAAATCAAACAAAAAAATATTAAAAAAGAAAACATTAATAGACGGTGAAAAGAAAAAAAGAATAAAAGTTGCAAATTTGGCCCAAAACCATACTTCATAAGTGTATTACCTATTGGTCATTCGTGTGTCTTAGGGAAGTTTTTGTTTAAGTGTTTTTTTACTCTTTTAAATTTTTTCTGCTTCCAGTGTTTTTGTGTACATACCTACCTACCATAATTTGGGTGATCTTTCGTATCCAGTGAATCTGTTCGAGTTTTTTGTTGGATAAATACCTACATACTTCATACATTACTACCTACCCCAATCCAGTGTGCAGTGCGCTTGAGTTTGGTACCTAGTTACCCACCATTTGGATATATATACCCACCTACATACTTCCGTAAGAAAAAAAAACCAGAAACATACTGGAGTTCAAGTAAGATTTCAATTTTATAGATTTTCTTTTATTTCACTAAAGATTACCTACCTATATATTGTAATAACTTTCCATATTTGAACTATAACGACTCCGAAATGCAAACAAACGGACACAGTAAAGCTTACGGTCGCAGTGCAAACATACCCTTATTAGCTATAATTATAGCAACTCTCAAACGAAGGAAGCGCCATCTGCCGGATTATAGCAGATTTACCAGCTGTCAAATAAAAGCTTTTGGAAGGGAAATTATTGGGAAATTTCCCCTACGGAAAGCTCTGGAAGCAGAGACCAGAACGTTCTCCTTATTTCGAGAGTTTGGAAAACAAGTATAAAAGGCACATGTTTGAACGCCAGCGACACAGTTTGTTTTTAATCGTGAATGAATAAAGTTGGTTGTAATAAAAGTGAAAAGTAAAGTTTGTGAACTAATTCAGTGGTGAATAATAAATCGTTTTGTTTGTAGTAAGAAAAGTAAAGTGTTTTATTTTGTGAAATAAATAAGTGGACGTTTTGAATAAAGTAAATAAGTTTTATTAACGATCCTGGGAAAATATTACATTGGTGTCAGAAGTGGGATAAAACTTATTTTATCTGTGCACTCAGTAAGTTTATTGTGTGAATAGTGAAAAAAAAAAAAAGACAATGGGTAAATCTTTGAATGATTTAAATTTAGTGGAACTTAAGGCAGAACTGAATAAGCGAGATCTTCCTACTGCTGGAACAAAGAATGATCTTATAATTCGTCTGCAAGAAGATTTGAGAAGATGTGGAAAAAACCCGGACACGTTTATATTCGACATTGAAATGGAAGAACAGCAAGAACAAGTAAGTACATCGGGCATGACCAATATGCTGTCTCAGCTGCTCGCGAAATTTGAAGAACAAAAGAATCTTCTAGAACATCAAAGCCAAGAACAAAAGAATCTTCTAGAACATCAAAGCCAAGAACAAAAGAACCTTCTGGAACGTTTCGAACAGCAAAGCCTAGAGCAAAAGAATCTCCTAGAAAAACAAGAAAAGAATCTTCTTCAACAGTTCCAAGAACAGACAAATCTGCTGGAAGGTAAGTTAGATGCCTTTGACAACAGAATTATTGCCCTTGACGAGCGTGTCGATAAACAATTTTCGAATGTCGATAAACAATTTTCGACTGTCGTCAAACAATTTTCGACTGTTGAAGCAAAGTTCGAATGTGTGGAAGATAAAATCGAATCCATTACAAAAGAATTAGATAAAGTTAAGAAAATGAAGGTTCGAGAAAGTTCTGGCGACTGTCCAAAGAAAAAGGAGATGCATCCACCAACCTTCGATGGGCAAACTTCTTGGTCAATCTACAAGAAGCAGTTTGAGGCAACCGCAGCAACAAATGGCTGGGATGAGGAAGACAAATGCATAGCTCTAACTCTTGCCCTCAGAGGACCGGCGGCTGAGCTGTTACAAAGCATACCAGCAGATAAAAATGGCAACTTCAGTGCTCTTGTTCAGGCCATTGACAAACGTTTTGGAGATGGCCATATGCAAGAAGTCTTCCGCGTTCAACTCAATTCCAGAGTCCAGAAAAGAGGAGAAACTCTGCAACAACTCCAAGCAGATATCGAACGGTTGGCGCACCTGGCATATCCGGCTGCAGGGGACGAAATCATCAACCAATTCGCAACAGAAGCCTTTGTCCGTGCTGTATCTGATATCAACCTTCAGCGAGCAATTCGAACTGCTGGCAAACGCACGCTTCCTGAAGCACTAGCATTCGCCCTCACTATGGAAGCAGCAGAACAGGCTTCTCAAGGAGTCCATCGGGTAAGAGAAATTGAAATTGAGGAGTGCTCTTGCCAGAGAACAGCATTCCAAAGGAACCAGCGCGATGGACCTGCTCGATGCTGGAATTGCAACAAAACCGGGCATCTCCAACGCCAGTGCAGATTGCCACCTAGAAGATCTGCATGTCAAAATTGTGGAAGCAGAAATTTTAACAACAACAATGTCAAAACTCCTACTCGGCCCGTTTCTCAACCGGGAAACGAGTAAGAACCAACTTCGAGGGGCAGAAGCTGGTTTCTGGTATCGATGGCCCCAGAACCACCATCCAGGTCTCACAGACGAAACGAAACAACAAAAGTCTGACTGTGGAGGCAACACTAAACGGCAAGAAGCAAGTGGCTACGATCGACACCGGTGCCACTGCCTCCATTGTTCGAAAGGGCTTGGTGAAGATGACATGGCTGCATAACACCAACACTTACCGTCTGAAAACAGCAACAGGAGAGGCAGCCAGAGTGTATGGGGAGGTTCGTCTTACAATCCGTTTGGCAGAACTGGAGTTTTCACATCTATTTCTGGTAGCAGATATATGTGACGAGTGCATCGTTGGAATCGACTTTATGAAAGAGCATGGAGTAATTCTCGATATCGGAAAGCAAGTTCTCAAATACCGAAATGTGGAAATTCCTATAATTTATGGCAATAAAAATTCATCAACTCTGAGAACGGTCGTAAAGGAAGATATTTGCCTGCCACCTTCTTCAGAAGTGTTCGTTTGGACAAAAATAAAGGGAGATTTGGGTAGCCATCGATACCTAATGGTGGAGCCAGACTCTGAACAGTCTTCTCAAAACATCATCCTAGGGAAGACCCTTGTGGCGCCAAAGAACAACATGGTGCCCGTACGGATACTCAACATCAAACCGTACGAGGTCAAGCTTAGAAAAGGAGAAGTTGTTGGAAAATGTGAATCCGTATCCGCAATAACTAAAATCACAGAAGTTGATACACAAGAATATGTGGACCCCAAGAAAGTGAACACTATGAAGTCAAACATCCTCAAGTCTTCAAAATTAAGTGAATATCAGCTTAGTGTTGCTGGAAGCCTCCTTCACGAGTACGCTGATATACTCTCTTCACCCAATGGGCAGTTTGGTCGAACACAACTGGTGCAGCATCGAATCGACACAGGAGACGCAAGACCTATTCGACAACCAGCAAGACGTCTCCCATTAGCCAAACAAGCCGAAGTTGAAGAGATGATATCGACCATGAAGAAAGATGGGCTAATCGAAAACTCTAAAAGTCCTTGGGCATCCCCAGTTGTTCTTGTCAAAAAGAAAGACGGAAGTACTCGATTTTGTGTGGACTATCGGAGGCTGAACAATGTGACAAAGAAAGACAGCTACCCTCTGCCAAGAATCAGTGATACTCTGGATGCGATGGAAGGAGCTGAATGTTTTCAACATTGGACTTGAAGAGTGGCTACTAGCAGGTAGAAATCCATCCAGAAGATCGAGAAAAGACGGCTTTCTCCACAGGAAATGGTCTGTGGCAATTTAAAGTGATGCCTTTCGGACTATGCAACGCTCCGGCAACATTTGAGCGTTTGATGGAATGCGTTTTACAAGGACTTACTTGGAAATCTTGCCTTGTATATTTGGACGATGTCATTGTTTATGGTAAGACATTTGATGAGCATTGTGGAAACCTTAAGGCCGTCTTCCAGAGGCTTCGAGAAGCAAACTTGAAATTGAATCCAGACAAGTGCGAATTTTTTAAGTCTGAGGTAAAATATTTGGGACATATCATCTCTTCCCAAGGAGTGAAGACTGATCCTGAAAAAGTTGACACCGTAAAGAATTGGCCAACACCACAGGATAAACATCAACTGCGGAGCTTTCTTGGTCTAGCCACGTACTATCGACGATTTGTGAAGGATTTTGCTGGGATCGCGAAAAGTTTGCATCAGCTAACAGAGGAAGGCAAACCGTTCAAATGGTCAAGCGGGTGCGAGAAAAGCTTCCAGGAACTTAAGCAGCGCCTATGCAATACACCAGTTTTGGCCTATCCGACACCAGGGAAACCTTTCATCATCGACGCTGACGCAAGTAACGTGGGAATTGGTGCCGTACTATCACAAGTCCACGAAGGAGAAGAGAAGGTCGTTGCCTATTACAGCAAGGTGCTCTCAAAGCCAGAAAGAAATTACTGTGTGACCAGAAGAGAACTTCTAGCTCTAGTATCGGCAACAAAACACTTCCATAAGTACATCTATGGACAGAAGTTCCTTCTTCGAACAGATCATGGTGCACTTAATTGGCTGTTGAACTTCAAAAATCCAGAAGGTCAAGTGGCAAGATGGATAGAGAGATTGCAAACATACGACTACCAGATCCAACATCGAAGAGGAAGGTTGCACTCAAACGCAGATGCTTTATCTCGGAGACCATGCAAACCGGACTGCAAGCACTGCACACGTCAAGAAGAGAAGGAGGTTGCTTCCATCCAGCGATTAAGAGCCGATCCCATTTACGGTTGGAGTAATGATGAAACCAGAATGGGGTGACATCTCCGATAGAAGTCCAACTCTTAAAGCGTATTGGGCACAATGGGACTCACTTCATGTACAAGAAGGAGTACTAAGACGAAAGTGGGAATCCGCAGACGGCAAATCTTATGTGATGCAGCTAATAGTGCCTCGATCAAAAGTTAATGACGTTCTTCAAGAGATGCATGATGGAGCTTCCGGAGGACATCTGGGTGTCAATAAGACACTGGAAAAGGTAAGGCAGCGATTCTACTGGCTACACGCAAGAGAAGACGTTGAAAAATGGTGCCGACAATGTGATACTTGTGCTGCAAGCAAGGGACCAGGCAGAAAAGTCCAGAGTAAGATGCAGCAGTATAATGTGGGCACGCCTTTTGAAAGAATTGCAATAGACGTTGCGGGCCCTTTTCCAGAAACCAGAAGCGGAAACCGATACATCCTGGTAGTAATGGACTACTTCAGCAAGTGGCCTGAGGCATTTGCCATCCCAAATCAGGAAACCAAAACAGTCGCGGACCAGATTGTTTTCAACTGGGTAAGCAGGTTTGGTGTACCTATGGAACTCCATTCAGATCAAGGGAGGAACTTCGAGTCCAAAATCTTTCAGGAAGTTTGTACACTCCTTGGCATTAAAAAGACGAGGACAACACCGCTTCACCCACAATCTGATGGGATGGTTGAACGATTCAACCGGACCCTTAAAGAACACCTTTCCAAAGTTGTAAGCGACAACCAACGAGACTGGGATCGGCATATTCCGTTATTCTTGATGGCCTATCGAAGTGCGGTACATAGCTCAACAGGACATACACCATCAGAAATCCTGCTCGGGAGCAAAATACGACTACCAAGCGAAATCAAATTTGGATGTTATACAAGCGAGCCACAAGGAATAGACGACTACGTGGACAACCTCAAAGAAAAGCTAGTTGACATTCACGAAAGGACGAGGGCAAATATAAAGCTGTCGAGTGATCGGATGAAAACAAGATACGACGCAAAAGCCACAACGACAGGATTCCAAGTGGGAGACCTTGTGTGGTTTTATAATCCCCACCGTCGGAAGGGACTCTCACCGAAGCTTCAACAAAATTGGGAAGGCCCTTATACTGTTGTAACACGAATAAACGATGTCGTCTACCGCATTCAGAGAGGATTAAGAGGCAAACTAAAAGTAGTTCACAGCGACCGTTTACATCATTATAATGGTGATGGAAGTGATGGATTTGCTCGGGACGATCAATCCTAAGAGGGGGGCAGTGTAATAACTTTCCATATTTGAACTATAACGACTCCGAAATGCAAACAAACGGACACAGTAAAGCTTACGGTCGCAGTGCAAACATACCCTTATTAGCTATAATTATAGCAACTCTCAAACGAAGGAAGCGCCATCTGCCGGATTATAGCAGATTTACCAGCTGTCAAATAAAAGCTTTTGGAAGGGAAATTATTGGGAAATTTCCCCTACGGAAAGCTCTGGAAGCAGAGACCAGAACGTTCTCCTTATTTCGAGAGTTTGGAAAGCAAGTATAAAAGGCACATGTTTGAACGCCAGCGACACAGTTTGTTTTTAATCGTGAATGAATAAAGTTGGTTGTAATAAAAGTGAAAAGTAAAATTTGTGAACTAATTCAGTGGTGAATAATAAATCGTTTTGTTTGTAGTAAGAAAAGTAAAGTGTTTTATTTTGTGAAATAAATAAGTGGACGTTTTGAATAAAGTAAATAAGTTTTATTAACGAACCTGGGAAAATATTACAATATTTATATTTAAAAATCATTCATATATTTACCTAAATAGCATTTCATTACCTTCATACATATACATACTTATATCATAATATATACGGTAGATTTTCGTAACGGGGTTTATTTACGTTTTCTTCTGATTTTTTCTATAACTTTGTTTATTTACTCGTGTTGCTAGTTCGAATTCTTTGAATATACATTTGTCTCTTTCTTACTCCGATTTTGTATCGAATTTCTATTTGACGTTTAGTTTTTCATTCGGTTTGTTTTGATTATTCTTTTGAGTACTGAATCTAATATAAAACTTTTCTTGAGACTTATTTTTTTTTTGGTGAAGTGGATATTAAAGGGTGTTTCTGTTTGATTCCTAAAATAAATTTATAGGATTTTCGTTTTTTTTGGGTTCGACGTTTTTCGTGTGTTAATTTATTCTTAATTTAATCTATCCACTGTGGGTCCGGTTGTATGGAGAGGCGGTCATAAATCTATAAAATCTGAACCAGTCAACCGATTTGAGTGAAATTTTCAGACATGGTTAAAAGTAGTAAAATGTATCTTCGGACTTAGTTTCCGCCCACTGACACGCCCACTTAAAAAAAAAAGTCTTCTAAGTGTCAAAGTTGAAATAAATGATGGTTGTGTTCTTCTAGAAAGTTGTAGATAACGTGATTTGATATAATTTTGTGTACAACATTTTCTACCACGCCCACTTTTGGGGGCGTTTTTTTTACAAACCTTTTGATTTTTGTAAAAAATTCTTAGAAAACGTAACGAGTTGCCGTAAAAACATGCAAAAAAATAATCTTGCTAAATATTGACCACGCCCACTTTTGAGGGCGTTTTACAAAAATCTTATTTATCAAATGGTTTCCTTAAAAAATAAAAAAATATTTAACAGAATTACGTGGAAAACGCCTTTTTTAACAAGCAGCCCATACAAAGTTTTATCCCACACCCATTTTCTGAGAGTATGTATGGGGAAAAATGATTGAGATTGCTCTTTTTGCAAATTAAAAAATATATTCATTTTAAAATTTTTGTTTTATTTGTTTGCTTGATTGAATTAATATTATATTTAACACTGTTATTATTATATAATTTGTTTTAACTTACAAAATAAAAACGAAAATTTAAACAAATTCATAAAAAAAAATATTTGGAAAATTAGATTTCGATTAGAAGTAGAATAAGTAATTTAGATTTGTGTAGAATAGTTTTCGTCAGGATAACTTAAAAAGACAGTCTCAGATCAAGCCAAAAGGAGTGATTTTTCGTAATTGATTTTTGTCTGGCTTTATTTTTCTTCCAAAATTCTGTCAACTTCTTGCACACGAAATAAATTCGGTCATAGAGGAGATCAAATTAAATAGTCTCAACACCTTGATATGGCCAACTGCATTTAATGTTTTCCACGATTTGGTTGGCTTGCGTTGACCATGTTGTATTATTTCTTCGACATCCAAGCCATTTACCAAATAAAAAATTGCGTTTAATTATGCATTGATAACCAGCACTTACCAACGATAAAAAGATCAGTCAACACAGTTTTTTTTCTTTTTTTTCAAATCTGAAAATTTACGAAATATGGTTCTTTAAACTGTTATAACTCGAAAAAAGGAAAAAACGGGAAAAACCTACTTTATTATTTGAAAAGGTAGAACACTAATCTTCATTTTAGTTCCTCATTTGAAGTGGGCACTCGAAGGCAAACCAAAAAAATCTTTTATTTACTGTAAACAAAGCTAAAAAAAAGTTACAAAAAGTGCTTCGCGCAGGGGTCCAATTACACTGACCCTTTATGTTATTAAACAATAAAATTTATGTTTTTAGAAAGTACTCACCTTCTTGTTTAATATCCATAATAATTAAATATTGATCACACTTTCTTAACACAAGTTATCACTATCACAAGCTCTTTAATAGGAAACTGCCAGGATAAGCGAGCTGTATGTTTTATTATATGTTAACTTTGGATGGCAATAACGGAATGAAAAAAAATAATGCGTCAAAATATTTTTTTGTTTTGGTTTAGAGGGAGTTTGAAGAACCTTATTGACAGTCTGAAGTCTTGATTAAAGACATTTAATTTTTTGAATTTTGGCCCATGGAGGTTGAGATTTCTGTTAGTAAACCGGTTTTTGATTTTCTTTCGCTTGGGAGGATTTTTTTTTATAGAAGCTGTCAAAAAAGGCAAAGTTATTTCCGTGGTTTTAGGGTAATTCAAAAGAGTGAAAGTTTTTGGTATTTGCTGTGACGCTGTATGTGGCTAGTAGATTGAATTGGTGAATAATATTGTCAAAGTGAATAAGAATAGGAAAAAGATTTTTTTGAATTGGTGAATAATATTGTCAAAGTGAATAAGAATAGGAAAAAATTTTTTTCTTTCAAGTGAGTTCGTTTTCCCATTGAATTTTTAGAGTTCCAAAGAAATTAAATAATAGCGAATAATTGGTTAACTTTTTTTTGTGATTCTCTATATTCGGTGTGACCATATTTTGGTGGTGACCATATCGATTACTAAGTGAATTTTGAGTCTTTTAATTGGATTATTTTCTTTCATCCTTTCTCAAATTGAAAAGTTGTTGGTTAAATTAAGTGGTGATTTGGAACTTAACTAGTAGTTTTTTTCGTTTGAGTTTGAATACTAGTTTTATTTTTCTTTCATTTAATAGTATTAGGGCTGCGGCTCGGACGGAGCTGTCAATTTGGATAACAAAAAAAAAAAAAAACACCACTTTGAACAAAGGTAATCGGTCGTTTGTAGCTTATATATATTTTTTTTTTGGTTAGGGATCCAAAGAGACAATACAAAGTTACTATCTGAAAAGAAGTGATAACTCTTGATTTTGTTTTTTTGTACACACATAAGTAGATTCTTTGATTTAGTTTGGCCATTAACCTGTGTTGACCATACCAATTATTAATTTAATTTCGATTATTTAACTTGGATTAGTTTTTGTCTCTTCTCTATTTGAAATAATTTGTAGGTAAATATTATTGTGATTTGGAAGTTTTTTTTTTTTGAGGATAGAATCAGTGCTGCTAACCGTAGAATAATTATGCTACATGTAGCATAATTTGTGGTCCTGTATGATGTATGATTAAAATTCATTATCATACGCAAAATGTATGATAATTGTGATATTTGACTTAAATACAAAATTTCGCTATTCAAATTTAAAACAAATCAAGTTTAACATATATAAATCTGCTCTTTTTCTTAAACTTCTTCTGAATGCAGCTGTCAGCCTTCTACTACATTTTTGGCACTTCTTAACTCGTGTACTCTTTCATTTTCGTTGTTCATTGAACTCTTTTCAACAAGACATTATTTTTTGTTACATTTTTTTATGGCACACAATAAATGTGCCATTTGCCGCAGCCTAGCCTATGCAGTAGATTAAAGCGATCAGGAATTTGAATTTGATCAATGAATTTGAAACTCAAATGCTATACGAATCAATGACAACACACTCAAAGAATTGTTTGTGCAAATAAAATTTTCAATCGCACAATTATAGTCCAGTAACTATATACATTAGACCTTGCATCAGGTCCGGTAGTTTTGATTTTTTGCTGAGTTGTTTATGCTGTTGGCCTTGTAATAAATCCGATTTTTCGACCTCGAGCGCCGAACGCAACATTGGTAAAAATCCAAAAAACCGCGAATTTTTCGCGGTTTTTTCACTTATTGGCCATTTAACCATTACGCCTTTATTCCCGAATAAAACATTGCTGTACGATTTCAACCTTACTAAATTTGCTTCAATTTGAGTCCAAAGCCGGTTTTGTAGACATAAAAGTTTCCAAGGGACGGCTTTTCAAAATTTAGCAATAGAAAATTTAAAACAAGAATAACAATAATAATAACAAAAACATGGTCTTTGACATATGCTGGATCAAAGCAATAGAGCGTGTAGATTGGGCCAAAAGAAGAAAACAATAGTACTGGATGGGGGGTATATATCCCCCCGTTTAAGCGCGAGGGGAAATTTTAAGAAAAGTTGACTTCAAATAGAAAAATAACTTTAAAAAGACAATGGTAATATCTGGACAAAAATCCATTGCTCATCTTAAAGCCAGAAATCCATTCTTTAATTTATTTTTAAATAAACATTTTTTAGTTGATAGTTTTTGAACAATTTACTTTCAAACTCAAAATTTTAAGAAAAAGACGATTTTTTTTCTTTGTTAATCTATTTGTTTTTTTTATTTTATGGTATTAAGTAAAATTTTTGTTTTTGATTTTCAATGCCCTTTTTACTTTTAGTTAAAAACTGAAAACCAAATGCTAAAATGACTTCTAGTTTTTGAGAAAACTGAAATTAACATGATCAACTTCACTTTTTTCAGTCTAGTATCCTTTTTCTTCGGTGGGAGGGCTCTGCCTCAGATCCGGTAGTTCTGATTTTTAGATGAGTTATTTAGCGCCGAGCGCCGAACGCAACTTTGTGAGATATGCATAAAACCGAGAAATTTTCGCGGTTTTTTCAGTTATTGGCTATTTTAACCTTTAAGGCCTGGTTGGCGATTATAACTTTGCTCTACCATTTTAAAATAATTAAATGGGCTTCAATTTGAGCTAAAAATCAATTCAAATTGTGAAATTTTTCATAAACTTTTGAATTTAGAATGCTGCAAATCGAATTGGAGGGGGGCTTATTCACCCCTTGTGTAAAATCGTTTGCCCCTTGTCAATGATTTTCTTATACTGTGTAGCGTGTCATGTTGGCTTTATTTTAAGATCTTAATCATGAAGATCAGATGAGTAAAATTGGAGTTATGATTTTTTAAAGTCAACCATATAAAACTCGAACTAAAGCATTCACTTCAAGTTGTTTCTTATACCTAAGTGTAATTTACTGTATACTGTACAACCACAAAGGGCTCTATATTATGCCAAATGGGTATATTTAGATTTTTGTTTAGATATCAGAAAAAGTAGCTTGTTAGAAAACAAAGGTTGCTGCCAGAAAGAAGAGTTAATTGAAAAACTCAAGAATACGAAATTTAGTATAGTGATTGATGAATCGACGGACGTTAGTTCCACAAAGCAACGTGTATCATTATTAGATACTGTAATGGTACTTTGATGTTTCCAGCCGAGGTAATGCTCAAGTCGTACCCAGGGTACAAGCTAAAGAAAAGTACTTGAAACTTTAGCTCCTTTGATTATTCTTTATTTATTCTTATAAATTTATTTACAAAGTGTTTTTGTATTTCTATTTAAATAATCAAATCGCGATAAAATTTACTGGTTCCGGTTCTGGTTCCGGTTCTGGTTCTGGTTCTGGTTCTGGTTCTGGTTCTGGTTCTGGTTCTGGTTCGGTTCTGGTTCTGGTTCGGTTCTGGTTCTGGTTTCGTGTCAGCGCTTAAGTTTAACAAGTTTTATCTCGCCGGCTAGATCACAGTTAAAAACTGGTAAATCCCAGACTTAATGTCGGGTACATCACAGGCTTTGCCTGGTAGATCGCAGTATTATAAAATAATTAAACTGGTTAATCACGGAATTGAATGTTCCGGTACATTACAGGCTTTGCCTGGTAGATCTCAGTATTATAAAATAATTAAACTGGTAAATCGCGGAATTGAAGGTTCCGGTTTTGACCTGGTTATCGCAGCATGTTATACTATACTGGTAAATCACAGCCTATTAGGACTGGTAGGTAGGTTTTACCTGGTAGATCACAGTATATTAAAGTCCTGGTAGATCGCAGACCTTTTATTAGTCTGGTATTTCAATTACCTTTTGTCAACTTACTTCCTTGGCCTGTGGTTGGTTCTACCACCGTTGGCCTTAAGCCGAGTATTGTGTCGAGTTCTGGAACTGCATGTTTACGCTGCCTGGTGAAAGCCTCTTTATGCTATAATACTGTGAAGAGATAGTGTCAACTATAATGGTGTGAAGGAAAATCTTTTTTACCACCAACAGCATTTGCAAAACAAACCATCTAAAAACCCAGCAGTGCTATATTCACCACACCAACTTCGTCGGGTGTGGTAGTTGTGTTGGTTTCACCTTCATTGCATGGTATAGCTTGTGTGCTACTTGCTTATCGTTATCACTCGAAGTTTAGTTGCTGGTTGTCTTCGGGGGATGGCACAATTCAATTAAGTGCGTGATCGGCTGGTGCTGCTGCGATACGCGCTTCTGTAGGTAATGATATGTTGAGTTGGTAATGCTTCATTACAATACTTTGATACAAATCGATCTAAAATTGTAAGCTCGTTTTTTGACCTGGTCGATTTGCTCCAAGGTGATGTGGAAACGGCGTCTGCAAAAGTTATTTTCGAAGCAGTTGAAAATGCTTTTAAAATATGTGAAGTATCTTTTGAGAACGTTGATGGAATTGGGTCTGATGGTTGCAATACCATGATGGGTGATAAAAACTCGGTCAAATCGAGATTTGAAGAAAGCTGTCCGGGAATTTATGATTCAAAGTGCATTTGTCATTCTTGTACTATTTGCGCTAGCGAAGCGGAAATTTTGGAATTATTTAATTTTGTTTGTTTTATTTTGCGTATGATAATTTTTACTCTGGTATGATAGAAATCAGCGAATTGTATGATAATTCATTGTGAGCAATATGGCAGCACTGGATAGAATACTAGTTTTCTATTGAACTTTGATTTAGTTATACTATTGTTTGGAATTTTGTTCAAGATGAATATATATCGCCTTTCAAAGGATGAACTCGCTTACGAGATTAGGGCTCGTGGACTGAAGGAGGGTTCAGTCGATGACATGAGGAGGACACTTAGGGCTTCTATGACATTGGAACATGATCATACGATTGGGACGGAATTTTATAAGTATCCATTTTCATATGAAGAGGATTCAAAAGCAATTAGGACGAAGATAGTAGATATTAAGAATCTTTTAAAGGAACCTCCGAAAAATATAAAGTCGTCTGAGTATCTAAAGATTAGGACAAAGATTGAATGGACTATAGGTAGGATTGGTAGGGCTAAAGCTGAATCGGCAGATGAGGTCAATGAAATGGCTGAACTGCGTGGAGAGGTGTTGTTGCTTATGGCAACATTAACCGAGGGGGCAGATGAGGAACAAGAAAAAGAAAAACATTCTACGTCACCACCAGGGCCGGCAATCGTGCCAACTGGAATAAACAATGCGAGTTCAGAGTGTCAACGGCAGGTCGAAGCTGTTGAAAAACCGGTTGAAGCCTGCAACCGGCACTCCGAGCGTATCGAAAAAATTGAAAAGTGGGGTGTGAAGTTCTCCGGTGAGCGGTGTGGCTCATCGGTGAATTCATTCCTAGAAAGAGTTCAAGAACTTAGGGAATCTAGGGATGTGTCAGAAGCACGATTATTTAAATCGGCTGTTGACCTTTTTACTGGGAAGGCCCTCCTTTGGTTCAGAGCAATTAGGGATTCGATTTTTACTTGGCAGGAACTTGTTAGGGAACTAAAGTTGGAGTTTTTGCCCTCCAACTACGATGCTCTTTTGCTAGAGGAAATTAGGAAACGTACTCAAGGCAGAGATGAGTCTATGGGGATGTATGTGTATATTGCGTTGATGCAAACCCTATTCAAGAGACTATCGGAACCCTTGACGGAAAGTAGGAAGTTATCGATCCTGTTGAAAAATATTGCGCCGTTCTACCTAACGCAGCTTGGGTTGGCCGATATCAAATCGGTCAACGAACTGGTTGCGTTAGGTAGAAGATTAGAAACAATAAGAACAAACGTGGAAGCGTTTGTTCCTCCATCTAACAGTCGTTCTCGGCATACTTTGGAACCGGATGTGGCATATGTTGCTGCCGTTCAGGAAGCAACTGTGGCAGTTAATCAAAATACACCAATTAATAGATCAATGCGTTGTTTTAATTGTAACAGGGAAGGTCATTTCTCCAATCACTGTTCCGCTCCTAGGCGCTGTTTCGGTTGTGGGGCTTTAGGTACAACTCGAAGAGAATGTCGTCGATGTTCGGGAAATGGGCAACGGTCTCTTGGGCCAGCAGGACAAGAGCGCCGTCGCATTTAGGGAGGTCGCCTGCTGACGACCAGCTGGTAAACAAGGTACAACTAGGTTTCACGTTAGATACAAGTGGGGACGATAGACGTCCGTATTTAGGAGTAAATATTTACGGGGTTAGGATTTTAGGGCTTTTAGATTCAGGAGCATCGCGAACGATTTTTTGTAGGGATGGGTGGAAAATACTTAAAGATTTAGGATTAAACTTAGATACAAGCAATGTTAGGCAGGTTTTCTTAGCAGACGGTGCAGGAGTAGGGGTTTTAGGGGTAGTAAATCTACCAATAGTTATTGAGAATAGATCAGTTTTGATTGAGTGCTTAGTCATTCCTTCACTGCCACACGCGATGATATTGGGTGCTGACTTTTGGGCCCAGTCGGGAATCGTCCCGGATCTACGATCTCGTATGTGGAGCTTTTCAAATCAGGAAACCGTGGCTTCAGTCGGAACCACGTTGATCATAGAAGAATCAGATTTAAATGAAGAGCAGCGGAGTAAGCTTAGTGCTTTAATTGAAAATCTATTCAAATATATACCAGAGGGCTTAGGGAAAACAAATATGGTAGAACATGTAATCCAGTGGCGTAGCGTGGGTTTTTGCCGCCCGGGGCGGTGTCTAATTTTGCCGCCCCCCAAAATGTATTCAAAACAAACAAAAAATACAAATTACATATACAATATACATAGACATAAAAATGCTACAAAACTTTTCATGCAAAGTTAAATTTATTATTGTCAGAAAAAATATTATTATTACACATTTTTTTTAAGCAAAGATACATAGATGGTTGAAAATAAAATTTAATTTTTATATCCTAACAGTGTTGGTGAAATAGTCGAACACAGAAAAGTGGTGGAAAAGTATAAATTATGTAATTTTCGATACAGTTTGTATATAACTTGAACGAAAGCCTTTACAATTCATTTAGTCATTTAGTCATCTTGATTCAAAACAAGTAGGTAGTTATTTTTTTTTTATATGGTGGCTTTTCATAAATGGCAAATTGTGGTGAAAAGCGAGGCGCACATCTCTAGTTCTCAAAGAATAAAAATAAGAATAGAATAAACAAACAAAAAAATACTTCTAGTGTAATTAGCTAGGAAGTCATAACCATAACTCATAACTAGTCAAATAACAAATACCTACTCCTACATATCATTACATTATTGTTATAAAACTATTGGTATTTCGTTTTGGTGTCAAATTTTTGACTAGTGCACAAATTTTAAAATAAATAAAAATAAAATGTTTGAAATGCTGTGTCGGCAAATTGCACTCGAAAACTCTTACTTCGAGGACGTCTAACAAAGAAACGATAAATGACCCATAAACAAACATTTTTATATGTATCAGGAAAAGGAGATAGCTTCATGATAATAAACTTTTTCTTTATTCAAAACCATTTAAAAAATCAAACACTTTGAGAATCAGAATTTTAATTAGACTTACGTGGATGTATATCACAGTACACATATTAAAGGTAATATCATAAGAGTTTTGATTTTTGTTTCTTCTGCGCATTTATCAAAATTTGTATGAAATGTCAATATTTGTTGTTGTTTTTACGTGTATTTAAGTCATCACATTCCCAGCCATTTTTATTTCTGACATTTTCAATTTTAATTTGTTGTTATTTTTACGTGTGTTTTCTTCCTCACGTTCACAGCCATTTTTTATTTCCGACTGACAACATGCGCAGTATAATACCTTAGATTTGTGTACTGTGGATGTATATGATGTGTATATAATAGCATAAGAACTTTAAAAAAATGTCAAACTTTTCACATGAACAATTTCCGATTACTATACATTTCGAGTAGTTAGGTATCTTTACAGAAAAGCAAAGTTCAAACGAAGTTTTTTCCCGTTATTTTATTTTGTTAAGACGGCATAATGTTTCAGAAAGTAAAAGGAAGAGCAGTCTACTCGTTTTTGTTTGTGTTTTTTTCCGCCTTTCAAGTATACTATTTTCTCACTTCATCTCACAACCTTAAAAGCGCTATGGTCAAAATGTTTAATGAGTTGTCCGTCTGGCGAATAATTTAAATGAAAGGGCTGTGTTCAGAAAAGTTTTCAATGTATTACCATTGGGAGTCCCCAATTTAAAGTCAAAATATTTAGTACTATTTGTGGACTTCTTCATTGTGGAATTGTGGTTTTCATTCAATAACTTCCTTGAACCGAAAGTAGGACTTAACCTTAGGGTTTTTTAATCCGACGACATCGTAGCCATCCTTTGATGGAATTTGACAGTTTATGGCTTGACAAATTCCCCCTTTACATAAAAAAGTCCATTAGCTTTCATAAGAAAACATATTAATACAAATATTTATTTCTATTGAAAGGGTTTCTTGTAAGATAAATCGATGAGAACCAAAACTTGCCATATCCAAGCCAGAAACACTCGTCATAACCAAGCGTGAAACGGAATAGTAAAATTTCTTTTTTATGGAACTTTAAATATCAATCCTATAAAAGTATTTTAACAATTAAGTTTGGCTATAGTTTATTCTGGTCCGGGTTCCGATTGGTTCCGATCACATCATACATACTTGCCGGAAGGCTCCAAAGTTTTTTGCATGATATAAATGTTGAACTTGAGTTTGCTACCACTCAAGTTGTTGTTGTTGCATTCAAATGTTTAATATTATTTTTTCTATTGTTTAAATGAATTTGATAATAATTTTTGGTTGGTGACATGATTTTTGATTTCAATACCTCCCCGGATATATTTTGGGAAGGGCAAAATTAACTAATCATCCTTATTACGGCATTTACAATGGGAGCGGAAGCAAGGTGGTTTAGCACATTGCGTCGGTATTACAATTGAACGGATAACGATCGGGAGATTCACTTACAGCCCTAGTATTGACACGATTCAAAACTAGTTTCAATGTAAAACTAGTTCTATAGGGGTTTCGAGTTGCAGGTTTTGAACATATTGGTATTATTCAAACAAAAATTGACATCTAAAACTCTGATTTCATGTTTTAGATGTCAAATTTTGATTTAGGAATTTTTTGTTGGTGATTTGCAACTATTCTCATGGAGTTGCGAATTACGACACAAAAAAACATAAATCAGTGATTGTGCAATGTTAATTACTAAATTTTTATCGCAAATCAATATTTTTAAATGCTGTTTGTGAAATTATGCTTTTGGAGAGTAAATTACGCCAAAACAGTTGTATTTTGCTATGAAAAGTACAAACTTGAATCATGGATTTTAATTGCAAATCAAGAAGAAACAAATTTTGTAAATTGCTACGTTTTGACTGTTAAATTACCAGTTTTTGTATTAATTTGGGATTAAAACATCTTGATTTACGAATTAAACATGATTCGTAAATTGCAACTGCAAATTTTTCAATTGGTGATTTTTCAATTCTTTCCGTGCGCTTCGTACCAAACTTCGCTAGTTTAGTTAAACCCTTAACAGATTTACTTAAGAAATCCAAGAAATTCAATTGGTCGAAAGAATGCGAAGATAGTTTTAGGAGAGCAAAAGAATTCTTGATTACGGCACCGATTTTAACATGCCCCGATTTCACACTACCTTTCGTAGTACAGACAGACGCGTCTGATTATGGTATTGGGGCAGTTCTATCGCAAAATTTCGAAGATGGGGAAAAGGTGATCTGCTATTTGAGCAGGTCACTAAATAGATCAGAAAGGAACTATTCCACTACGGAAAAAGAATGTTTAGCCGTCCTGTGGGCAGTTGAAAAGTTGCGACCGTATATCGAAGGTATTCGATTTACAGTCGTAACTGATCACTACTCGTTAATCTGGTTGAGTAATCTCAAAGACCCACAAGGACGATTGGCTCGCTGGGCTGTTAGGTTACAGCAATTTGATTATGAGATCATCCACCGTAAGGGTAAAGATCATGTCGTCCCTGACATGTTGTCTCGTGGAGTTCCGGTAGTGGCCGGTATCTCGGAAGAGGATTTGGACCCTTGGGTTGGAAAAATGAAATCAGCAGTTGAATTGAATCCGTTAGCTTATCCAGCATGGAGGGTGGAGAATGGCCGCCTATTTAAGTATGTCAAATCGAATCATTTAGTAGTTCATGAAAATAATGATGAATGGAAGTTAGTTGTAGGTAGGAAAGATAGATTAGGAATTCTTAAACAATGTCATGATAGTCCATTAGCTGGACATATGGGGGTCAGAAAAACGTTCGCGAGAGTAGGTGCCAAATACTATTGGCCGAAGATGAGGGGAGATGTGACTAGGTATGTTAGGAAGTGCAGCACTTGTCAATCAGAAAAACCAGTAAATGATAAACCAGCCGGTCTTATGACTGAAAGAATAGGAGTTTCTTCCCCTTGGGAAATGATCAGTATAGATTTAGTGGGTCCTTTACCCAAATCTAGTAAAGGTTTTGTTTACATTTTAACCGTTGTTGATTATCTGACAAAATTTCCACTTTTATTCGCATTGAGGTCTGCTACGGCGAAGGCGATATGCAAAGAATTGGAGGACAATGTTTTTCTTTTATTCGGAGTACCCAAAATTGTCATTTGCGACAATGGTCCCCAATTTCGTAGTAGGGAACTTAAGGCTTTGTGTGAGGGATACTCCTCCACCATTAGATTTACTCCACATTACCATCCGCAGGCCAACCCGGCAGAGAGTGTTTGCACAAATATATTAAGGAAAATTAATTATTAAGACACAAAGTTTGTTTTTTAGTTTTTTATTATTTATTTAAATAACAAGAGGTGATGACGGCGTTTGAAATGCAACTAACAAAATTATATTAAGCTATCAGAAGCTTTGCATAAGGCAAAGCCAAAAAGTGGTAGTCGATAAAATGAATGTGCAGCGCGTGAGGCAAAACCTTGAACTTTAGTTAATATCATATTTCGTCTGGTCTCACGCGCTGTGGGAGTTGGGTGCAGGCGCGGATACAGGGGGAGGGCAATGGGTGCAATTGCCCCCCCCTGGGCAAGATAGAATAAAATATGAATTTAATAAAATGTAATCATAAAATGTTTTTTGGCTATACGTTTATAAAATTTATTCTTGGCAGCCAAAGGAGGACTTCAAGTTTTCATTTTCCTGATTTTCCATTCCACGAAATTATTTAATACTTTTTGATGAAACAACCGAATTATCTCACCTCTTCCAACTGAGCCGTATTTTAATGACTTAAACACTCGTTCAGATTTTTTTGGTTCTAATGGGAACATACATACTCCAAGATTTGCATGCAGCCCAGAGCTTTTTTCTAAATTCGCTGCGCAGCGTTGCAGTAATGAGTGATTGTTCGTCGGCCGCTGACCAAGTTCAATGAAGAAAAGTACCGCTATGCATGGATAGCACTCAAATCGACCGATTGTAGAGCTTATAGTTATAACTTCTGTTTGAGATGTCCTATCTTCAAAGTTAAGGTCTCTAATTTAAAGATCAATATCCGGCTACATTACTGTATAACATTTTTGAGAATAGTCAAATTATTTCATACTAGAGATCAGATTGAGTCCTAAATCGATTTCATTTACACTTTTCAAAATGCAAATGTGAATGAAAAATTTCACAATTTTGAAAAATAATGTTTGGAAAAGTTATTGTCCCGACCCTCCTCTACAAATTTCTTGCAGGGGCACTTTTCTAAATTGATTTCAATTCAAGAAAAAGATAAAATCATTGAAATACGTCGATTTAATTTCTTTAAAGAAAATTAAACTTTGCTTCAAATGCACGGATCTACAAGTTTAGAAAAAGCTTAAATAATAAACCACATTTGTGTATAAAAATGATTGAGAAATATCAAAAAAATTATACTAAAAGGATGATTGAGTCCTTTTTATGACAAATATTTAAATGTGCATTTACATTTTAGAAAGTACTTTCACTAGAAAACTCTCAAGAGTGACTCTCGGATTTCTGTTTTCCCCTCGGGTGAGCTTATTTCATGACTGTGTCCACTTGCGAATTTTACTCTCGAGAGATTCTTCAGAACTTCTCACCGTCTTTTCTTCTTAAATGGATGCGCAACTTAAGAATTTATGCAAATGTGTTTCGAGTGCGGCACAACTGTCATAGCCATAAGATACGTTTCTGATGGTAGTATTCGTGAGGATTTTGTCACTTTCGTGGATGCATTGTAGGAACTTCCGTGTTATTAAACTGGTGAAGAGCATGAATCCGATGAAGAAGATTTGAAAGAAACCAGGAAACGACGACAGCAGTCACTGCCGAAGAGAAGTAGGATGTAACTTCTACACCTTAGGATAGTTGTTTTTGGCCGTTCTTACAATCGTCAAATCAACGGTAGTTTTCGAAAAAGTCATCTGTGTCAAAAATGCATTTGCAGATTGTTCTTTAAAGCAAATTGCTAAAGTCACATGTTCGAAAACACCATCTGCGGTGCAGCTGTGCAGTAACAAATCGAGTAGACGATAAAAAAATTGAAATTGTAAACATCAAATGCGTTTGCGAGTAAGTTGAATGACGTTAACCAAACCAATTTTTTGCAAGCAGGACAATTGCATATAACGATTGTAATCTGCGTCAAAAAATGACGATCATTCGGCGATAAAATTGACTTTGATTTGACGTTTTCGAGAACAGCAAACGTCAATTAGTTTGTCAAATTATCGTTATTTTCTGAAGCAAATATTGCTTTTGTTAACACAAAGCCTTTTTTATCAACGTCATTCAGTTTTCTTGGAAGCTAATTTGACACGTTCTCTGTCTTCTCAAAATTTTTTTATCAATTCGATTTTTACTGCAGAATTGCACCGCAGATGATGTTCACGAATATGTGACTTTTACAAACTTCCTAACCGAACACAATGCTTATGCATTAAAACTTGTATTTGCCTTTTCGAACAGAAGACTTTTGCAGTTTGCGTTTGAGAACAATCTGGAAATGCGTTTTAACTGGCAAAGCCAATTATCTTGTCACAGCTAATGAAGAGGCTGAAACTTTCACTCGAACGTCATGAGTGGGAATAGCGAATAGGAATAGGAACATACCGATGTGTCATTATGCTTTCCGAAATTTGAGGTGGTGTTGCACAGATCCAGAGGGAATTCAAAAATGCTGTAAAGACACCATGCTACAGCTACAAACTGTTAAGTTTAATTTAAAAAGTTCCAAAGTAACCGCTGTTCGAGACACTGTTTAGCAGTTATCAAATTTCAAACTCACATCGCTTTGTGTGACCAGGTGTGTAGAGCGGTATGAAGTGTGCTCTAATTTTCTGTAAACCTCATCAAGATTGTGGAAACTCGCGAAATTGCCCCCCCTGAACGAAATCCTAGATCCGCGCCTGGTTGGGTGGAAATTGGATTGTGGGAAAGGTAGAAAATGGGAATTGGAGTAATTAAATTTACAAAAAATATATTTGGTGATTTCGTGGGAAGTGATAGGAAATCATTTCCCATCGCGTCAGCTTTTAATTCAAAGCCGTGTGATAAAACATTGGTCGGGTTGATATTTTATTTTATTTTATTTTCCTTTACGATTAGATTATCTAACATACTCCCCCCCTTTGAGGGATCTAATTTCTCAAAATTCTAAAATTGGGTTTTTTTTAAAGAGCAGTAACTTAGAGCATTCTCGAAGTGATTCAGTAATGAAACTTCGCAATTATTACTGCCTTGATGGATCATTGTTGGTAGTTGTTGGTTACAAATAAAATTTCGAGTTGAAAGAAATTGACAAGATAATAACTGATTTTTTGTTAATGCAAAATACCTTTCTCTTGTTGGAGTGACTGCCAGATACCGGGATGATAATTCTATTATGAAACTAGAAATATTTTGAAATATAGGAAATGGAACCAAATTGAAAAGCTGGAATTCTTGGTTATCAACCAAAGGAATCATCATTTCAAATACTATTGAGTCATTTAGACTTCGTCCCTTGATGGATGACAACTTGAAAATATCTAATACAGATGCTGTGGGAATGTTAAGATGAGACCGAAGATTGTTCCTAATGATTTGTAGTCGTTGGGTAAATTGTGAAGGTGAAATAAAATGAGGATTCATTTTGGCATTGTTAAGGCTTAGGAGAATGTCAAGTAATGTGTCTTGCACCATCTCGAGATTTGTAATTGATAAGATCAAATACGATGTTAACGCAGAAAATCGCTGATTAACATCTTGATGCTTTTCAATGCTGTTTAAAGATTTTTCGAAGATAGTTTTTAGACCTTGATATTGCTGACTTAGCTGCAAATTGCTTCGTTTAAGTAAATTTACTGTTGCGTCTGCAATTGAGCTTTGTTTTTTAAAAAGGTGCACGAGATGTTGTTCATCTCGGTTGACCAATGAAATTTGATGATGTATGTCTTTAGCATCACATTGATCCAATACTCCAAATAAACTATGTGCTACGTTTCCGATAAAATCGAAAGGAGATCTAGCAATTCTTATCCGTTTGCTGTAAGAAGTATGATAGCTATGAATGAGATCATTGTTAGATTCGATAATAATTACTCTATGTTTGAGTGCGGTCAGCGTAGGCATGCAATACGGATTAGTTTTCAAATCATCTAAACAGATTTTATCCATTCTCTCTATGTATGCTTTCACTTCTCCTAGCTCTAACCAATATGATGACAAATTATAAAAGATATAAATGTTCCAAAAACTGTTTACAGTGCTAGCACTACCTATGTCCTCAAAATAAATGCCTGTGGAATCGTCGAATTTTGTAATCCTTATTGGTTCGCTTTCTAAGGAGGCTGCTAAAGGAAACAATAGCAACATGAAACATAATAATGCTGTCATAGAACTACCGAGCAATCTTCCGCTTCTTAATCTCATTGAGGGTTGATTTTGTATTGGGGGTTGTGCATTTTCTTCTCGCTGTTCTTCATGATCAATTGGTAAAGGGCATAGATTTTGAATTGCTCGTTGATATGTTCCTGTTTCCGTTCTAACATGTGCCACTCGCACTAATCCATCAGATCCGTTAACGACTTCGACTACACGCCCAAGCTTCCATTTCATTGGAGGCTGGTGTGGATCTTTTAAAACAACCATTGTTCCAGGTTCTAGATTTTGGGATTGCACCTTCCACTTTAACTTCTGTTGAAGAAGGTGGAGGTATTCGTTTGACCATCTTTGCCAAAAATGTTGTTGAATGCGCTGAATCTGACGAAATTTGTCTAATCTTGAGATTTTATGATCAGTAATGTTAGGCTCAGGTAGTGCAGTTAACGGAGCCCCAATTAGAAAATGACCTGGAGTCAATGCTTGCAAGTCATTAGGATCTGAGGAGATTGGTGTAAGTGGGCGTGAATTTAAGATCGATTCAATTTGAACAACGACTGTAGAAAGCTCTTCATAAGTTAAAGAAGCTTCTCCTAGATATTTTATTAAGAGAGTTTTTGCCTCCCAAAGGCCTCCGAAATGAGGAGAGCGAGGCGGAATGTGTTTCCAGTTGATTCCCATTTTTAGGCAATTCGAATTTATTGATGATTGAGTTTCAGATGAATCAAGAAACTCTTGAAAGTCTTTTAATTGATTTCTTGCACCAACAAAATTTGTAGCATTGTCACAGAATATTGTGTGGCATACACCTCGTCTCCCAACAAATCGTTTTAAGCAATTAATAAACGATTCAGTGGTAAGGTTGCTTACTACTTCAAGATGAACAGCTTTTGTGGAGAAGCATACAAATACTGCAAGATAAGATTTTGTTGGAGTTTTTCCTCGAACCTTATAATGTGTCCGTATTGGGCCACAAAAATCCACTCCTGAAAAATGGAATGGTCGAGCAGGTACGATTCTTTCTTTTGGTAGGTTACCCATTAATTGATCGATAGATCTGAGTTTGGCACGGAAACATTGGATACATTTAGATAGCACCTTGCGTGTTTCTCTTCCTACACTTAGAATCCAAAATTGTTGCCTAGATATAGATATAAGTGTTCTATGTGAAGCGTGTAGATGTTTTTTATGCAAGTAATCTAGAAGTAATGTTGTGACTATATTATTTTTTGGAAGTAATATTTGGTTTTTAGCTTGGGAAGGAATTTCAGCGTTTTTAAGTCTTCCTCCCACGTGTATCAACATTGTTGTTTTATCAAAATATGGACTTAATGATAGTATTTTGGAATTATTGTGGAGAGATTTTCCTGCCTGAAGTGCCTTGTACTCTTCCGGGAAAACACTTATTTGAACGCTCCTCCACAACAATATCGTTCCTTTCTGGATATCTTCCATGGTTAAGAAACCAGTGTTTTTGCGTTCTTCGCAACGGGACTTAAAACTCATTAAAAATCTAGAGCAGAATGCAAAAATTCTTTGCAGCGTGTAAAACGAATTTTTATGATTTACCGAAGTTAATAAATCACCTTGGATGGACATATTCAACACCGTCTTGAGCTTTCGACGCCCAGGGATTTGTTCTGGTATTAAATAATCTATTTGGATGTTTGACAAACCATTTCGTCTCAAAAACTCAGGACCATCGAACCAAATGGTTGATTTTATAAGATCACGCATTCCCAGCCCACGCGATATAAGATCTGCAGGGTTTAATTCTCCTCTAACATAATCCCAATGATTCAAGTTAGAATTCGATTGAATTTTACCTACATGATTTGCAATGTATGTCTCCCAGGTGTAGGAAGGTGCTTTTATCCATGTTAAAACTGTTGTTAAATCAGTGTAATAGCTAATAGATGCAATTGTCCTACGAACTATTGGGAGAATTTTTTGTACCAAATCTACCAATAATACTGCCGCCTGAAGTTCTAATCGGGCTATGCCTGTTGCTTTCAAGGGAACTACACGAGATTTTGAACACAACAACTGAACAAAGGCTTTCCCTTCTTTGTCAATAGATTTTAAATAAATGCATGCGCCAAAGGCACTTTCACTGCTGTCAGAGAATGCATGTAGTTCTAATTTCACTGCCGAATCTATTAAAACAAAGCGGGGTATATTAATTTCCTGCAAAGAAGAAAATTCGGACAAATAGTTTAGCCACTTAGATGCCTGCTCTAGAGGCAAATTTTCATCCCAAGAAATCTTGGTTTTCCAAAGTTCTTGAAGAAATATTTTACCCAGTAATATCACTGGTCCAATTAGACCCAGAGGATCAAAGAATTTAGCCAAGTCAGCAAGAACGCTTCGTTTTGTTACTTGTTCATTACAGGGTGCTTTATAATCGTAGCAAAATTTGAATTTGTCTTGAGTTGGCTCCCAAACTAAGCCAAGTGTCTTTATCACCTCGGATTGATAAATAGTCAACATTTTTTCTCGATTTTCCAAAGGAATATTTTCAAGAATGCGTGGATCATTTGAACAGAATTTCGTTAGCTCGAAATTTCCCTGTCGCAATAGTGTTATAGTTTCATCGAGAAGCTGCTTGGCTTCTTTAAGAGTGTTTGCGCCGGTGAGGCAGTCGTCTACATATAAATTTTTTGTAATTATGTTTGATGCATTAGGATATATATGTTGAAAATCATTTGCTAATTTAACTAGACATCTTGTGGATAAATAGGAAGCTGGAGACATTCTATATGTAACTGTGTTTAACTGATATGTTTTTAAAGGGCTTTTAGTATCTGCCCTCCACAAAATGAGCTGATATGCTCTATCTATTGGATGGACTAGAATTTGTCTATACATTTTACTTATATCGCCAGTGAATACATATTTGTATAGCCTGAAATTAGCAATAATTGAGAATAAGTCTGATTGGACTGTTGGGCCAACCATGAGGGTGTCATTAAGAGAAAAACCGGACGATGTTTTCGCGGAAGCATCGAAAACGACTCGCAGTTTTGTTGATGAACTCTCTGGTTTTAGTACACAATGATGTGGAAGGACATAATGATGTTTAGGTATTGTTTCATCAGCAATCGGTGTCATATGACCTAGACGTTCGTATTCAGCCATGAAATTAACATAACTTGTTTTTAATTCTGTATTATTTTCTAGTTTTCTTTCTAATGAAAAGAAACGCTTTTTAGCGATTGCCATTGAATTACCCAAAATTTTATTTGGTTCCTGTTTAAAAGGAAGACGTACTATATATTGACCATGGTCTGTGGTTTTCACATGCTTCTTAAAATATTCTTCACATTTAAATTCTTCTTCAGTATACATTTTTGATTCACCTTCAAAGGTTTCACTTTCCCAAAAGGATCGGACTAATTTATCTAAAGAACTCAGACTAGGTTTTGAGACTGAATGACAATATAAACTACTAGTAGGATCTACAACGCTACCAGCTAGAAACCAACCTAATTTAGTATTTCGTAATAAAGGAAGATTATTTGAGATTTTGAACTCTCCTGGCAAGAATAGTTCGAAAAATATCTCTGCTCCGATTAATAAGTCGATGCGGCGAGAATTAATTGAATAAGGGTCGGCAAGAATAATGTTGGAAGGCAATTTCCAAGTTTGCATGTCCACAGGTGCAGTTGCCTGATAATCACTTATTTTTGGCATTATACTGGCCTCAAAATTTGTTTTGTAAGTGGATGTTCTTGATTCTATGGACACATTTATAATAAAACTTGACTGAGTTTCTTTGCCTCCTATTCCGCTGATGGGAATATCCCTTCTTTGTTTTTTATACCCTAGTTGCTGAGCTAAAGAGGTAGTAATAAAATTTAATTGCGATCCTGAGTCTAACATAGCTCGACAAAGAATTCGCATACCGTTTGAACATAGAACATTAACTATTGCTGTGGTAAGATATACCTCACGACCTTTTAACACAACTCCTAATGAAGTATTAGTTGATGACCCTGAAGGAAGTTCACCCACCCGACCAATATTATTATCACACGACTTACCGGATGTTGAAGTTTTTATGTGTGGATCCTTTTTGGACGGATAATGCAGCAAAGAGTTATGCCTCCCGTTGCACGTTTTACATTTTCCAACCTGCTGACACGATGAAAAATGTTGTCCTCCCTGCAAACAGTTGGTGCATAGTTGAAGCTTCCGCACCTTCTGGTTACGTTCTTCCACTGAAAGACAAATAAATTTTTTACAATTAAAAATCTTATGATTATTTGATCTGCAAAAACTACAATAAGAAACTCCCCTTAAATTTTCAGAAGCGGTTGTTACCACTTTCTTCCTTTCATCGCGATTAACAGCTTCTAGGGCTTGGAACCTGGCTTCCACGAACTCGAGTAGTTGTGTTAGAGTTGGGCTGATTCTTGGTGACTGCAGCGATTCTTCAAACATCATTCGCGTGTCCTTATCCATCCTGTCTAGCAATAGATGAACAACAACAGGATCCCATCCACTGGTATCATAGTCGAGGTTCTGGATGGCTTGCATAACTTCCTTTGTTGTGTCATGAAGCTTTTTTAGACTTTTGGCATTGTCAACGACGACGGAATGTTGAAATAGTCGGTTTAACTGTGCAGTTAACAACAGCCTCTTGTTGTTGAACCTGTCTACCAATGTGTTCCATGCCAACTCATAATTGCTATCGGTGGCATGGAAATGTTGAATTAAGGTATGTGCATCGCCGGTGACATTAGTTTTCAGGAAATATAATTTTTGTGCTGCGGCAATTGGTTGGTTGTGCACCATTTGCTTGTATAGGTCGTAGAACTGTGGCCAATTGAGATAGCTTCCATCAAATTTTGGAATCTCAATTTTTGGTAGCTTAATTGAAGTTGCTCCGATTTGATTCATTTGGCTTGACTGATTTGGTGGCATTCGATTCGGTAGCCATGCAATCCTCACGTCCAATTCTTCTTGGAGCTTAAAATACAGCTCTATGTCGGCTGCAGCTGCATCGTCCCCAAGTCGTTCATACGCAGTGGTTAATTCGTCCCAGTTGCGCATGAGTGTGGCTGTTTTTTGCTGGAATTGCTGAGGTAAAGTTTCCCTCAAATTGACCGGACAGTTGTTGAGAGATCCTTGGAAAATTTTTCCAAGAAGGCGGAATTGGCTCTCACTTGTCAATTTGCTGGTTTCTGGTAAGGGATCAATGGTGAATCTTTTGTTTGTTTTATCTTCAGTAGTGCCTGCTGGAGCGGGCATTATTGAGAGCCCTGCTGGGGGCTTTCCGAGGGGCTCCTTTGGCTGCTCTTGTAGCTGCTTGACTGCTGTGGTCTCTTTCGGCCTCTCTTCTGGTGTTCTATCTACATCATCGGATTTGTCTGCCTCTGAAAAACGCCTCATGATGTCTTCCTTCATGCTTTCATACACCCCTTTGATCTCGTTGAAGTATCCCTTTGTATGATACTCGTGATCAGTTTCCAGTGGGTGCTTTGCCTTAATATCGGCGTCAGTGCTATGGAATATTTCCCATAATTCATTGAGACTGAACCAACGATGCTGTAGATATTCGAGGGTTTTTCTCCCACGACCATCCTTTCCGTAGTTGGGGGCAAGCTTGCAGATAGCTGTGCCTACTTCCTCCTGATGGCCGGTTAATTGTTCCATTGAAGTCATCGTTTTAAATCACTTAAAGGTTTTTTTTATATGTATATTAAAAAGATTTTGAGTCACAAAAATCACACACACTTTTTCAAAATTTGTTATTTATCTTTTAATTATTTTCCTTTTAATGTTTATTTTATCTGCAGGCCACTAAACTTTTTTAGTATGTGTCCTGTCACGGTCGCCAATTTGTTTGCACAAATATATTAAGGAAAATTAATTATTAAGACACAAAGTTTGTTTTTTAGTTTTTTATTATTTATTTAAATAACAAGAGATGATGACGGCGTTTGAAATGCAACTAACAAAATTATATTAAGCTATCAGAAGCTTTGCATAAGGCAAAGCCAAAAAGTGGTAGTCGATAAAATGAATGTGCAGCGCGTGAGGCAAAACCTTGAACTTTAGTTAATATCATATTTCGTCTGGTCTCACGCGCTGTGGGAGTTGGGTGGAAATTGGATTGTGGGAAAGGTAGAAAATGGGAATTGGAGTAATTAAATTTACAAAAAATATATTTGGTGATTTCGTGGGAAGTGATAGGAAATCATTTCCCATCGCGTCAGCTTTTAATTCAAAGCCGTGTGATAAAACATTGGTCGGGTTGATATTTTATTTTATTTTATTTTCCTTTACGATTAGATTATCTAACAGAGAGAATAAACCAGATAATTAAAAAAACATTGAGGGCTTATGTTTCTGAAAACCATCGCAGTTGGGATGCTCAATTAGCCAAAGTAGCTTGTGCCATTAGAAAATCTCAACATGAGGTCTTAGGCGTAACACCATATTACGCAAATTTTGGGAAGGAAATGTCAACTAGTGGTCGAGAAGACATACGACTTAGTAATCAGGTAGTAGATAGTAACAACAGCAACTCAGTAGGAGAGATAGGTGAAAGTTTTAAGAAACTTAGAGCAGACATAGCAACTAAAATTCAGGCAGCATCCAAGAAGTCAGCAGAAACCTACAACCTCCGGAGGAGAGATGTACAATATCTTCCGAACGATGTTGTATGGCGTAGGAATTTCGTCTTATCAGACGCTGCGAATTACTATGCTGCAAAATTGGCTCCAAAATACGTTGGTCCATTTAAAATTCGTAAACGCCTGTCTCCTTGGACATATGTCCTTGAAGATGACAACGGTAAAGATCGTGGCACTTGGCACACGAAGGATTTAAAACCGTTTAGAAGTCCTTCAGAAAATGACTGAGTCGATAGAGTCAATCCTTTTTTTTATTGTCTTTTTTCCAGTTCATTTCATTTGATTAATAAAGTAAAAATTTCCTTTTCACTTCACTTCATTTCGTTTATAACGTAAAGTAAATATTTTTTTTTTCTACTTTTTTCATTTCATCCCAAGTAAAGTTAACCGTTTTCATTTCATGTATTTAACAATTTTTTTTAACTTTTGGCTGTCAATCTTTTGGAATTTGTTGTTTCGCCATAATTGGCCTGATGGACTTCCTTGTTGTTCTTTACCCAGGGTTATCCGTAGGAAATGGTTTATCTTTTCTTCAAAAGTAAACGCATTTCCAAGGAGGAAAGGGTGGGATTTGTCACGGTAAAATTTAACGCGACAAAAACTTCTCTTTTCAAATCCCAGAACCCTTATTCCAGTCGTTCTATCCCTTCTTTTCTACAGGTGTTCTCTTCAATATACTGGGAGAGAGTAAGAAAACAATGGTCCATCAGCCATTAGTACCCTATCCCAGTATCTTGAAGAAACAAGATAATCGATATACATTACTGGCTCTTAAAGTGGAAGAGCAAACCCCTATCCGAGAATATGCCAGACGGGCGGTCTGTGCTAAAATGTATCTAAGTACCCAGACAGACAGGTGGTCTGTGCGAATCCAAATTACACAAAAGAAGCGCGGTTGACATTTGGTCCCCGTCCGCTAGATGTTCCTCTTGTTGAGAAGGGCATAGTACCCAACATAATTTTAACTTCATTATAATAATAATAATCTTAACTTCACTATGTAAAAGATGAAACGTTATCAACAACTCCCTAATTCTCCAAAATCTAACAAAAACTCACCGAAGTAGGTTATTTTTTTTATCGCGATCAGAACATTTGTTTTCCAATTTACCTTTCCGCATTTTGAGTTACTAGTTATTGGTCTTCTCTTTTTTTCGTCGCTTGAGCTCTCTTTTAACTTTTGGGTTTTGTTTTTAGAAATTTGGAGGGGAAAAATGGTTCTACAATTTCGAAATTGGTTTGTTCGATTTTTGGTGCTTTCGTCTGGTTTTCTCTTAAAAAGTTAGAAAATAGGGGGAAAATAGCTGAATGCGTTCACCGTGTTCGCGCGCTCCTGGAAGTGAACCCAGCGATCGGCGAATTCCACGATGACTTGCAAAAAGCTAGGGATTGTATGTGCGAGTAAGTAGGACCGCTGGATTTCGTCAACGGTGGCACTGTTCAGCAACATAGCTGACAGTTGCTTACAAATGACGTGATGGAAGTCCGCGGGCTCCGATTGGCTGAAAGCACAGGGGAGAACAGTTAAAGAAGGTTCGAACAGACATTGAAAAATCTGGAAGGACACTTCTTGACTGAAGAGCGAACAAAACAGATCATTTTAAGAGAGTATTAGAGGAAAGTGTTAGCAATCGAGCAAACTAATTTTGGTGTAAAATTAAAAGTAGTAAAGTGCGAAAAATCGAAAATTTGGGAAAATATATTTTGGCGAAGGTAAAAGGAGAGTTTGAGGAGGAAAACTAGAGGAAGACATAGGAAGGAAAATTTTACATAGGAGAGGAAATTGGAAAACAAAAAAAAAGATAAGTAGAATTTTAATTCTTTTATTAAATTTTATTCAGATTTCAATTATTCGGTATTTGGTGGCAAAATTGTGCAATTTTCATTAAAATTCGGTTAGTTTGTTGTTCCGTTAATTTTTTCCTGGCATTGCAGGACTCGTGACCCGTTATTAAAAATCCGCTTTGATTCTTTCGGGATAAAGGGATAACGATTCATCTTTCTCTTTTTCTATATTATATTTTGTAAATTTGATTGAAAAGATCTTGGGTTTTAGCCCTCCGTTTTGCAAGGTTTCACAAGCAAAATAAGTAATAAATAATTTTAATTCAAAATAACAATTTCACTCTTTTCATTTCAAAATCTTTTCACCGTCGGTTCTGCTTCAGAGGTTTGTGATTTCCTTTTACAAGAAAAAATCACTGGCGCCCATTTTACTTCTTTTCAGGTTGGAAAAAGAAGCGAAGAAATTAATCAACCGATTAATTGAAACAAGGTAATCAAATTAGTATCATAAGTATTCTTTACTGAACCCACCCTTACTGAGCAGTCGGAGGTGGCAGCATCAAACGTGCTGAACGCGTTCCTTTTTATTCCGCCAAGAAACACATTCCGAAAGTTCGGACTAAACGTTCGTGTCATCTTTCATCGTGGTCGCGCAGCTACATAGGTCTCGTTTCGTTTTCGTTTTCGTTGTTTGTGCGGTAGAAAAAAAAAAGGTAACAGTATGTCGAGACTTTCGTTTCCGTGACTATCGTTATTTTGCCGTTCGTAATAGGGGCCAAGGATTTAAACTGCTATTGCTATCGGTTAGTACCATTAACCGATGGCATTCGGAAATAAGACTACCGGCCGGGTTTTCTAGAAATATAGCGGACATGCTGAGTAAATGTGTTATCTTATTTGACGAAATGGGTAGATATTAGAGGTCTGCATGAATGTATTCATTTGCTCTCTTTCAACGGGTGCACAACTTCAGTGTACACCATTCATTGCAATTTTTCGACATAGTAGATATACAGTGAAGTGAAGTACCCACTCTATAAGAAGCAGTTAGTGTATTCTATTCGATCACCTAATTTCAATATGAGTACACTGTTTTCTTTTTCTCGCACGCTGTGTGGCTTGATTTGTACCAACAGTGTACAATGTTTACTGAGGGAAATACATTGAGTACACTGAGTACACCGAGTGGATTAAATGAAACGATTTCAATGTCTACTTGGCTTCTAGCTTCGTTGAGAGAAGAAGAAATTGAGTTAAAAAAAAATAAAAAAATAGAAACTACAGAGGTAAGTCTCGCAACAGCCAATTTGCCACTTAAGAAGCTTGATTTTGGCTGGAACAAATATACTCAGTGTTCATAGTGTAGTATACACTTTTTCTATGAATACGCATATTCTAAATACCCGTTCTTCGTGAGTTCACTGCGGTAAGTTTTTGTTTTGAAATGGGTGCAAGACTCATTCAGTAGTTAAATATTAAAGTATTCATTCATTTGAGTTTCAAGCAGTACGTACAATATTACAGTGTGCTTGAAATAAAATGAATGTCTTGGAATTGGTTTCAAGACATTCAATGCAGACCTCTAGTAGATATACTCTCTGAGTTGGAATATCAAGGACGATATGATTTACGGCTACACAGACTTCGGAAAGCTCGGGAAGAACAAACGGTTGATGCTGGCAAATTTAGCTATGTTGCCTCGTCACTCATTATGATTTTTTCATGAAACATAACATCCTATTGGCAGATGTACGGCGGCGTAAATAGTCTTGTGGACGAAACTCTTGTGTCAAGTGAATCTTAAATGGAAACAAATGCAAATCCTTGTGCAAAATTGTGGCCAAAGTTGTTCCTTGAAGACCAAGCTCCTGAGCACGGCGGCGGCGTCGAATTGAGGTTGATGGATTGTTTTGAACACTTCCTTGAGCAGCAGTAATGTTTTCAGCCGATCTTGCAGTACGTTGTGGTCCATGCTTGGGCCTATCACCTACAGACCCTCTTTCTTCGAAAACATTCACTATACACGATAAATAGTGCGTTTTTTTGGCACGTTGTTTCTCCCAAAAATTTCACGTAACTTTTTCATCATCACAGTAATCGATGATTGATTTTTATAAAATGTTTTAACGATTAAAACACGTTGGCTTAAGGAATATTTTTCCATAATAAATTTGCCACGTGTCTTCTTCACATTACATTACATTATAAACTACATTTCGTTTTCGACTTTATTTCCACAATAGTTTCTACTTTATTACCAAAACTTTCCCATTTATTTCCATTTCCATTTCTGCATTATTGCCAACTCGACCTTATTTCCATCTACTTTATTTCACGGCACCTTTCTCGCAGGTATTTATAGAGAAAAAACGATTGCGAAAATAGTGGCCTCAAACAAGTGAAGATGCGTAGCTGTATGAAAATTTCTCTATGCATCTCTATTTTTTTTTTTTATTTCTAAAATTGTAGATAAGTAGATATTTTATTTACAATTTTTGTTTTTAATTTTTGAAAACAAATAAATAATAAAATAGCGTAAAGAAATTATACGAACAATATACGTGTCCGAAAGTACAGCTATTATTGTTGATAAGATCGTCTATGCACTTTGTCGAAAAGTTAATACAAGAATTTGTAGATATTTGCGCTTAGAACTGCCTAAACAAATGTATTCGCATTCCCAGGTCGCAGTTCATGTGAAAGGCACTTTAGACGTTATATCACTAGATTTATTTAGTTTATTTCTAGATTTGTTTTTATTCTACTTTTCATTTAATTATTTCTTTTATTTCCTTCATTAAGGGGGATTTTTCAGAGCAAAAACTCACAGCTCCCCCTACACTTTTCAATCGACAATATTACTGGGCTATTATTTAAACTATGTATGTGATATCCCTTCTCATAAAATATTATATTAGGTGCCTCTTTCGGAATTTTTATTTCTCAGTTAATTTGAATTTCATTTATCCAAACGCATTTTCAATTTCCTTGAAAAAACACTCCAATGTTATTATTTTAAGGATATCTTTCAATAGTATTTATCTTAATGAAAATTCACATACCATTAAGCCCTAAAAGAAAAAGTTTCCTCCACTGAAGCATGTTTAATTTTTCTTGTTGAAATGGAATTCTCTTAAAATTCATCCATGCGTTTTGTTTCTTCCAATAAAATATAATCGAAAATAAAGAAAAAAACGAAAAAACCGTGCTCTCTGAAGCTTAAATAATTTCCAAAATTAAAGTAATTGCGGGACAGGTTATCCACCCAATAGCCATTAACAACCTTCAAATACAAACAAAATTATAAACACAAATAAAATAAGAACTAGAATATTCAACACCATCAGAGACAATTTGTGTATATACCCTTGCATTAATGGCACAAAAGGCTCTTTAAATGTGTTTTTTCGTAATAAAATTTGAATTTCGAAATGATTTCGACATTATCGAAGTGAGAACGTAAAATCAGTAAGAAAAAAAAAAACAAAAACAAAATTCCATCAAGCGGGCTTTGCAAAGATTGAAGGACGTGGAAGGATGGAACAAAAAAATACTAGTATTCATCAATCCCAAGGGTGGTGGTGGTAATGACAGCACAGACAACAACCAAACCAAACAGACATGGTTGAAAACTGGTGAACTGAAAAAGGCGATACGGTCATGATGTTTTTACTTTTACCTTAAAAAGGCAAGTTAAAGGCAAGTTATGGGTTACTTGCACAATTTCAATAACTATTGAAGATACAACAGTGCAAGATATTGATTTCATAAAATTTGTATTTTCTATAGAAATTTTGGTTATGGTTTTTTGGTTTTCAACTAGTATTCCGGAAGTATACAATGGAAAGTTAGAAAAACTTTTTCCGAAAATGGAATTTTTTTTTAGTTTTCTGGACCAAATAATTGACGAGGAGCAAGCACAATTACGATAGATTTTTTATCATAAAAAGATGGTCAAACTAGTGAAATGTTTGAAATTGAAAGACCATAGTCAAAATTTCAACTCTGAAATCAATTGATTGAGTAAATGGTGTTGAAATTTGAAAAACATAAAATTACTCTTACGGAATTAATAAGCCAATTGACATCGATGTATTCAAAGAAAATGGACTTATACAAACTTTTGAGTTTATGAATAAGAGCGGTGAGAAAGAGGCAGAAGAAGATCACGAACATAAATCCAAGCTCAAAATACAAGTTGTGGCAATGAAATGATTTGCACCATTTGTTTTCAAAGCCATCGGCATACTCTTAGCCCATGTAACCATTTCAGGATTTGCGAAGCCTGTTTTGAGTACGTGAAGAATACGGCCAAACGCAACAAAAATGAAGTGTAATGTCGATTTTTCAGGTACATAAAGTATGGACTTTTGACCCACTTTTTTTAATTATGAAAATTATGAAATTAGGACCAGGCGCGGATACAGGGGGGGGGCAATGGGTGCAATTGCCCCCCCCCTGGGCAAGAACGAAAGACGCATAAAATATTAATTTAATAAAATGTACTCAAAGAAAGGTGATTTCGTTATACTTTTATAAAAAAAATCTTGGCAGCGTTGAGCAATGAGTAGTTGTGCGTTGTCCGCTGGCTGACCAGGTTCAGCTAACAAAAGTTCCGCTATGCACAAATAGCCTTCAAATCGACTGAGTGGAAAGCTTATAACTTCGGTTTTAGATGCCCCATCTTCAACGTTACATTACTGTATAACATTTTATGAGAATAGTCAATTTATTTCATACGAGAGAGCAGATTGAATCCCAAATCGATTTGATTTTCACTTTTCAAAATGCTGTGAAGGAAGAATTTCACAATAATGTTTCAAAAAGTTATTGCTCCACCTCCAACCCTCCTCTACTAATTTATTAGTGGTTTCTTATAGTGAAATGTTACGGGAGAGGCGGTAGGGGCACTTTTCTAAAATGTTCAACCTTAAAGTTGATTTTAATTTAAAAAAAAAATGAAATCTTTAAAAAACGTTGATTTAATTAGTTTCAAAAATGTCTAGTGCTTCATCTACACTCTACAGGATAAAGATATCTAATCAAAGTTAATATAATAAAACTATACATTTCTGTATTAGAGCTATTGAGAGATACCAAAAAATTTCATACTAAATGGGTGATTCTTTTTATGATAAATATTTAAATGTGCGTTTTCATTGAGGGATTACTTTCACTTGAAAACTCTCGAGAGCGACTCCCGAATATCTGACGTGCTGCACATCTGATTTAGCCATACGATACGTTTTCGATGTATGTAAGTATTCGTGAGGATTTTGCTACTTTCGTGGATGCGTTGTAGGAACTTTCCGTGTTCCATATTATAAAACTGGCGAGGAGTACGAATCCAAAGAAGAAGATTGTAGAGAAACCAGGAAACGATTACAGCAGTCACTGCCGAAGGGAAGTTGGATGGAACTTTTACACCTAAATGCCCTTTTGGGCATTTTTGAAAACGTCAAGTCAACGTCAATTCAAATTTCAAATGATCGACATCTTTCGATGCGAATATTGCTATTGTATTGAACTGCATGAATCTGGCTACTCTGCATTCGATTTTTTGAGCTTATGTATATGAAAAATTTATATTAAAACTTAACGAAGGCTTAGTATATTGTATATGAAATGTATAACGAAAGTTAAGGTGGAACTAAAATAGGCGGAAGTTTATGTCAAGACCGACCGAAAAGTAGCTTTCCGGAACGTCAATTTCACAAGTTACCCATAATACACTTAAGTGGTTGAAAGTGAACAAAAAATGTAAATAATCATTTCTTCAATGTTAATTTTCTTATACTTATTCACAGCACGATAGGCTTTTATTTATTTACTCGTGACACCACGAAAATTCGACGTGGTAAATTAATTAAAAGAAAATTGAAGATTTTACTACACTCATACATCAAACAGAAAAAAAAAGTGTTGAAAACTATGCACCAAGCGCCAAATTCCTTTTAGTTTGCTTCCACCATTTTGATGTTTGTCCACTTACGAAAGAGCGGTCAGTGAGCGCTCTCGCGTCCGACGGCAAAAGTTAGCGAAAACTAAACGAAAAGCTCCATTTCGCAATTATATGCGTGTCATATGAATTTCTTGTTTTCGTACGACCACTTAAGTTGGCTTCCGACTATTTTAGTTCTATCTTTAGTCACAATCGAAGGCTGAACCGAGAAGGTCGCACGGAAAAGTTTAACAAAGAAAGGTTTTTTCCACTATAATTATTATGTTTTATTTCAATGTCGGAAAGTTTGGTTTTGTATCGATGGACGAAGGCATCTGAGCAATCGATACGGTTCATCTCGGTTTTGATCTACAATTTTAGTTTAGCTAAAATACAGCTATATTGTCAAATCAATGCAATGGTTTTGTTTGCACAAAATCTTTTATATCAACGTTCTTCAACTTTCTTGCAAACGTATTTAACGTTTATGAACACGTTCCCCAGCTTCTCAATATTTTTGTTGCCAACATGTGACTTTAGCAAACTGCATTATCGAAAACAATGCTTATGCAGTAAAACTTGTATTTGCCTTTTTGAACAGAAGACTTGAAGTTCGCATTAGAGAACATTCTGCAAAATGCATTTTTGACGCTGATGACGTTATCGAAAATGGCCCTTTACTGGCAAGGTTAAGTTAGGTTGCCCCAGCTAAAGAAGAAGCTGGAAATTTTACTCGAACTCGAGCGTCATGTGTCTGAATAGGAACATACCACTGTGCCATTATGTTTTCCGAAAATAATATTGTATTGTTACGCAGATCCAGAGGGAACTCAAAAACGTTGTAAAGACACCATGTTTTAGCTATAAACTGCAAAACCACATTTCACAAAGTTCAAAGTACCCACTTTTCGAGACACTGTGGCAGTTATGAAAGAGTTAATTGTTTTCTTAAAATTTCAAACTCATCAACTCACATTGCTTGAGTGTCCAGGCGTGCAGTGCGGAATTAAGTGTACTCAAATTTTTTTGTAGACCCCATCAAGATTTTGGAAACTCACGAAAATTGCCCCCCCCCTGAACAAAATCCTGGATCCGCGCCTGATTAGGACCCACTTTCTTCTGTGGTTTTAGCCCACTTGGATGGATTATAAGTTTATAATGCATCTATGGATTCAACTCACCCAATATATTTTTACCCTGCGCCGGGTTAGGTACCTACAAGTGCTTCTATTAAAAAACAACTTTGTAGAAAATTGCTTCATTGATTTAGGTTAAGGGTCGAGGTACAGAGGCAGACAGACTTAATTTGGAAAACCAATCATCATCTGAATTGTGTATTATATTTTTGATAATATGAAAAGTGCTTGTTTTTTTTACGATCACTATTATTTTATTGTTCGAAATTTGTTCACAAATACCTAGAAAAGCAAGTTCGTACAACCTTTGTATATCTCTTTGGTTGCTATATACCTAAGGGATACTGTTTTTTTTTTACATTCGTTTAGGTCCAATTGTACAGACAGAAGTTTACATCGTGATTTTGTCAGTCCTCGTGTGCAGCTATTTTCATTGCAAAAATATTTAAATTTTAAAAGACAATTTCTATTGAATCTGCAGGTAAGATAAGTAAAGTAAAAGCTTTGTGTTTGTTTTTTATTTTTAAAGGTCTGACCCAAGCCATGACTGAATATCCCCGTAGGAATTCAATGAAAAATAAAATGAGGTAAAAGTAGAGAAACAGAAAAACTTGCTCGCCAAAGGGGGAACAAAAAAAACTAGTATAAATGCGATACTTCTGATAATAATGTTGATTTCTTACATAAATTTATTTCTGAAGCAGAATATTAGAAACTACAAAAAATTAAAGGTTTGTTATGAGAGGGGAAATGGTGGACTCTGAGGTATGAAAGAACTATTCAGATACATTATGTATGTAAAGGCATTTTTAATAGGGACACTTCAAATTTGCTAGGTTGAATAGCGACAATTGTTCGTGTACTTACCAAAACTGCCAATTTCTACCCATTTTAGTCCAAAGTTCTGTCAAAGTTCATATAAAAAAGGAAATTAACAAAACTTTTGACTAAAATTGGCTGTAATGGGTAGTACACGAACAAAGTTGTTAAAACAGGCCTGCAAATCGTTCTTTCTGCTGTCTAAATCCTGCACGTTCCAGCTTTTCCAGCACTTTTCTTTCCTTACAGGTGTTCCAATATACTGACAGAGAGAAGGGCAGCCATGGTCCATCAGCAATTGGTTCACTCTCTTAGTACTTTGATGAAACAAAAAATTGTTATTAGGTATCAATCCTGGCACTAAAGTGGATGAGTGATCCTCCTCCATAATAAATAACAGACGGGCGGGCGGTCTGATTATATCCAGAGCGTGGGTGACAGATGGTAGACGAATAACTGATAGACGGGCGGTCTGTTCTGAACCATAATCTAAAAGTGGTTGACAGTTGGCCCGCCGGGTGCCCAACATATCTTACTTACCAAAATATGCCTGTAAAAAATGGGACGTCAAATGTAACAAAAATACACCGAAGTAGTTTGATAAGATTCATGAAAAAGATTGTGAAGCCTGTACTTGTCCGATCAAAACGTTTAAGGTGTTTATGGATAGATAAACTTGTTTTCTAGGACATCATTGGACAAAAAATTAAATTTTGTGCTCTTGTTTTTGGTGAAAGCCTCTAAGTAAACGAGAAAATGGCAAAAATGGCTGTTTTTCAAAGCAAATGTAGCTTACTCTAAACCATTTTTTGCAAAACAATGTTTAATAACATAAAATTTCATATTTTTACTATGCCACTATTGGAGAAAATTTTTAATTTTGTACCTAATACAAATTTTAATAATACAAAATAAAAATGCTTGTAAGTTTTGAAAAAAAACGCATTTTTGACTGTCAATTTTTTATACCTAACGATATTTTTTTGAACATTTTTTTTTGCAGAAGATATAAATTCAATTTATTTTTCACAATTTTTATTAATTATATAATCATAATTGTATCATCTGATATTGAAATTTTTAATTCTTAAAAGCCACTTTTTGACAGAAAATGTATGTAAATTTGAAAGTTAAAATCCGTTACTTTTACAAAATGCTTTTTTAGTACAATAATACGCCTACTAGTGACCAATTAGTAAAAATAAAAAGTTTTATATAACAAAGTATTTGATGAAAATGAAAAAAACCGGTCTTATATACGCAAAAAAAAAAAGTTAGCAAATGACTGGTTTTGTTCAGTTCGGAACACTCTTAAGCTCTGCGAGTAGGGAAATAATTGCCAGTTTTCCTCTCTGAATTTAAAAATACTGGTAATGCTTGCTGCTGGGGGTCAATTCTCGATCTGTGAAACTGTGAAGTGATAAATATGATAACGCCTTCACGCCAAATGCGATTCTCGAATTGTGAAAAAATGAAAACAAATGCCAAAATGTTTTCATATGATAATTCGTTTATTACAATCATTTCATTCTGTGAAAACCTGTGAAAAGAAAAATGATAAACAGAAGCAAATTGTGGTCGTTTGATACATCCAAGTCGCCATCTTGGTCTTTCTATGACGTCACAATCATCTTTTTCTATGAGCAAGTGGTAGCATTTTGCATGTTAGTACTTTTTAGTACTCATTTTGACAGCTGTTTTTCATAACGAGTTTGTATTCTTATTCGAAATTGAATTGTTTGACTATTCGCACTTGCTTTTCATCTTTTGCTTTTCTCTGAAGCAGTGGAAAAAATAGTGGGAAATGAGTGAATGCGTTCATCGTATTCGCGGGTCCTGGAAGTGAAACCAGCGATCGGCGTAGTATAGTATGACAGCGCATAAGCCAAAGATATGTGCGAGTAAGAAGGACCGCTGGATCTCGTGAACGTTAGCGCTCTTTAGCAACTTAGCTGAGTAGCTTACAAATGACGTGATCGAAATCCGCGGCTTACTATTGGCTACAAGAAGTGGTTCGAGCAGCGTTGCCGCCAAAAAAAATTTTTCGTGCCACATTTTTTGAAAAAACGTGCCATTTATAAAATTTTCGTGCCATATGAAAAAAAACTCAATTTGTTCTTTAAAAATAAATTTTAATTCAATACTATTACTATTACAAAAACAAAAATCACTTCCTCTATTCGTGTAGGCATTGTCCAGAAACAGGAGTTTTTGGCAAGTTCATAACTACCTACCTATTTCACATCACATTATGAGTATTATTTTTATTTAAAAATATAAAGACGTAATAAAGCTTTGTATGACAACTGAATATTGAAAGATCTACGCTCTACTACATTGTAATGAAATAAGTGTGTTCATACTATGAGTTAGAATGGATGCATCCAGTTCTGTTGAGGTGATAAAGTAGACACGTCCAGTACTTTTGATGAATATTGACACTGTGTTTATACTATGAGTTTAAATTTATGTAAGATAATGAAAATAAAAAAAACGTGCCATATTGAAACTTTTCGTGCCACCGTGCCACGAGAAAATTTCCGTGTCAAAATGGCACGATCGTGCCACATCGGCAACGCTGGGTTCGAGTAGACATCAACAAATCTGGACGAATACTTTTTGTCAGAAGAGCAAAACAGCGAGTTCGACTGATTAAAGAAATTTAAAAGAGGAACAGAAAGTGGAAAAGATTAAAGAATTTAATTTTGGTTGTAAAGTAAAGTTTGGGAAAATTAAATTGGAGTTTGAAAAAAAGGTGAAACTAATAAGCTTTCACCGTTGGATTCGCTTCAAAAGGTTTGTAATTACTTTCAAAAATAAAACAAAAATTGCCAGCGCCCTTTGCTCTACTTTTCAGATACTACGCTCATGTGACAATAAAAATCATTAATTGCATATCCAAATTAATTGGAAAATAATTAACTTATTGGTGAATCCCCTAAATCTGAACTAGCCGTGGCGGTAGCATCCTGGTGCTACTCGGGGTTACACTTCGAATTCGATCATCGAATAATATTTTGTCTTCTTTGTGTTGACATTGTGTTGCAACCAAAATATATAATTTATTTATTGTTTACATTAAGCGTGGTACACATTATCAAACCTGAGTGTCACTCGTGTTGGTTATCAAACCTGCGTGAAAAGTTTCGCGTACATATTTATCAGTTCTGTTGGGCGTCAGGCAAAGAAATTCTACTACTCTCAGAAAATTGTTTCTTTTTATTTTGAGGCTATTTCCACCACGAATCGTGTTATTTCTTTTTTTACATGACACACACGAGCTTTATCTTATTTTGTTTGCACTTTTTCCATTGATTCGCTAAAAAAATTCGTGTTTTGTTCCGTGAATGACGGCTCATGAATGAAATTGTGTACACATCATCGAGCAACCACCCAACAAACCGAGGGTTGTCACGCAGTATCAAAAAATTTTGTGAGCAGGCAGTTCTGAGTGTCAAACCATCATTCAGCGTGAACACATTGTCAGTTCGGTTTGATATCCAACATGGCTGACACTCAGGTTTGATAATGTGTACCACGCTTTACATGGTTCGCGTTAATAAAAGTGTAACAAATTGTTTGTGAATTGTTAAGAAATGTACGGAAAATCACCATAGAAGGTTATGCGTGTGCAAATTATTAGATTTTATTTTCAATTTGTTTCCTCGACACAATCGTATCTACTATCGAATCCACTGTTCGACATTCGTTGGCCAAATTAGAATTAACTATAATTAGCAAGTACTGGCAGAAACGTCACGTCAGTGCAAGACGGCTTAGTGCAAGATCTGTTGAAAGCAAAGTTGCTGTGCGTGAGGATATATAGTTTATTCAAATTAGCATTTTATATACAAAAAATAATGCGTCGATTTGTATTTCGTAAAGAGTATACCCCTCTGAAGGTTTAAAAGGTCACAAAGTTCGAACAATAAAAAGGGCATGCATTGTCCGACATGTTATAAAGAAGCTTCAAAGAACGTAAATTTGATTTTCTCGGCTGCTATTAGGCGTAGAGCTATATTTTTAGTTTGACTTTATCTATACATATCTACATGTACATAGATACAAAAAATATTTTATAGAAAAAATCGCTCGATTTTTGTCAGCTATTCTGTTACTTACTGATGCTTATCAATATAAGAGTCGTGTTTAATACCATCAGCAAGGAACAATATAGCTGAAAAAAATCGCGCGATTTTGTTCAGCTATTTTATTATATTTTATGAATTTGCTTAAAAATAAAGATAAGAGAAGTAACCTCGCAATGAGTCAGAATATCCAACAGTCAGTGGTTAATACACTTTGCCGTCTTGTAGCCGTGATTACCTCACATCAAAGGGAGCCCAAAAAACTAAAATTAAAAGAGCGCGAAAATCTGTTCCAACATCTAAACAACCCAATCTTTGCAAGACATCGACATTCCTCTTCCTTTTCTTAGTTTTAGTATGCCTTTGAAGGTGACTTGTTTATTTTGTCGGAAGTTAGTTGAGAATAAAAAATTTATAATTTTTGCAAAAAAATCGTCATTGCAATTGCTACGTGAAAGCGATTCTTGTATTATGCATGGAACGTTAACGTTAGATGTAGTTCCAACCATGATGGGAAACCTTTTAGTAGGGTCGCTTAGCAAGAAGATCTGTTTTTGTCGGACAAAAGCACCAAATTTTTTTTAGGTACTACTTAGGTCCATAGCTTGAGATTTAGGGTAGGACCCATCTCGGCGGTCAGCCATCTTGGATTTTATAGCCGCCATTTTGAAATTCAGGTATATTATTAATATCTCGGCTTCTATATCACTTAGGATCCCAAACTTGGTGTCTAGGTACACATTTTTGGGGTCAGGGAATACAACCACAAACTTTTCAAATGTTAAAGTTTGCAAATATACGAAGGGGGCATGGGGGTCATGACCCCCTTGCTCCAAGACAATCATATATTATATTTAGGGTCGGATAATATATATACACATTTCCCTCCTTGGATAAGTTTAGTCAGATACATGTTAAACTTGTGTATATATATTATCCGACCCTAAATATAATATATGATTGTCTTGGAGCAAGGGGGTCATGACCCCCATGCCCCCTTCGTATATTTGCAAACTTTAACATTTGAAAAGTATGTGGTTGTATTCCCTGACCCCAAAAATGTATACCTAGACACCAAGTTTGGGATCCTAAGTGATTTAGAAGCCGAGATATTAATAATATACCTAAATTTCAAAATGGCGGCTATAAAATCCAAGATGGCTGACCGCCGAGATGGGTCCTACCCTAAATCTCAAGCTATGGACCTAAGTAGTACCTGGAAAAAATTTGGTGCTTTTGTCCGGCAAAAACACATCATCTCGAAATTTGACGCTAAGCGACCCCACTATTTTATTCATTCATGGAAGAGTTGAGGGAGAAATAATAACTGTCCCATTGGTATTTTGCTTGATGAGCAGAAAACTTTGAAGCGCTATGAAGTTTTTTTTTTTTTTTTGAGTTCTTATAGTGGCTATTGATTTTAAAATTCGCTTGAAACCCTAATGAATAATTTGACATTTAAAAAATGCGATCAACACAGCCGGATAAAAATGCTTTCTTAAAGTTGAAATAAGAGTCTTTTCCACTTTGGGCAAATTATTTGGATGAGAGTGCAAAAAGGTAGGCTTGTTTATAAAGCAAATAAAAGATGCATATTACTAATAATAATAATTTTTTTTTAGATTGGTGCAATAGTATAGGAATAACGAAGACTTTGCTCTTAAAGTTCGAATGATAAAGATCTTGGCGTTTGTTCCCGCTAATGAAAATTGGCAATACTACACTTCGTTGCATAGCCAATGGGCACGTCCCGATGATGGTTATTCTCAGTTATCCGGATAGCTTTGTGTTGTTGTAATCCCTTGTTTAAAAACAGCTGATAACCGCTGACGCAACAACAACTCAAGTTATCTCAAAATTTTTGGGATAACTAGCTAGATAGCATAGCGAATAAGCATTGGAACGCGAGGAATGTGATGATGATGACATTTTAAAATTAGCCACCTGGTTTGAAAAAAGAATATGTACACGGAAGGAATCAACAAGTGTTTTGGTCTGATTTTGATGATGAAAAGCCAAAAACGGCTTCAACAGCGTTGAAGCTTGGCATCGTTGAATAAAAAGATTGGTTGGAAGAAGAAAGGCGGTCCTATATAATAGGGTGGGCCGAAAAACCAATATTTTCGATTTTTAAATCACAATAGCGTGGAAAAGTTGCGGGTGGGGCAGACTTAGAAGGGGTACACAAAAAAAATTAAATTGGTTTATATCTTCCGATCGCGCATGAGCCCTTTACTTTGGCGAAATGAGCAAAAATCACATTTTTTCGATAATTATTTTTCTAGCTTCCCTTACTAATTATGGAATTCAAAAGCTTAAGTTAGCTTCAATTTGAACCGATAATTAATTAAAAAAAAGAATGGTTCAAATCGATTGAAGTCTTCTGGTAACCCATGTGCCCCAAACTCTGTCAAAATATGGAAAAAATCACATTTTTACGATGATTTTTAATCTTCTATAACGCAGGTTTACAAATATCGGTTAACTTTTTCGACACGTGAAAGTAAGAATCGTTCTAAGGGTAATTTTTCACGCTGAACTCAAATTCGTTAACCGTTTTTCGCTATCAGCTCTGATTTTCGAAATATTACCGATAGAAAGGGCTGAAAACTCCCTTTTTCGCCATTTTTGGGGTTATGTAACTGTGAAAACTGATTTTTATTTTTTTTTTATTGTACAGATTTCTGAAAGTACTGGTTTTAATCTTCAAGTTTCAGCTTTAATCGTCCCAATATCTCTTTTACTTTTTGAGAAACCTTCAGTTGCATTTCTCAATATATTGTGAAGAGCAGGGAGAGCGACTTCACCAAGATTTAGAAAGAATAGAATAAAATGCACGACTGGGTCGCACGTACTTGCTCTTATGTTGAAGACACTGTGGGTTTAAGAAAATTGGATATAAAAACATGCAAATAAGGAGAGAAAAATGTAGGGGAGCATGAAAAACGGCATTTAAATTTGTTAAAACAACTCCTTTGACAGTTTGAGCTGAACAAAAAGAATGCCATCTTAATTCGTGATTGAATATGATTGTATGGGAAAAAAAAATTTAAAATCGTTGGAGCGGTTTTTTAAATAATTAATTTTTTATATATAAAATTCTTAAAATATTTTTAAGAACAAATTTTGGAATGCAAATCTAAAGTATATATTTATGTGTATATAAAAACAAAATTTGAAAAAAAATTGTCAACCCGTTTTTGAGATATCGAATTTTCAAAAAAAAAATTTGAAACTTTTTTTAAAAATTCAAAAACTTTTTTTTTGAAAATTTTGATATGCAATATTATTTAATTTTATCTGAAATTTTTATATAAAAAAATTCATTTAAATCCGTTTAGCCGATAACGAGAAAATTCAAAATTAAAAAACACGTTCTATGACAGGTGCTATTAATAGTTGCTAAGTGTAAAATTTTAAATTTTTTGGTAGTAGATCGTACTAATTTAAGTATATAGAAAAAGTTTAATCAAAATCGTAGGAGCCGTTTTTGAGACAAAAAATATTTTCCTTTGCGGTTTTTTAACTTTTGTATGGAAGGTACCGTTATTTTTTCATAAATGTAAAATTTTTTATAAAAATATTTTAGAGAATACTTAAGAACTCTCAAGTATCAAGTTTCAAAAAAATCGATCATGTCGTTTTCAAAATATTTGATTTTCCAAAAAAAAATTTGAAAAATTTTTTAAAAATCCAAAAAATATTTTTTCAAAAATTTTGGTACAAAAAACTATTTATATTTATTGGAAGCTTCTGTATAAAAAAAATAATTGAAATCGGTCATACCGTTTTGAAGAAAATCAAAAATTAAAAAAATGGTTCTTTGGGAGGTACCATTAATAGCCATTTTTTAAAAATGGTTTTCCACCCAAAGGAAGTAATTACTAAAATAAATTTATTAAATTTTGTTTAAGAAAAGTTGTCGAGCCGTTTTTGAGAAAAATACGATTATGTAAAATTGCTAAAAAAAATTGTATGACAGGTACCGTTATTTTTGGTTCTAAAAAAAAAATGAAAAAAACGTGTCGGCAGAATCACCAAAAACCACTATGTACCAAGTTTGAAGAAAATCGATCGAGCCGTTTAGGCTGTAGACGAACAGACAGACAGACAGACAGACAGACAGACAGACAGACAGACAGACAGACAGACAGACAGACAGACAGACAGACAGAATTTTGCCACCCACTTTTTTGGTGTTCTCTATCATCGTAATATCATGTTTGATTGTTATCTCAAAATTTTTTTTTGCACGAATCCAAAACTTGCCTTATAGTACCTATAATCGCAAGTAAAAAAGTTACAAAGGTTTTTAGGGATGATGGTATGTTAAGTGACTATTGTTGGTCTCTTGTACGTGAAACGGACCAAAATTTATATAAACCGTGCAGTTCCGTTACACTTTGTTTTAATTTGTAAGATATATGTCAAATTTAAAAAAAAACTATGGTCAAAAAGGGTGATTTTTTAATTTATTTCCAAAAGTTAAACCGATAGCAAACAATGGGTTTCAGATTTGAAATCTACACTAAAAGCTCTTTTTAGAACATAGTTTACCTGCTCCTGTCGAAAACAACTTAAGGCAAAGAGCAAGCATTTTTTAAGTTATATGTAGTCAGATGAGGAATAATAACTAATTTAATATCTCTCAAAAAGTAACGATTAAAGCTGAATTTTGAAGATTAAGATTAGTACTTTTAGAAATCTGTACAATTAAAAAAAATAAAAATCAATTCGCATTAGTTACATAACCCCAAAAATGGCGAAAAAGGGGGTTTTCGGCACTTTCTAACGGTAATATCTCGAAAACCAGAGCTGATAGCGAAAAACGGATAACGGATTTGAGTTTAGCGTGAAAAATTACCTTTAGAACGATTCTTACTTTCACGTGTCGACAAAGTTAACCGATATTTGTAAACCTGTGTTAAAGAAGATTAAAAATCATCGTAAAAATGTGATTTTTTCAATATTTTGACAGAGTTTGGGGCACATGCGTTACCAGAAGACTTCAATCGATTTGAACCATTCTTTTTTTTAATTAATTATCGGTTCAAATTGAAGCTAACTTAAGCTTTTGAATTCCATAATTAGTAAGGTAAGCTAGAAAAATAATTATCGAAAAAATGTGATTTTTGCTCATTTCGCCAAAGTAAAGGGCTCATGCGCGATCGGAAGATATAAACCAATTTAATTTTTTTTGTGTACCCCTTCTAAGTCTGCCCCACCCGCAACTTTTCCGCACTATTGTGATTTAAAAATCGAAAATATTTGTTTTTCGGCCCACCCTACTATATAACTCATAGGCCGTTTTCGAAAACGTCAAATCAAAGTCAATTTGATCGTCAAATGATCGTCATTTTTTGACGCAGATTGCAATCGTCATATGCAATTGTCCTATCTTGTACAAAATCGGTCCTATGAACGTTATTCAATATACTCGCAAACGCATTTTATATTTACGAACACGCTCTCTGGTTCCTTAAATTTTTTTATCGTCAACTCGATTTTTTATTGCGCAGCTGCACCGCAGATGATGTTATCTAACATGTGACTTTAGCTGTTTGCGTTAAAGAACATTCTGCAAATGCATTTTTGACGCAGATGGCGTTTTTGAAAACGGCCATAAACAACCGGAAAAATGAAAATCTTTTCACAAAAGCACAGGTGATAGGGTACAAAATAGGAAGCACATTAAGAAAACAAAAATAAATAAATAAATAAATTGGGTGGCGCAACAGCTCGTGGAAAACCAGGGCCAAGTGACTTACAACTCACAACCATTCCTGTGTGCGTGTTTTGCTGGCAGGAATGGAGGGGACCTACAGTTTTTTGCCGAGTCCGAACGGCTAAATGAGAAGCACTTTTTAATGAAAAGTATACTCTTGGAGGATTTGTCAGTTCCTCGCAATAAATCTCGCTCGAGATTTCAATTTGCGAGATTTTGATTAAAAAAATGTATTTGTTGCAATGGAATTAAATTTTTCGACATATGACATATCCTACCTACTGCATAATATGTAATCCAGTGCCTGAGTACTTTTAGACCACACTGTTATTATTAATTTGAACTGTTGATTTTTCAATATTATTGCTGTTAAAAGAACAAGAAAGAGTGTCATGTGCAAATTTCATTAATCGTATTTGACCTTGCACCAGAAAATACTTTTAGTTCCTTTATAAACGCGTAAAAGACAACCAAAATGATTATAGAGGCTATTAACAGTAATAAAGGATGTATAAATTTTTTTACTGACGGGTATAGTTATTAGTTGGAAAGAAAAATTATGCAAAGCACTCTTGGGTATTCTCAGAGAAAACAAAATTTTCTAAAAGCCGTGTGCAATTCGTTGCTGTGAAATTTGAAGTTGCGAGATTTTGGCACGAGTACGATAACTCAGGCGCCAAGAAATAATAATGGTTTTTTGCAGAACAGTTTAATACAAGCATTTTTTACTATAGGAGGGGGGTCTATCTCACCCCGTTTGGGCGGGAGGGGCAATTTCATAAAAACAGTACCAAAAATGTAAAAAAAATACTTAAAAATAACGGTAATACTTATAACAAAGTATTATACTTTAATTTAAAGCCAATACTCTGTTCTACTAGCCAGTTTTTTAATCAAGTGAAATCTATGCATGGTTTTAAAAAAAAAATGAATTTTAAACTCAAAATTTGCAAGAAAAAAGCATAAAAAAAAGGTAAATTAAATATCATTTTTTTTTTTTCTGAAATTCGTTGCTCTAATTAATTCTTAATCAAAAACTGAAAACTAGATGATTCTATGTCTTCTAGTTTTTGAAAAATTAATAACTACTATAATTACTTTTGTATGGGATGTTTGTTTTTTGCTTGCTTACGTATTACGGCTGGCGTATAAACAGTGAGGTATGTATGGGGGCGCATGCTGCCCCCCTGCAACCCCCCTGCTTGGGCACATTATAGGATTTGGGGTAGGTGCGAGGTTGGGTGTATGCAAAGTTTCTTTTGCATTTAAAGAATCTGGATTAAGGAAACATATACAAAGCAGTTGTAATGTTCAAAGTATGCATACCCACTTAGATCATTAAAAAAACGAGCAAACATTCGAGTTTTGTACGGTAGCAGTTTTAGTCATTTTCAATTTTCTCAAAAACTAGAAGACATAGAATCGTCTAGTTTTCAGTTTTTGATTAAAAATTAATTAGAGACCGCATTTCAGAAAACAAAATGATATATAATTTTACAGTTTTGAGAAATTACACTTTAAACCTTTTTTGTATGCTTTTTTCTCGCAAATTTTGATTTTAAAATTCATTTTTTCAAAAACAATGCATAGATTTCACTTGATTTAAAAACTAGCTAGTAGAACAGAGTATTGGCTTTAAATAAAGGTATCTACCTATAGTACTTTGTTATAAGTATTACCGTTATTTTTTAATATTTGTTTTACATTTTTGGTACTGCTTTTTTGAAATTGCCCTTCCCGCCCAAACGGGGTGAGATAGACCCCCCTCCCATAGTAAAAAATTCTTGTATTAAACTGTTGTACAAAAAACCGTTATAAATTCTTGGCGCCTGAGTTATCGTACTCTCCCCGAGATTTTAAATTGCGAGATTTTGGTTGAAATTTGCGAGATTTTTAGGGTCGAGATGCAAATTCTAGATTGTATAAAGCGATATTTTGTAATTGCGAGATTATGAAAAACAACATTTTTAAATTGCAAGATTTCGTTATTCGAGATTTAAAAAAAAAGCCAGATATCGTTATTCGAGATTTTGGTTTGCGGGACATCGTAACGCTCCCGTCATTTTGGGTATACCTATATTATGCAATACTTAGAAGTTCTCTGTAAGTGCCAGCTTAATTTTCTGCTGTTAATTTTTTATTGTTATGTTATGACTAATGAGCAGGTATTATTATTATTACTTTGATATATTTATTTTAATTTATTATATTGTCGGGATAATTATTCATTTTCAATATACCTATTTTTATTTTTGCTATGTTTTTGTCACCTACATCGATTACCTTACTTTGTTGGTGAAATTCGCAACCGTAATAATTTTTTGGCCCCATGGGCTGTGTAGAATGGAAATACATCATTCTGCCAGACGATGTTTCTTTGGAATACCAAACCAATCAAGAACTATTTTGTTGTTTTGTTGATGAAGTCTTGTGTCCAAACAAGCCCAGCTCTTTGTTTCACTCATTTCAATCGTGAATTTTAGTTTTGTTGTGATAGTAATTAAGTGTTTTTTTAATATTATATTAAAATTCCGTTTTTTGTGACTGTGCAAAAATATCATCTCACTGATCTGTTAGCATGTCCCATACAAATTAATTTATTATTATTTGTTTGTGTTTTTTGTATTTTTTTTTTCTTATAGTTTTCTGTTTTTAAATTGTTTTCCTTATTTATTATATTTAAACCAAAAAAAAAATTATTTTAATTCACTAAAACTTATTATAACAAAACATACCGACAATTAAAAAATAAATACTCAGCTTAAGGCGAAAAAGGAGTTTCAGGGTTCCTGCCCCTACTTATTGACCTTAATTAATTTGGTTTCGCCCTTGAAACGTAGACTGGCTTGGATTCTCTTTCGGCTTAGCAATACCGAGACCTTTTTCCATAGCTGATAAATGTAAAACGCTCACTGACTGCGGGCCCCGTAATGTAGTTCCTCTAAATGGGTCCAATCGCGAGCGACTTGCTTATTCCTGGGATGTTGAAGGCTGCGGCCGAGCTGGATGTTATAGATGTGCTAGGGTGAATTATTCGCTTCTATTGGCCTGAGCTAAATGCGCTACGGCCTGGTCTATGTTGGGGCTCGTGCAATTTTACCGGGTATTAGGCCGGTGCGGCGACTCCAACTATTGACTTGAATGGGATCGTAAGTGGTTTCACGAAAGGCTGCGGGGCTTAACCAAGCGGGCCACCCGATTTTCACGAATATTCTTGGTGGGCAAGGTCGGTGGCTTTCTGGCAGTACGGGTTGGCGGCGATGACGGGAGTGCTGCACGTTCAGGAGCAGAAAGGCTGTTTAAGCGAGTGGCTGGAGACGTTCGGCCACGTCCCTTAGGGCTGCGCGCTGCGCCTAATCGAAGTCGCGACTTTGACTGCGGGTCGGCGTTTGGTCGTTGTCCGGTTCATTTTTCCTTTCGTTTTCGTGTTTGGAGGTAGATATCTGCTTTGTCTGAAGTTAAATGGTAGACTGATTGTTGGTAGACGTTTGTACTTTTCGATTGATAAATCATGCATGACTGAGCTCAAAGCGTTGTGTTCACCCTATAATGAACTTTTTGACTGTCCGGACACTTCCTCTATTCGTGTAGGCATTGTCCAGAAACAGGAGTTTTTGGCAAGTCCATAACTACCTATTTCACATCACATTATGAGTATTATTATTATTTAAAAATATAAAGACGAAATAAAGCTTTGTATGACAACTGAATATTGACAGATCTACGCTCTACTACATTGTAATGAAATAAGTGTGTTCATACTAGGCTTTTTGCCTTTGGAGGTGGCGAAGTACTAGCAAGTACTTTGCCAGCTTTTTTCAATGGAACACATCAAACTGCTTTCCCATGTAAAATGTATCTACTCGCGCATGAGAGCATGTGCAGTTGGTAGTACTAGATTAGGGTTTTCATCTACTCGTAAGTACTTCGCCACCTCCAAAGGAAAACGGCTACTATGAGTTAGAATGGATGCATCCAGTTCTGTTGAGGTGATAAAGTAGACACGTCCAGTTCTTTTGATGAATATTGACACTGTGTTTATACTATGAGTTTAAATTTATGTAAGATAATGAAAATAAAAAAAACGTGCCATATTGAAACTTTTCGTGCCACCGTGCCACGAGAAAATTTCCGTGTCAAAATGGCACGATCGTGCCACATCGGCAACGCTGGGCTGGAGACGTTCGGCCACGTCCCTTAGGGCTGCGCGCTGCGCCTAATCGAAGTCGCGACTTTGACTGCGGGTCGGCATTTGGTCGTTGTCCGGTTCATTTTTCCTTTCGTTTTCGTGTTTGGAGGTAGATATCTGCTTTGTCTGAAGTTAAATGGTAGACTGATTGTTGGTAGACGTTTGTACTTTTCGATTGATAAATCATGCATGACTGAGCTCAAAGCGTTGTGTTCACCCTATAATGAACTTTTTGACTGTCCGGACACGGAGCGATGGTCGGTCTACGAATGGCAATAGCTGCCGTTCTATTTTCCTTAGTATTTTAAAAATCCTTTAGTATCCTTTAGATGGGCTCGAACCCTCAAGCCATGGAGTTTTTTTTATTTGTGCCTTTGTTATTATTTTTCTTTGCGTCTCTCAACATGACAATCACGGGGAAAATAAATCTCCCAAACTCGTATGGTCCGTCGTAACGTGGCGTTAATTTTTCGGCGAAGTAGTTGCCACCAGAAGACGAAACTTTAGCCTTTCTGTATACTAGTTCCCCAATGGCTACTCTACTCAGGTTATAGGAATTAGCGTGAACTTGACTTAATTTTTGTAGATTTAGTTGTACCAAACCAATTCGTGCAGGGCGCTCACACGTTCTTGACAAGTGTTCATGTTTTCAATAGGGATATCCATGAGCGGCAGATCACGAAACTCGTTCAGGCCTCGAAGTCCGCGACCGGTGAAAATCCAGTGGAGTCATTGCGGTTAGTGTTTATGGCAAAAATTAACTCGGAGATATACTGGTCCCAATTTATCTGGTTTCTCTTACGCACACTGAGCAATCATCGTCTTCAGGTTTCAAAATGCGGTTCACTCTCTCGGTTGGGTTCTCCTGAGAGGTATACGGTGTTGTTTGGTTACGCACTGCTGTTCCTTAATCGGATAGGAACTGATGACCATTGTCCGATTGAAAAATCCGAGTAACTTTAAAGCGATTTGTAATTTGTTCGCGGATAGCTCTGATTAGGTCTAGGGCCGTGCGTCGCGGCTACAAACAATAACAAACTATTTATAATCACTTGTGTTTGTTATTGTTTTGCGTATAATTTGGTGGAACTCTACACATTATATTATACATATATAGCGGTACTATATAAGAAGGTTTTATAATACAAATTCTATACTACTGAAATAAATCAGCCAAGTAGAAGACTTAGCATTATTGATCCAAAATAGCTTTTTATGGCCTTTAGTCCAACAAATTGGCGTTTTGTTCGGCTTACTCACTTGAACTCATCAGTGACATAGTGAGGGCTTTGTCATACGCAATTTGTATTAATTTCAGTTCAACTTACATGAATTTTTCAACGAAAATCCACTGTAAACTATATCCAACAAGATTAGAATTCCTAATCATTAAGCTGGAAGTTTTTTTGCCCGGGGCCAGGCATAGTTTCTATATAAGAAATATACAAATTCTATACAAATTCTATATACTATACAGCGGTACTTTGAGTTGCAAAAAGCCATCAAGGTAACGACAGCCTTGATTGATTAGGATATGCCAATTCTAGCCTCCGATAAATGAATGGTTCTAGAGCAAGCGGTACAAGTCCTACAACGAGAATCTTACCAACATTATGAAAGAGGAGTAGTATTTATCTGATTCTTTAGTAATCGTACTTGTAAATTTTCTCAACAATATTTTGTCCAGCCCCCGAATTCAAATAGGGCATCCTCTAGCTATAAAACATATATACATAGATATGTGTAGATAGTCTAATATCGTTGCTAGAAACAGGGGTTATAAAGAGGTTTGATTCAACGAAAACTAGCTACATACATTCCTCGAGCCTCGCTTCAAAATCATCGCAGGAAGCTATAAGGGTTAGAGATACAAATTTAATGATCAAGGAAGTCGCTCACAAAATCAACGAAAACAACTCGCTTCAGCATCAGAGACCGAGTTCATCATCCATCTTTATGACGCCACAGCTATCAGATTAAAGTCTTAAAGGAACAGCAAACTCAAGGGCAATTGATGAGGTCCAAAACTTGGTAAACAAACCTCTTTTGACGCCAAGGACTGAGAACCCTCTTACCTGGTGGGCAGAAAATAAACATACAAGCCTATTGCAAAAAGAAAATCTATGTACAATGGCCTCCTCTGTTGTCTATTCCATGCGAACGACGTTTTTCCAAAGCAGGACTTATCTTCAATAAGAGACGAACAAAACTCATGTTCAGTAAAGTCAAACAACTATTATTTTTGAATTAAAAAAAAAAATGTTTGTTAAGGCTCCCCCAAACCAACGCGAAACATTCGCCGACGACGCGAAATCATTCACAATAATACAAAATATGAAAGATACACAATGCTAAACAACAACAAAAAATTGTCTGCGAATGATTCGCTACGATTTGGGAGAGCCTTTATACTAGCAGTTAGTAGAAGTATAAGAAGCAGTAGTATTAGAAGTACTGAGTGTCAATTTCCTTTTCTTTTTTAGAAATTAGAAAGAACTGCTATTAATTGAATCCTAAAGAGAAATAAATAGAAAGCTATTCTTTTTCTGTTTTTTCTGTGAATGTTTATTTGTTCATACATATGTACGTAATACGTTGTTCACTACACTACGTGCACGAATCCAAAACGGAGTGGCTTGATTGGAGGGCTATAACCCACAAAAGACAAATGTCAAAACAAAAAATTCAAATTCATAACGACACGATCGGACGTGTATGTGAAATTGTAAGTATTTTCGTATATTTGTTGATAATAAGAATGGATGTATTGTTTTAAATAATATTTCAGGGCCAGAGAAGATATTCATAGAAACAAACATTTCAGCAAGTATTACGACAAACACGTTTTTTTTTTACTTTCAGGACTTGTATTTCATGATCATGTAAGAGGACGCGAGCGTATGCCTTGGCCTCACTTCGACTTATCTAATGGGAAAAATCTTTTCGGCCGAAGTAAAGGCTAAGGATGCCCCCACAATAAGCTCCTAAGATGCTTCTTCGGCGGCGAATTCTACTATCGGTTCTTCATTGCCCTCAACGTCGAGAGCTAGAGCAAATTTGGAGGCCCCTCGCTCAAGAAAATCCACAGCTTTCAAGGAAAGTTTACTTGACATCGAAGGGAGAAAATTAGCAATTGCCGAAGAAATGGGCAGTGAGCTGAAAAAGAAGGTTATGGATAAATAAAACACAGAAAGTAAGTAGCTGTAAGCTGTAACACATTTGGTGCTCTGGCTATCACTAAATATTTTTTCTATTTCAGCAAGCTTATATTCATAAGACTGAAAATGGTGATAATTTATGCATTATAAATGTTTATTTATTGGATTTCTATATGAAAAATTATATTATTTTATATCTGTGGTGTTCGATAGAAACATGATAACTCCATAAAATAACTTACACCCTGCCGTCCACTTTACAACGAGCTCGAACAGAAACAGTACATAAATTGTTCTTATATATTCAAAACATCACAGATATATACACATAGATTAATATATATATAAATGTATATATACAAAAATATATATAAGATGCATATAAATATTTTAGTTTATCTTTTAGATTAAGTTTAGTAAAACATTTTTTTGCTCGTTCTTTTTATAAATGAATTTAAGTTTTTGTTCCTATTAGTTTTAATATTTTGTAATTAATATTTTTGTTCCTTGGCTTATATAGGCACAAAATAAAACGCAATATCAAAGTTTTTAGTAAGTTTATTTTTATTTGCGATACATAAGTTCTAACTATATGGTAAGTTATGCATTCGTAAAAGAAATCGAACTTGAGATTTTAATCAAAATTGTTATTAAAATGATAGAGACAACGAAAACAATGATTCTCAAAAACGGCTCCACAACTTTTCTTAAACAAAATTCAATAAATTACTTTTAGTAAAGAGTTTGTTTAGCTTATTTAAATTGATTTGATAGTGGAGATTTTCAACGTGTTTTTTTTTTATAGAATAAAAAAGGCTACCTAAAATAATATTTAAGCAACTAAAAACACTTATTTTATTTGTTTATTTATTTACTTAAATGCATTTCGGAAGCTATGCTTCCATCGTCAGGAAGCTTTATATAAATAAATAATACAAATAAAATTTTTTGATTGATGTATAAATACAAATAAATACAAACAAATTCAAATTACACAAACAAAACAATGAATTTAAGCTCTTTTTGAAAATATTAAATATCGTAATTGTTCTCAAAATAGAGACAGTTAAAAGTTTCGCTTTTGCGTTAGGCTACCTCTTTCATTTATTACTACTTACTTACTTATCCGGCTCCCGATCCATGAAGGGTCTCTGCCTGAGATATTGCGGTCTTCCATCGGTTGCGGTCCCTCGCACGCTCCCTCCAGTCGTCGAGACCAAGCGCTCTTGCGTCTGTGACCGCCTGGTCCCTATACCGGAGGTTCGGTCTTCCTGGTCGTCTCGAACCTGGGGGCTGGGATTCAAAGATTTTCTTGGCTGGAGCGTTTTTGTCCATTCGCTCGATGTGGCCGAGCCAGTGTAGTCGACGTGTTTTGGCTCTTTGGACTACATCCACATCTTGGTACAGCTCGTACAGTTCACGATTGAATCTTCTCCTCCAATCGCCCTCTTCGCATATAGGACCAAATATCCGCCGAAGAATTTTTCTCTCGAAAGTGCCTAGTATCAATTCCCCTTTTTTACTTATCGTCCAGCACTCGGCGCCGTAGAGTAGAACTGGTAAAATTAGCGTTTTGTGTAGCGTGCACTTTTTCTTTCGGGAAAGGAGTTTTGAACCCATTTGTTTGGCCAAACCGAAGTAGCAGCGGTTCGCTAGGGTAATTCTTCGTCGGATTTCCACTAAGGTGTCGTTCGTGGAATTGATGTTTGTTCCGAGGTAGGTGAACTCCTTGACTACCTCGAAATTACTGCTACCAACAGTGACGTTTTGTCCTAGGCGATGGACAGATGAGGCTTTGTTTGTTGATAGCATATACTTTGTTTTGTCCTCATTCACTTCAAGACCAACGCATTTCGCCTGTTCCTCAATAGCTGTGAATGCTTCAAGTACAGCTCTCTTGGAACGGCCGATAATGTCGATGTTGTCCGCATAGCCAAGCAGTTGAGAAGACCTGTTAAAGATAGTGCTTTCCATGCTAACACCACTCTTGCGCACTATCTGCTCCAGGACTATGTTGAAAAAATCACATGATAGCGCATCTCCTTGTCTGAACCCTGTACACGTCTGGAATAACTCGGATGAGCTGTTACCCATTTGCACGTTGCACCGCGTATTTTGTAACGTCATGCGGCATAGCTGGATCAGTTTTTTCGGGATCCCGAGTTCCGACATCGCCAATAGAAGCTCTTGGCGACTTATGCTATCATATGCGGCTTTAAAGTCGATGAATAGGTGGTGGGTCTCGACTTGAAATTCGTTGGTCTTTTCCAGGATTTGCCTCAATGTGAAGATTTGGTCTATCGTTGATCTACCTGGCCTGAAGCCACACTGGTACGTGCCGATCATAGTGTTGCAGAAAGGTTTTAGACGCTCACATAGTACGTTGGATAGGATCTTGTATGCAACATTAAGCAGGGATATGCCTCTGTAGTTCTTGCAGGACATAGGATCGCCTTTTTTGTAGATTGGGCATATGGAGCTATTTGACCAGTCGTCGGGCATACTTTCCTCCTCCCACACTTGGTTGATGAGCTGGTGCATGCACCCTACCAGGACATCTCCTCCATACTTAAAGAGTTCCGCAGGTAGGCCATCCGAGCCGGCGGATTTGTTGTTCTTAAGCTTGTGGATGGCTTTCTTAACCTCTTCAGTACTAGGTGCTGGGACTGGATCTTCATTGACTGGTCTTATGCTTCTTTGTTCCTCTGTTGCTTCCTCTACATAATGCCCATTAAGCAGCTGCTGGAAATGTTGCTTAAACACGTCTACAATTCCCTGTGCTTCGGTGACTAGGTTACCTTCGCTGTTTCGAAGAGCTTTGCGTGCCAGTCCTATAACCAGATGCCAGTTGCTTGGCTGTTTTGTAGAACCGGCGGGTGTTGGTGGCGGTGCTAGACTCCTCGAGATACTTGAGCTGAGAGGCTGCGGATGCTCTTTTCTTTCTGCGCAGGGTTTTTTTCTCTTTCCTTCTCTTTTCACGGTACTCCTCTCTTGCTGCTCTTGTTTTCCGTTGCAGCATTTGCATTCGTGCATTTTCCGTCTCCTGCTTCAATACCGCGGATTCATCGTCATACCACGGGTTCTTTTTTCTGGGTGGTTGATAGAGCCTATGGTGGTCTCGGGTGTCTCCTTAATGATGTCGCGATATTGGTTCCACTGGTTGTTGACGCTTGTGGCTGGGCTTACGGCAGAGAGTTTCCCGGTCAATTGCTCACTGTAGTCTCTGGCTTTCTCAGATGTGCTAAGACATGCAATGTTGAATTTCTTCCTTTGGGCGGTCTTCGTTTTCTTTTCGTTGGACAGTCGGGCTCTGAACTTTGTCACAACAAGAAAGTGGTCAGAGTCCACGTTTGCGCCTCGGAAAGTTCGCACGTCCAAGATGTTCGATGCATACCTTGCGCCAATTAGCACGTGGTCGATTTGGTTGGCCGTTCGACCATCTGGAGATCGCCAGGTTGCTGTGTGTATCCTTCGCCTGGGGAACCTAGTGCTACTTATCACCGTATTACGAGCTGCAGCAAAGTCGATTAGTCGGAAGCCGTTATCTGTTGTCGTTTCGTGGAGGCTGTGCTTTCCAACTAATCCGCCAAAGATGTTTTCCTTTCCGACTTTAGCATTGAAGTCTCCGAGCACGACTTTGACATCGTACTCAGGACAGGCTCCGTAGGCTCCGTCCAGGAGGTCGTAAAACTCCTCCTTGTTAGACTCCTCAGCTTCATCGGTAGGGGCGTGTGCACATATTAGGCTGATGTTTTGGAAGGTAGCTTTGATGCGGATCACAGCCAGGCGATCGCTGATCGGCTTAAAATCGATGACTTTCGATCTGAGTCGATTTCCCACGACGAATCCGCATCCTAACATGTGCAGTCTTTGATGGCAGCTGTAATAAATGTCGCAATCTTTTCTTTACGTTATACCTGATCCTATCCATCGTATCTCCTGGATCGCGGTAATATCTGCCTTGTACCGCGAGAGGACAGATTCAAGTTTTTGAGTAGCACCTGGTGTATAGAGTGTCCTTACATTCCAGGTGCATACTCGTAGGTCATAGTCCATTTTCGTTCCGGGTCTGGTTGCCATTTGAGGGGGGTCGTTATCCGAGGCTTCTCGCGTCTCTCTCATAACAATTGGCTTTTTTACTGTGGTCGGGTCGTTAGCCCAACGCACTAACCTCCAATCTGTAGGGCCATGGGTTTAATGTTGCAATTCTTTCCTTGGTCAACATTCGCACTTACAAGTTTAGCAAGTCAAGGCATAAAGCCAGGACCAGTATCCGGCGGCTACCAACGTGGAGGTATTGTAAGCACTTGATGTGTAGGAAAAGATACAGCTCGAGGCCCCCAGTTCCTACAACATCCAACCACCTTTCATTTATTACACTATGATGATTTCTTGCTATTGGGTCACTTATGGAGTCATAGTCGACTTCTATATTTATATCGACAAAATCCTCATGGCTGCGAATTTGAATATGGTTGTGAAGTCATATTTATGAATACTTTAAACAGCGTTCTCGCCTCTTTAACAGTCCAAACGCCCTTTCTAAAGTGACCCTGGCACTGCTAAGACGCGTATTGAAATTGATTTGCTTCTCCAATAAATGACCATTATCACGGAACGGAGTCACGAGATTCTGACTCAAAGGGTATGCTGTGTCACCAACGAGGTGAAATTCTCCGAAAACAAGTGAATTCCGGCAGAAAGTGGGCTGTTCCTGTAAACCTTTGCATCGTGCAACCGTCCAGGAGCTCCTACGTATACGTCCGTAAAAACCATACGAAACACAAACAGCTAAAATAAATTAAATAAGAAGAATAACAACATTTCAAATGCTTTTTATTTTACATTAGTCCTGTTTTTTAGTGGATTTTTATCTTCGCTTAAAGAAAAGTAGCATGTTAAATAGAACAACAATTTGCTATATTACTATATTGTTGTTATTTTAATCATGCTACTTTTTTCAAGCGAAGGTAAAATTTAATTAAAAACGGGGCTATTAGGTTTTGAAGATTAACCTTGAAGAATCACAGAATGTGAATTCTTTCTGTTATAATAATCTATTGGATTAGTAAGGGTCTGTTTGGTTTGAATGTGGCATATATTGCACCATTTATGCTTGGGATGTACCCTCCAGGCTTTTACCGAAATGCCTAAATTTTAAAAGTTAAATGTGTGTACTAACATTTATATTAATCGGAGAAGTAAATGTACATATATTATGTTCTATGAAATATTGTTGTATTCAGAAGTAGGTGGCCCAGTGATGTACTCTGCTATGAGTGAGCATAGCACATCTATAATCTGGCAGAAAGCACGACGAGCGGAACTTTTTGCAAGGTTGAACCGGTCTCCAGCAGACAAAAAGCTCTCCTGCTTGCTTAGTGTCCACAACGTAAACAGCAGCTTCAATTCCAGTCCAACAAAACAATCAGCTCACGGTTTCCCACGTTTTCCATAAGATCTTTAGAAATTCAAAATTAATAATAAATGTATATTATTTAAGCTTTAAATCGAAACTTACTGCGGAACTACTTCGACTCATTCGAAAATATTCTCGAAATTCATCCAACGTATAGCCTGAAATTGTTTACTCTAAATAATTTTCATTTTGAGTAGCTGTTTCATTTGTCACGAGGATATTTGCTAGGCTGGAGCTCTCAAGCAGACTGTTTACCACAAACATTTCCACTCTGGATATTTTTGTAAAAAAAAAAATAAAATACTTAATTATTTCACAAGATAAATATTTATTTGTGAACGTACCAAGTATTTCATCTTCACTGTCTTCGACTATGTTATTATTATTTGCCATTTTTGTTCTATTATTAGTTATCACTTGACACCAAAAACACCTCAAAATCAAGAAAAAATCTTTGTAAACAAGTTACAATTTGTCTGCCGAATAGTAAAATTTCAAATACAATTTTGGTCGTCCACAAACGAAGGCCGTTTTCGAAAACGTCATCTGCATCAAAATTGCATTTGCAGAATGTTCTTTAACGCAAACTGCTAAAGTCACATGTTCGAAAACATCATCTGCGGTGCAGCTGCGCAGTAAAAAAAATCGATTTGACGATACAAAAGTTGAGAAACCAGAGAGCGTGGTGACCGTAAATATAAAATGCGTTTGCGAGTTAATTGAATAACGTTTATAAAACCGATTTTGTGCAAAACGGGACGATTGCATATGACGATTGCAATCTGCGTCAAAAAATGGCGATCATTTGACGATCAAATTGACTTTGATTGGACGTTTTCGAAAACGGTTGTAGCCGATACTTAGTTATCTAAGATAATAGATAATCTACCTGATAGCCGGCGGAACGTGGCCATTAACAATGGTTAATATAGCCTCCTGCATGCCAGTCAGAGTGAAAACCTGTATCTAGGATCTGGGTTATTGAAATTAACCTCGATAGAAACGTAGATCCCATGTTGTTTTTGTAATACAGGTCAAAAGATAACCTCGACCCAGACCCGGAGATAATAAAACGCAGGTATTGTAAACTATTTATTTAAGAATTATTATTATGTGCACCTCACTTCCGTAACCAAAGTTGAACGAATCTTGACGAAACCTTCCACTCCGCAATTAAAGCTGCGTCGTATGCTTTCCGGGTATTCGCTTGTTTTCTTCCGACAACTTAAAAGTGCCCTTCCGAGCATTATAGTTCCAGCCTTAGACGGAAGATGCATTGTCTGATTTGAAAAAAGATATGTATGTTTTAATGAATTAAGAAAGAAGTATTTCAATGTGTTCTTATTCCTAGTTGGGTAAATAACATGAAAAGCAAAATGTTCCTACATACAGGGTGTCCTGTAAATAAAGGATAACCTTGCAACTGGTTATAGCAGGCCTTATGACCTTTCCAGAAAAAAATATAAAAAAAATATTTTCCCAGTGGTTACTTTGTTATGATGTTTTTTCCAAAAGTTGTTAACAAGTACTTTTTTCCTCAAATACGTAAACGCTACGACCATGGATGAACAATTTTTGATATTTTTTTATTTTTGTAATTTTCTAGACTAACTGTTGGAATAGATAGGTGGTACGATTTAATAGTAGTTATTGCATTTTTTTTATTACAATTTTTTTTAAATATTTTGTTCAGTACAAACATTTATTTTCAAAAAAGTTTGACCACCTCTAATAAACTTAAATTGTATGAGAACATGAATGGCCAATTGCTTAAAAAAGTTGTCTATTTAATGCACTTTCCAAAATGGTATAACACATGCTTGTGTATTAACAAAATAACCAATAAAATTTGTCAATCATCTAATAAAGCAGCTTTTAACATTTTCGCAAAATGTCTATTAAAATGTTACAATAACCTCCAAATTTGGGTTGGACAAAGATTTTCTCTTTTGATGTGTAAGGAAGTACAGTGCAAGTATAAAACTCGATTTTAGGTGTTGAAAGTCCCACCATTTGGCCACCATATTGAAAAACGAGTTCTGAAAAGTTTTCCGTGGGAACTTAAATTTTATTGGTCTTAGAAAAAAACTTTGGTACAAATTTGTAGAAAATTCAATTCTCTTCAATTTATGTTAACACACTTTTTACCCTAAAGTTATAAATAAGAAGGTTATAATCAATTTTTTTAAATTGAACAAAATTCATATGTTTTTGATTATAATTTTGTATTTACAGCTTTAGGGTAAAGAGTGTGTTAACATAAATGGAAGACAATTGAATTTGCTACAAATTTGTACCAAAGTTTTTTTCTAAGACCAATAAAATTTAAGTTGCCACGAAAAACTTGTTTGAACTCGTTTTTCAATATGGTGGCCTAATGGTGGGGCTTTCAACACCTTAATTCGAGTTTTATACTTGCACTGAACCCCCTCACACATCAAAAGAGAAAATCTTTGTCCAACCCAAATTTGGAGGTTATTGTAACATTTTAATAGACATTTTGCGAAAATGTTAAAAGCTGCTTTATTAGATGATTGACAAATTTTATTGGTTATTTTGTTAATACACAAGCATGTGTTATTTGTATTTTTGTATTTTATTAGTTCAGTGTATGCTTACACAGTAAGAATTAAATTCTTTTAAATTGGTGTGAAGCTAAATATGTACATAAAAAAGGTAATAATATAACAATAAGATTAATTTTAGTTAACAATTCCAGAAATCAGTTTGAAAATGTATAATAATAAAATAATAAAAGATAGGCAAAATACAATATGTCTCCGTAGAAAAAGAAAAGTTAAATCAAAGATCAAAATAAGAAAAAAAAATAATAATTAATTATGAAAGTGAATCTGAAGTGCTCGACGAAACTCTGCTTCACCCCTCAACTCTCTTAAGTGCCTTGGTAATGCATTCCACAGTCGGATGGCGTGGACGAAAAACTGTCGCTCAGAAGTAAGACACGAATAACGCGGATGAATTATTTGTAAAGATCTGTTTGAGGAACAAAACTGAATCCTATTGAATAAACTGCAAGGCTGTTTGCTTTGGATCACTCTGAACAAAAGTATTATAGTACGGAAGCGCATAAGGTTATCGAGAGAGATGTTAAAGATTTGAATTGAAAACCTTGATATATGATCAGATCTTCGCAAACCAAATATGTATCGTGCAGTATTATTGAAGGCAACATTAAGCTTTCTCCTGCTTACTGAATCACATTTATATACCATTTTGGAAAGTGCATTAAATAGACAACTTTTTTAAGCAATTGGCCATTCATGTTCTCATACAATTTTAATTTATTAGAGGTGGTCAAACTTTTTTGAAAATAAATTTTCGTACTGAAAAAAATATTTTAAAAAATTATAATAAAAAAAAATGCAATAACTACTACTAAATTTTACCACCTATCTATTACAACAGTTATTCTAGAAAATTACAAAAATAAAAAAATATTAAAAATTTTTCATCCATGGTCGTAGCGTTCACGTATTTGAGGAAAGTAGTACTTGTTAACAACTTTTGGAAAAAACATCATAACAAAGTAACCACAGGGAAAATATTTTTTTATATTTTTTTCTGGAAAGGTCATAAGGACTGCTATAACCAGTTGCAAGGTTATCCATTATTTACAGGACACCCTGTATATACATAAGAAGAAAGAGGTATAATCAGGGCTGTCGTTTCACTTTTTCAGAAAACAGTACTTCGAGGAAGAAAATAGCAGTACACAGCAGTACGGCAGTAAAATATATTTGCAAACATAATTGTTAATGCATTTAATTTTGTTTAAATGCATATATTGTTCATTAAAAATTATCACATACACGCCCATTACCTATTTAACTCTAGCGCACTGCAATGGTGGTATTAAAAAGTTTTCATCACATAAAAACTCCTTTTAGTGAAAAAGTTAATATTTTTGGGTAGAATTTTATAAGATACATACAATATTTATTGTAATTATTATTATTTTTTCCTTTCCCTTCCTTAATAGACCAAACTTGACCTGCTGTAACTACATTAGTACATAGGCACTAACATAGGTTTAGATAATTTTACTGCTTAAAAGCTAATTTTCGTCAATTTGTTGTAGAATGAAATTCCATAAGGTTATTATATAAATTGAAACCACTCCTTTTTCCAGATGGTGTCCCTACTTAGCCTGGACACCAAAATAACTAGATTTATAATGTGAAAACGGAGCCAAAAGCATATAGTACAACAAATATTGCTGATCGATTAATGCTATTTTAATAACTTTTTTGACTAAATTTGCTACTCCATAAAAATCCAGCATGATTTACTTTTAGTCTATTGGCTGTGTGAAGAAAAAGCATGGTAATTTTTGTTTGTATAGAATTCAATAAGCTACAATTTAACTTTTCATTTCAAAAAGTTGATAGTTTTCGTGAAATTAGCAAATAACTGAATTTTACACTCTTTTACTTCTCCAAAAATTGTTTCTTCAGCCAAAATTTAGGGTGATTTTGGAAATTGCTCAGGAAGTCAAAACAAAAATTCAGCTTTGTAGGTGTTTTGTGGAAGTAGATAAAAGTCTAAATTTCCTGGGCCAGAGATCCATTAATTTAATTAAACATTGCTTGACAGATGGGTGAAAAACTAAATTTTGACGTGTGTGGAATATTTCATTTCAAATGACATCAAAATGTCCATAAACTTCATTTTTGCGGATAGTAAAAGAAAATCTGAAAAGTTCCAGAATTTCGAACTTTTTACTTGCGATATACAGGCAATGCCTAAACTACAAACTATGCACTCGTAAAAAAATGTAACGCGAGATTTTGTTCAATAAATCTACTACTTTTTTAATTTATTTATTTTAAAGCTTTATGGATAGCATTATGATTTGCAGATGTTCTGTGAACAAATTTTCAAAAAAGCAGTACTCTGGTCGTATTAGCAGTACGGCAGTACGGAGTTTCAAAAAGCAGTACAAATACTTCAATTGCAGTACTTCGACAGCCCTGGGTATAATGAAGAGGAGGAAAGTATTTTATATTTTCTAATTTAGAAATAATATTTATTTTGGTATACCGCACTTGAATTCATCAATAAAAGAATAGATCCCATATGTAGGGCCATGAGTAATGCCATTCCGATGGTATTTTTGAATTAACGGTCAAGCAACAAAATAATGATAGATCTCCTGAGCGATGAAATTTCTAATTTTTTATTTTCAACACGAATTATTTCTAAAATGGAGGCTCTACTTACGACGAACGGGGCACCGAAAAAACAAAGCACAAAGCCAAACACAACGTTTCGTGACGCTTGCTATACCGCACTTGCGCGAGAGAACTGAACGGAACTTCAGGTCGCGGCAAAGATGGTCAGATTATCAACCGCGCCGTGACTGTTCAGTTGTCGTTTAGTGCGATAAAGCTCATACAATTTCATACAACAAATATGTCCCAAGAGGACCCAGCCTGAGATGTAATGATTTGTTCAACCAAATCGTTATCCGAAAGCTCAAGTTTAGATATCGTTTTCTTTATTAGGAGGAGAATGTATCTGAACAATGAAGTTAATGTTGGCACAATGGAGAACCAAATAGGAAAAGCATAAGACATTATTGGTCTGATCAGAGTCTTGTAAAAAAGTAATTTGGATTTCTTATTGAACTTAAACAAGTAACTGGGGTTGACCCCGAGGTATTTCGTTTTATTCTTAGGGAAGATAGTGTTGTTGTTTAGTCTGATGACAGTTCCCGGACTACTCCTTCAAGGCCCTTCCCGCTTGCGTTCCTGAAGCAGATCATCTCGGTTTTTGGAGCATTCAATTTAATACCCCACGTCTCATAATAGTCGTTGATAAGTTTAGTGACACAATTTTGGAGAGGAGATCGTCTCTCCACACAGTCAGAAACCTTTTCCACATCCAAGGAACAAGCCACCGTACAACGTTTGGTTCTGAGATTCAGCATCACGTCATTTTGGAACTTAAGTAGCGCGTGGAGAAACAAGTGTGCGATGCGGAAACCGAATTGGTAATCAGAGATCGGGTATACTGGTTTCTCTACATAGGGGAATTAATTTTGCCTAAGATGATCCGTTCCAAAATCTTGCCGACGTTAGAAAGCAGAGAGATTGGTCTTAATAGCCTATTGAATAGACCTTTTAAAAAGGAACAATTACGTGCAAGGGTTTTTATTATTGAATATGTTTGTTTGGCCCATAAGCATGCTTAAAACCAAATATGCTACTAAATTCACCCATGCGTTTCTGAGAGAATGGTCACACTGGCCACTTTTCAGTAGTTTTGGTATAACTCGAAAACTAAGCCGAATTTGAAAATTTTACATATAATACTTTTTGTTCAAAATTAAATTTTCTATTGGAATGGATAGTTCAAAAAATTTTAGGAAAAAAATTAAGCAGGAAAAGTTAACAAAAACCAACATAAAAAAATCGAAAAATCTAAGATTTTTAATTTTTTTTCTAAATTGCGCATAACTTTTTTCGGAGCAAAGATACGCTCAAGACGCTCATAAACAAAGTTAACTGGAGTCTTACGGCTTTAATATGACATGTTAAAAAGGCCATATTATTTAAAAATTGACAGAGATATAACCATTCAAACTTTACCATTTCTTATCATTTTCCGAACTTTTTGCCCGAAAGCCTATTTTTTGGTACTTTATGACAAATTTAACGTTCCTAGCACCTAGTACCAAATCTTATGTTAATCGGGCCAGCCGTTCGGTCTGTAGGTTTGAACGCTTTTAAAAACAGCCGAAAAACGAAATTGCTAACTTAGATCCTTATTATAAATTCTCTATAGTTCTAATGTCATATTAAATCAAAAATTTTGATTTCGAACATTTTAACGAATGTGAAATTTGCCATATTGTACCGAAAAAGGGACTTTCGGGCCAAAACTGAGAAAAATTATAAGAAATGATAAGGTTTGATTGGGAATATCTCCATCAATTTTGAACAAATATTAATTTTTGAACATGCCATATTAAGGCCTTAAGTCTCTACTTTATTTTTTCTCTGCATGTATTGACCCTATCTTTGCTTCAAAAAAAGTTATGCACAATTTATTACAAAATTTAGATATCCTTGATTTTTTGATTTTTTTTAAGTTGGTTTTGTTAACTTTTCCTGCTTAAATTTTTCGTAAAATTTTTTGAACTATCCATTCCAATAGAAAATTTAATTTTGAACAAAAAGTATTATAAATGTAAAATTTTTAAATTCAGCTTAGTTTTCGAGTTATACCAAAACTACTGAAAAGTGGCCAGTGTGACCATTCTCTCAGAAACGCATGGGTGAATTTAGTAGCATTATTGGTTTTAAGCATGCTTATGGGCCAAAAAAACATATTCAATAATAAAAACCCTTGCACGTAATTGTTCCTTTATACCTCTCATTTTCCGGTCTATTCAATAGGCTATAAGTTGTTTAAGTCAAAGTTATTTTTTTTTTTTTTTTCAAAAGAAGTAAAAGTGTAGCCTCTTTTCACCTAGTGGAGAAGTATCCTTTGTTGATACAGTTGTTAAAAATGGCTGTCAGGAAATTATTGGCAGAAATCGAGAGTTTCTTTAGAGAAAAACTAGTAGTAGCACCTGGGTCGGCAGATTTCTTGTGGTTTAATTAGCGTTATGATGTTTTTGACGGTTTCAGAGTTAGTACAAATTTCGGTGGCAAGTGGGTTCAAGGCAGAGTTTTCAGGGCTAAAAAGGAATATATGATCAGGTTTGGCATGGTGTACTTCAAAAGCAGTGGATTTAGCTAGCTTAGTAATTCTGGTATTAAAGTTGGAAGCTCGTTCCCGGTACCTACACATTTTTTTAGTGGTTTTCGAGTGCAGAGACTATGACCGATTTACTGGTTATCAGTTCGTTATTCAATGTGACCTGTTTGCAGATAAACTTTTAATTGTTCCCTACTAGCCTGAAGATATCTTTAAAGCTAAAGCCCTGGGGACTGGACTAATCATTGATAATCTATGACCAAGTTGCTTCTTTAGCCAAAGATTAATTTTGTCTCTAAGAATGATGTTAAGAAGCGATATTCTGGAAGAAAGTTCTTTGTATGGAGTGCTGACTCTGTTATAGTTGTTGTGAAAGATTGATTTGAAGCGTTTTTGCAATAGGTGCTTGACTTTAAAAAGGTTTTGAATGTCAATCGGAAGATTACGATACTTTTCAAAAGAAACTGCGCCTCTGGAAGACTTAATTTCGAAGCTCAAAATGACGATAAAATTGAAAGTTATGATGTGATAGGCAGGAAAGGAGAGGAGGAAAAATGTTCCGAAGGGAACGGTCCAGATCCTCTTTAAAGATGTTCCAATCAGTTTCTTTAAAAGACCTTGAGTAATGTGGATCCTTTATACAGATGTTGGCATCATTAATGCTAATTTTAAGTAAAAGCGGGAAGTGATCGTGAAAGTGGGAAGAGTTTCCACAGAGAATTTCATGTTAATGGTGTAAATCAGATGGATTGAGACTAAGAAGTGGTTTAGGAAGGACGAGCCCCTGGGAAACGTTGGGGGGTTGGAAGTGATATAAATCAGAGAGAGGGTATGCGACTCACACCAATTAATAAGGGAGCTCCCATTGAGGTATTGCCAGGTGTCACCCCACTGTGAACTTTTGGCGTTTAAATCTCCACCAATAACGGCAACGTCCAAGGACGTTGCGAGAGCTTCAATTTTGTTAAAACCCTTTCACGCATATGGGACACATTTGTCCCCGTCATTTTTTACCGTTATATGCCAAACTTATAAGGTAAAATCAATTTAGAATTTTGTTTTTGCAAACTTAAAAGTAGACTTTGCAATATTCATCCTTTCAAACTTAAAAAAGACAGAATATAAACAAAAAAAAATTGGCGTAAACTTGCGAGGTTTTAGTCGGCTTAAATTGTGGTTTATATTTTAGTTTTCATAATATATTTTGAGTTTTTTGTGAGTCAGTGCGTAATTATTTTATTCTTTGGTAAGTATCTTGTTACTTTTATATGTTTTTCTAGTGTTTCAATGACGAAGCCTAGGAATTTTTGTGAGTAATTGTAATGGGACGCGTCTGTCCCAGTATGCATCAACGGAGTATTTTTTAGTACAATTTATTATTGCGCTAAATATGCATTTTTATGAGTTTTGGTGATCATTTTAATTACAGTGCTTTACAAATTTTGATGCATTTGTTTCAGAATATGTCTTCAAGTAGAAAAAGGGAGTTTTCCTTACGCGAAAATGATATTTTCGAGGTTTTAGTGGCTGACAAGAGTGAAGACGAGGATGCATTGGTGTTGGATGAAGAAGATCAGGAGTTTCTGGCGCAAGACATTGATGCAGGTCTCTCCACTGTGGAGATTGAGGCCAGCATTTCACCAAGAGTTGATGAAAATATGCAAAACGCAGAAGATAGGCAAGAGCCACAAGAAATTGCGCAAACAAGGACAGATTTGACACCATCGTTAAACTGGAGGAAAAAATCATATGACCTGTACCCTTTCCGTGACCAAGAAGGGTACAATTATGATCAAATTAATATTCTGTTATTAATGGGCTGTCTGACTTCACTCCCCTAAATATTTTCAATGCAGTGGCAAACTTTGATCAGTTACTCGACGAAATTATCATACCTGAATCCGAACGATACGCAGTGCAAAATGGAAGACCTTTCACTCTCACTAGTGCAGAGGCGAAAGCTTTTCTGGGGATGAACTATGTGATGGGATATCTTACCTACATTCCGTAGCTATTGGTCCTCAGATCCCGATATGGGAGTTCCTTTTATAGCAAACGTCATGCCACTCAACCGGTTTGAAGAAATTCGAAGGAACTTCCATTTCAGCGACAATAATAATGAACCATCAAGGACACAGTCGTCGTACGATAGGGCGTATAAAATAAGACCAGTGTTAGATCATTTCAATAAAAGTTTTCAAAATGCCATGACTAACACAAAAAATCAAGCAATAGATGAGCATATGATCAAGTTCAAAGGTCACAATATTATGAAACAATATGTGAAAAATAAACCAGTAAAATGGGGATTCAAAATGTGGTGTAGATGTGACTCAAGCACTGGCTATCTATTTCAGTTTGACTTGTACACTGGAAGAAAACAAGGTGGTGCTGAAGTTGGACTAGGCAAATCAGTCGTTTTGCAGCTTTGCAACGACCTTCAAGGTTTAGGTTGCGAGCTTTATTTTGACAACTTTTTTAACTCTCCAAACCTTCAACATAAATTGGCACTTATGAATATAAGGGCTTGTGGAACTGTTCGATCTAATAGAAAGAATTTTCCAAAAAATTTGCCTGCCGATAAAACTATGAAAAGAGGACAAATATTTGCAACCAGCTCGCAAGGGACTTCCTTCATAAAATGGATGGACAATAAAGCTGTTTTTATGCTCACAAACTTCTTGTCCCCGATTCCCACTACTACGGTGAAGAGAAGAATGCAAGGAAGTGGTGAGAAAATCAATGTCACATGTCCCGATGTTGTTGTCAAATACAATAAAAACATGGGAGGCGTTGATTTGATGGACCAAAGGAAAGTTTGCTATGAGGTTGACAGAAAAGCAAAAATCAAATATTATCTCCGATTATTCTTTGATACGCTGGACATTGCAATGAACAATGCATATATAGTTTACAGCAAATTGCATGATGAAAAGCTAATTGAAGGAACACTGCTGTCCTGTCTAGAATTTCGTGAAGTTGTAAGTCGTTCTCTAATTGCTGATCTCTCGTCTCGTCAGAGGGCTATTCCATCTGCAGTAATGACGACCAAAAGGATAAGTAATCTCCAAAAAAGAGGAATACCTTCTCATATAATGGTAAAGGCAAACGTAAGGAAGAGGTGTGTCCAATGTGCCAAATCTCGTGTTGAGAATCGAACAAACAACACCTGCTCAACATGCAACGTTCACGTATGTTTTACATCTGATAGAAATTGTTTCGCTGATTTTCATTAATATACATAAATATATTTTTGTTTTCTATTATTATTCAGTTCCTATAAAAAACACATTATTTCATTAATTTTTTCTAATAAATTTTGATTAACATTGACAATATAAGTTTTCTTCAAATCGGTCATTTGCGCAACCTTTGACGCATACTGGGACATATTTTTCCCGTGTTAAAAAACACATAAAAAAATAAAAAAATGGTGATTATTTGATAATTGTATGTTTAAATGAGCCATAATAAGCAGTAATAACCACTTTACAATTTAGTTTGGTTTTTGAAAACACTGTGTGCGTGTAAGGGAAGGCAGTAGGAAGAGTCGAGGAGCCGAACCCAGAAGGAGTTTTTAACAATGTTATTAATGTTGAGCTTTATGGAAATAAGGATGATTGGAATAAGGGAAGATTGGAAGTTAACTATTTCGTATAATATATTTTTCTTAATGGTCAAGGTGACCTCTTGAAACTCATAATTTCTGAGAACATTTAACCCATCGATGAACACCTTATGTTTATTATTTAGGTGGGTTTCTTTGATGGAACTTACTGAGCAATCGCTGCCTTTAAGAATTTTCAAGAGTTAAATTCTCCTAGCTTGACTAATTAGGGACGCAATGTTACAGGGCAAAAGTCTTAGCATCATTTTTTGGAACTAATTAGGAGCTGGTTCATCAAGTCGAGATATGCTAGCCATTTACTTGTTAGTGATTCAAACCTATCTAAAATGGACATAAATTATTCAATCTTTGAGATGAGTTAATTCATCTCATTTCCAAAAAGATCTTTTGATTGATTAATGAATTCATTAATGCCATTAGAGCCTGCACTACCAGCGGCTTTCGAAAGAAAATGATTGCTTCTGGAGTTTAGATCATGGGAAATTTGCGAACTACCAAAATGGCTAGCATGCATAGGAGACCCCAGAGGCAACAAGGGTTCTCCTAGCAACTGTTTTTGAGAAAGTGTGTGCGTTACTGATTCTATCTTTAATTACGGGATGACTTTTGCCGCAGTTAACGCAGATTGCCTTACTTCCATCCTGTTTCGAGACGTGGCAGGAACCCGTGTTATGAATTTTGGTGCATTTTACACAATTTCTTGCAAGATGGTGACACCGTCTGCACTGGAGTGAACCCTTGTTGCACCTAGGCTTCTCCCAATAGACACGCGTGTTAAAAAAATAACAATTTTTAAAATTTTCATCGAGGCTCGTACCGGGTAGTAGACGAATTGAGAATGGATTATACCGAATCTTGTTCGCTTTTGACCGCAGAGTTTCGAAAATTTAAACTTTATCCACGTTAGGTACTTTTTCTTTTAATTCATTAAGAATTTCGGATTCTAAAAAATCATGAGACCCCGTAGAAAAATGTTTGAAGTACGATCCTCCTCCTAAAAAGTAAGCCTCAACATTCACAGTATTCCTCAACAGTTCCATTAAGTTCCATGGACTCCGTTACTGTCGACAAAAAGCCTACTTGAACTACCACGGTTTATGATTTTATAATTAAAGTTTACCGATTTTTCTCAGAAATAACTTATAAGTTGTCTAATATCTACGTTCTTTAAAAAAAATAGGAGGGCAATACTTACCCCGCACGTGGGCTCCGTCCTTTTCTCTCTACTTCCTGAATTTGTTGCTGCAGTGCTGGCATCCTTATCTTCTTTTTCTTTGCTCTGTTGATTTCCGTCATTGATATCAATGTCGATGGGATCCTGGTTGGTGTTATTTTGGTCTGACTGATGAGCCAAGTTGGAACACGTGGTGTCAATTATGGAAGGCTGGATTTTAAATTCAGAGTTCAGAATGGGAAAACGGTTACTGCTAGTTGCTGGCCTCATTCCAGGGCTATGATGCTGGCTTTTGGCATAAAGTACATACTTGCTACGTGGGGTAAGCCACGAGTTATTATCAGTCAGGGGCACAGGTTTGATCGGTGGACCATCGGAAGCAATGCTGTCGGGTTTGCTTTTGCTTAATGCAAGCAGTTGGTAATTGGCGGCTAATATTTTTTTACAGGCATTTTGCCTTTTCTTTTCTCTGAGTGGTGGCGAAGAGGGGGCTCTTGCACACAGCTTACTAGTTGATGTGTCGTGTGGTGGCGTCCAAGAGAAATCCAATAAAATCGTTGGAAAATGTAGGCATCCACAGCAAACTTGCCTTGTATTTAATGGAGCGCGTTTTAACTTTATGTTAAAAATATTTCCAATAGAAATAAACTTTTAGTAGAAAAAAGCCGAGTTTAAAAATTTGTATTTAAGACTTTTGTAAAGCAGTTATTAGGATGGCGGGCCTCCGCACAGTCCAAAGATCCCCACCAGACGACGTTTGATGTCAAACTTCATTGAAATTGTGTGAATTCAATACTTTGACGATCATTCCAGTTGCAGCTCCGTATCCATTCTGTTCACCCAGTACGTTTCTGTCAAGATCAAGATTCAAAGATTAAATTTCAGTTAGAGAGGGAACTTAAAAGCTTCAGTTTTCTGCTTCCAGTGTGGATCCCGATGATGTGAATTAATTGCCACTTAAATGGTATTCTAGCTTTGACAGGTTATAGCATATATAGGGCTCTTATCAGCGACTATAGGAAAATAAATCTATTTTGTAAAACTCAAACTTGCAACGAAATTAATTTTTGTAATAACACCTAGATACCTATGTGTTTAAGAAAAATCGATTTTAATCCTCAAAAAATAAAACCACAGTCAGACAATCATCAACAATAACAGAAACAACAACGACATCATTGTCCAAGTGGTATTACTTAGCAATAGAATCGACAACAATAACAGCAGGAACAACAATGACAATGCAAGAGGGCTAGCCCAGGAAGGCGGTCTTCTAACATGGATAATCGCAGCCAAGTTTTTATGCGCCGTTACGTTGAAAAGGACCTTTCCGCTGTAGCTACACCTACTGATAGTACAGCAAGTATAGTCAAGAACTTTTTAACGTTCGGGTTCATATCGGTATTCGGTATCACACGTTTCAATTATTTCAACAATTGTTTGTACAGTCTGCATTCACCAACAACAACATTGCTGGGAGTGTTGTCAATATCAACAGCTTGTAATTGCATGCAAGTAATTTCACCGTCTCGATGTCTTTTTTTCCTTGTTTGTGGAAGGAAAACACCTCGCTTGAATAAATGGAGGACTTCGAAAACAGGCAGTCTTCTTAGTCATTTATAACCGAATCCAGCAGAGGAATATAAACTTTGTGTTTGTAGAGACACTGTTCTGGGGCATTTCAATTGGCAACCCAAATGCTCAGCTACTTCGTTCCTTTTTGGCGCAAAACAGTTCATGTATCAAAAAGGGATCTTTACAGGGCAAGAGTTTTTGTTTGTTATAATCTGCTCAACGAAACAGTTGTACCTTAATTAAATTAATATGTGAAAAAAATTGTATACAAAACATTATTATTTTTAAAATGACTACAAAATAAATGAAAACCAAAAAAGTGAACTCATTCCATAGGTTCCAAAGTATTTCAGCTTGTGTTTCTTAAGTGACTCCCCTGCACAATATAGGTAGATACATATTATGGGCTAATTAAACTTAAAATAGTAAAATGTATTTAATACTGTTAATTTCAAACTCTTAATAGTGCATAAATACTTACAAATCTAATACAACGTTCTTGACTAGTACAATTAAAGATTTGAAAATATCCAATTGACAAAAAGCTTTTCGTTTGCGGTTTTTACTAGTGAAATATTTTTAAGATTAACAATATAAAATTTAATTAAAACAATAACATTGAATGCTTGATAATGTTCAACGAAAGCAACAGTTGGAAGTATTTGGCATATGAAATAAATCTCAGCAGATTCTGAACAAAACTTCAGTTTCACTTAACCAAATTGAATGAAATCTTCTTCATTAAGTTCCACAACAGAATTTTCAGTAAATATATTTCCATCCGAATATATCGTTGTAATTTTATTAATATTTTTATTTTTGAGTCTATGGATATTTTATATTGAAGATATATTTCGTTTTTCTTTATTTCTTTACTTTGTTGGTATTTTAGATTCGTATATACATCGTCCTGGATTAGAAAATGAGTAGTTTTTAATTGAACTTTAATCGTAATACTTTTAACTTAATTTTGTGTTTTGCTTCATACCTAATAGACCATTTGTTCTTAAGAGGGCCAACTTTTTGCATAATACTTGGATGATGCAGTAAAATATGGGCCTTAAACTTTAAGCAATTTCCAAACATTTTTATGAATAACCTGTGATGTTCAGTAATTAAAGTCTTAAGCAAATATGGAGTTTAGGATGCATAATGCTCACTTAGAAGCAAACTTAGCATTTTTTTTAAACAATAATAAGAGATTACTAAAACTTTTTTCATGGTAGCCGAAGTATCGGCGGCGGGAACAACTTATGATGAAGTAGCTAAGGAATTGTTAAAGACATTATTGATGTATGGGCAAGGTTTGGCATGTACTGCTTTTTTTCATGCCAACACACCATGTGAAGTCTATGTTAAACTTACGACAGAGATTTTCAACTATATTCGCCAAAGCTACTCCAGTCGAACGAGGCTCTGTACAATCGCTATAATTATGCCATTATGGGATCATCTAAAAGACAAGCTTAGCTGAGAGATTTGGGAAAGGCCTACCGTTTCATTAAATCAAATAAATTTAGATTTCTTGAGATAATCCAAAATAGTTTTCTGAACCATTTCCCTACAATCATTTATCAGTGTGTTCTGTATTGCTTTGCTTACAAATACGGCAATCGATTTAGCTGTCTCTAAAAATGCCGCTGCAAGGCTTTGTCACCAGACTCGATACGAAATTTTAAAAAAGCTCTGAAAATTCCTTCGGCACTAGCTACGACTAACGTTTTCATTAATTGCTTGGGATTGCTCATTTCAATCGTTCGAAAGCTTCTCATCGTCTCTATGACCACGTAACGGTATATTTTGGTCGTAACCACTCCCTATTTTCACTGATTTGGGACATTTGTTGCGTGTTCACTTGTTTGTTTTCTATCAAGAATTTCTGATCGACTTTACTTTGGTAATAGAATTACATATTACAAAATATGAATAGTAGGGTCAGGAAACCGAATCCAGTGCGTTTTTTGGCGAGGAGCATTTTTTATGTTTGGAATTTGTTTTTGAGATGATAAAGATGAAATTTAGCTCAAATGTCATTTTTGTAATCCTTTGGCCGCCATTGTTCAAAAAACTTTACTCCGGTCAGGAAAATCAAATCCTGGCACTTTTTGTGGGGGGTGATCATATTTTTGCATTTTAAATTTATGTTTGACATGCTAAGGATAAAATTTAGCTTGGAAAACATTTTTTAATTCCTGTCGTTTGGACGCCATTTTGAAAATTGGCGTCCAATCTGGGCCAAAGGTAAAATAAAGAGAAACTCGAAAATTACTTGGAAAATTTCCATGGCTAAGATAACGGTTGATGTCTCTGAAAAGATAGGTGTTGAGTAGACGCACCTTCAGGTAAAATATCAGTGCTGCCACTTTTTGGAAACATATTTTTTTAGTGTCAACGGGTGGACCACTTTTTTGATAATTTTTAATATTTGAAACATGAAAAAAAGCTGCGGAAACACCTGTAGATGCAAAACGCGTGTTGGGAAATAAAAATTGATGCATTGAAAAAAAAGGTGTTGTGTAAAATTTCAATGTTGCCAGTTTCCAGGAACATACATTTTTAGTATTCTCAAAATGTGGGACTTCTCCTTTTTTTTACGTGAAAAAAGTTCGGGAACACATCTGGACGCCAAACGTGTCTTGGAAAAATAACGGTTGATGTCTTAAGAGATAAGAGTTAAGTAGGCACACCTATGGGTAAAATGTCAGTGTTACCAATGTTTTTTTATGTCAAATATTGGAATTTCCACTTTTTTGTTTGATTTTTATATTTTGAATATGAAAAATTGTTTAATCTTTAGGAAAAAACTTTTACAAATCAAAACAACCTATTCTTATACGACGCTGAAGGATTCAATCGAGGCTGACATTCAGTTCTTCATTGTTTGACAAAAATGAAACATTCTATCTCATTTCATAAGAAAAAATGGTACACAATTTGCATTTTGAAAAGTGCTGTCAAAGTAAATCTTCTCAGCCAAACAAAAGAGATTTATTTAATCTGAATTGACATAATCCTTTTGTGGAAACATAGCATTAAATTACTACTTAAAAGCCTTTAATTTCTTAAGTCCTTCAGGTTCAATAACCAGATTTAACTGTCAAACACTATTATTCGTGTTGCTGGGTCAACACCGTTTTGCACAACGTGATCAAGATTTTTAGTGAAACAAAATGTCCTAAATGCTAAATCTTGTCAAACACCATTTTCGGTAATTAAAGGCCTGTATATGTTTCCCCTACCGAATAGGCGCAATTGATGACCTTTCCTAACTATGGGATAACTTTTTTTACTACACCCAACAAAATATAGCCCCAATAACTTTTCTCATTCATTTACCAACCCTCCTTACCCCAACCTTTGCCTTACCTACTGTGTGCTACATGCATGCATGCAAAAGTAATTAGCTATTTTAATGATCGAAATAAACATTTACTCAGTGAAATATACACGTTCATTTTGCTGTATGTAATTCCCTCGACGTCAATCAAGTCGTCATCATCATATAACATTCGGGTTGGATGTGTAACGAATACTAAATTGCAGTATGTAGCGTAATTTCCATGCTCGTACATGATGTGTGGCCATAACTATTAGTCGGATAAAAATAAATAATAATTAGGTACTCGTACATCCAAAATAATTAGGAATAAGGGTGCCAGGATTGCACTTGGCGGGTTATGTTTATAATTAATACGACTGTCCACCGCAAAGCTGCCACTGGCGTTAGTAGATATCCGTCTACCTTTAAACTGACAATGAGTTAGATAGGAATGGAACCTCAACCATTAAACGTTTTGGAGGTTAGCACCGATTTTTTTAAAACATTATTTACCTGTACTTAAAATATTTTGTTATGTTTCTGATACAATCGGAGGTGTGAAAATATACCAACGAACGAGGTCTAATTAGAATGTCAAGATTGATTTCATTTCGCGATTAAATCAATTTATAATTTAGAGTATACGTAACGGGAAAAAGTTAGCTATCTCAAAAACCTGAACAAGGTACAGAGACTAGCCTATATAGGAATAACGGGGACACAGAGGTCTACGCCACAAGCAGGGTTGGAAATTATTTTAAATCTTCCAGCCCTAGACGAGCACATTAGATGCACAGCAGCCAAAAGCGCACTTCGACTCAAAGAACTGGGCTCTTGGAAGCACAGCACCTATGGTCATGGGTCTATCTTACAAAGGTATGACACAGTGGTCGGACTTGATGTGACGACCGATTATATACCACCGATAATAGATTTTAACAAACACTTCTCTATTTCAATACCCGAAAGACATGGTTGGGAACCCAACTCACTTATTAGTGAACAGGGTATCCCCTTCTATACTGACGGGTCAAAAATGGAAGAAGGAACAGGAGCTGGGGTGTTCTGTGAAGCCCTTAATATTAGAGAATCATATAAACTCCCAGATGAATGTAGCGTCTTTCAGGCTGAGATTTATGCTATTGAAAAAGCGGCAGAAATGGTGCACAAGAAAAAACTGAGCTCGTCGGAGATCACATTTTTCGTGGACAGCCAAAGCCGCTATCAAAGCAATAGCCAGTGAGACTATAAGATCCAAAACAGTGACAAAATGCCAAGGCATACTGAATAAATTTTGCAACACTAACTGAGTCAAACTCTGCTGGGTTCCTGGACATACCAATATAGAAGGGAATGATATAGCAGATGAACTGGAAAGGAAGGGGTCATTATCAGTAAGAAACAGTAGTAGCCAAATAGATATGGGACTAGACATCCCAATCGGTGTGGTTAAAACGAAAATAGACCTAATAACGAAAGAGCAAATCAATAAATCCTGGATTACCAGGAACGATTGCGTTATCTCTAGAAGTCTATGGCCTAGAATTAATGAAAAGGAAACTCAGTATATTCTATCGCTGAGTAAAAAGAACATTAGAATCTTGATAGGTGTACTAACGGGTCATTGCGCCATTGGCACAATGGCCACCAGACTGGGTGTATTCGCACCTGACTTCTGTAGGAGCTGTCAGGATGTAGAAGAAATAGAAACCATTAAACACCTGCTCTGCGATTGTCCAAACCTCCACACAAATCGCCTCCGTTACTTCGGAAACAGGTTTGATGGAGAACTGGACGATCTAGCGCAGGTCTCAATGGCAAATATGAGGAAATTCATAGAGAGCACAGGCTGGTTTGCAAATGAGCCAGTCTACTTGAATATTTAGTTTAGGAGCATCTCGGCTTTCTTTTCGTAAGGGGATCACAATGGACAAATAGGCCCCCGTGTACGCAACAGCCTTTGCGCTGTGCGGTGCAGGGAATTAACTTCACGGGAACCACCTTCACATGGGAAATAACTTCACCACTAATGGGAATTAATTTCACTTTTTTGAAGTGAAATTACTTCCCACTGAAAGGGAGTAATAATTTCACTTTTTTGTGGGAATTAATTTCACTTTAATGTGCGTTTCTTTAAGTCCAGATTCATTAAATTCAAAAGAAACTTTGCATACACCAAGCCTCGCAACCACCCCAAATCCTATAATGGGCCCAAGCAGGGGGGTTGCAGGGGGGCAGCATGCCCCCCATACATATCTCACTGTTTATTCGCCGTAATGCTTGCTGCTAGCACTGTATTTATGCTTGCTGCTAGCACTGTATTTCTGCTAGCAGCAAGCATTACGGCGAATAAACAGTGAGGTATGTTTGGGGGGGCATGCTGCCCCCCTGCAACCCCCCTGCTTGGGACCCATTATAGGATTTGGGGTAGGTGCGGGGCTGGGTGTATGCTAATATTTTGCATTTAAAGAATCGGGATTTAAGGAGACACAATTTTACATTTTTGTTATTTCTATCATATCATAGGTGGGAAATAACTTCACACCATTTTCGGATGAAATTATTTCCCACCTTTAAGGGGAAATTACTTCACAAAAAAAAAGTGAAATTAATTCCCACTGCTGGTGAAGTAAATTCCCATGTGAAGATAGTTCCCGTGAAGTTAATTCCCTGCACCGCGCTGTGCACGCTCCTCCTAACTTAACCTAACCTAACGGGCTAATTGAAAATTGGGGTAGATGGGAAGATGAAACCCGACTAAACTATAACGCATATCCCATTGTGTTCATGCGAATTGCCTAGGCACCCTGCATTCAGTCCGTGGAGCGCGGTCCGCACCAGTCGGAATGCGGAGTGCCGATAATCGTAGCTTCTGAACTCGCCCTCCTCCCAATGTAGATTTCTCCGCGGCTGAACGCACTCATTAACCCAGTATTATATACCCCTATTACCCCTATTATTCGACCGCGGTGAGGTTTGCCAAAGTTGTCGCTATAGTCGGCATTCTAATTTCATTCTTTAACAGCGACAACGTTGCGTCGTTGGGGTAAACTTTCTGCTCCGTTTACTTTTCGGCCAAAAGAAGTGTTCACTAGTCATTCATTGTAGATCGCGAGTTAACTCATTAAATTTGATCAATCAACTTTGAATTGGCTGCTGACCTTAAAACCGGAACGCAGGCTCTTCGAAACAGTGAAAGTAACCTATAGTCACCGAAGCACAGGGAATAAAAGATACTAAGCTGCCGACTCTATCCGACTCTTTCAAAGTGCGGCAGGTTGTGAGACAGGGGGATGTTCTATCGCTAATTCTCTTTCTACTGGCGATAGACGATGTTTTGACGGCCAGCGTTGGAACAGGGGAGAGACGGCATTCAATGGAGACCATTTGAAAGGCTTAGGCCCATACCCATTTGCTGATACGATACTTAAGTATTTATGTTCTGCTTCAAAGCTTATGTTCTACTTTTTCCTCTGCTTAAACTGTCACATAAGCGCTTATGTTCTACTTAAATATTAAAGTTTCGTATCAGCAAATGGGCCTTAGTTACTAAGACTATGCCGATGATATATAATACAAAATTGGGTGGCGCAACAGCTCGTGCCGAACCAGGACCTAGTGACTTACAACTCAGAACCATTCCTGTGTGCGTATTGTTGGCAGGAATGGAGGGGACCTACAGTTTTTTACCGATTCTCAACGGCTAAAAGAGAAGCACTTTTTTCATGACAAGTATACTCTTGGAGGATTTGTCAGTTCCTGCCAAGAGGCAGCAACTCGGATATATGTCGATGATATATGTATCTTGGAAAATAGCAAATAACATCAGTGGGCTGAGCGGCAAAAAGACAAAAATAATGCCCACAGGCCGCTACACACATCAGCGTATTTTTATACAGAAGACGGAAGTTGAAGAGGTTGAACAATTTTACTACCTTGGAAGTATTGTTCCAGCAAATGGTGTTACTGATCTAGACGTTCAAAGTAGAATAAATAAAGCTCGCTAAGACTTTGGTTCTCTGTCCCAAATTTGGAAATCCAGTCAAATCTCCTTATGCACTAAGTTGAGACTCTTTGAATTCAATGAAAGATCCTTTTTTTTTTTGTTATATGCTTGCGAAACCTGGAAAGGCACGACTACCATCTCGAAGAAACTGCAGGCTTTTGTGAATCGCTATATTCTAAAAATTCGTTGGCCACAAATTATATGAAACGAAGAATTGTGGCGCAGGACAAGTCAAGAGCGGCTGGACGTTGACATAAGAAAGCGTAAATGGCAATGGATTGGTAACACACTGAGGAAACCAAACGATGAAATTGCAAAGCAGTCCTTTGAATGAAATCCTCAGGGTGGACGGGGCGGTTTGGAAGACCAAGAATAACATGGAATACAACAGTTGTAGCCGAAGAAGACTCCCAGAGAAAGACGTGGCCACAGTTGAAATATCTAGCCGTGAAGGATGGAAACGATTTGTTGACGCCCTATGCGCTATGCCCCAATCGGCGTTACAGGACTTGATGATGATAAAGCTGAATTTCCAGCTGCTGCAAAATGTAAATCGGATAGAGCGAAACATAAGACAAGAAGATAACCCAACTCCAATCAATGAAGACTCATCACCCAGTATGGAAGAGGTAGCTTTAGCTTTAAAGAAGCCCAAGACAAACATTGCTGCCGAATCTGATTGTTTACCGGCGGAGCTCTTCGAACACGGAGGAGATGTGTTGAAAAGGTGCATGCATCAACTCATAGACCAAGTTTGGGCGGAAGGAAGAATGCTCGATGTCTGGTCTGTTAGCTATGTACATTGTCAAATCTACAAAAGAGGCGATCCTATGTCCTGCAAGGGCTATAGAGGAATATCCCAGATAACGTACTGTGTGAGCGTCTAAAGCCGTTCTGCATCACTATATTCCAGGCAGATCCGTAGACCAAATATTCACTCTCAGACTAATTCACGAAAAGACCAATGAATTTTAAGTCCAGACTCCAGACTCATCATACATTCATCAACCTTTAAGCCACACATGATAGCATTCATCGTCAGGAGCTCGCTATGGCAATGGCTCCAAACTTAGGATCCCGAGAAAACTGATCCAATTGTGTTGTGTGCGTGATATTGTAAAACACACGATGCAACGTGCAACGAGGAAAAAGCTCTTCAATGCCATTCCAAACATGCACAGGGTTTTGGCAAGGAGATGCGCTTCATGTGATTTCTTTAATCTCGTTCTGGAGCAAATAATGCAAAGGAGAGGAGTTAATACTGAAGGCACTATTTTCAACAGATCTATCCAACATCTAGGATATGCCGATCGTCATTATTGGCCGCTCCCAATGGGCCATTTAGAGGCTCTCATCACGATAACTAAAGAACAGGTGAAACTTGTTGATCTGGAAGTAAACGGGACAAGGCTAAATACATCAACAAGCAATGAAATATCTGTCAACCGACCACGGCAAAGCGTCACTGCTGATAGCAACAATAAGCCTAACCTAATAAGCCAGTGCTTTTCGATTTGCCACAACAGATAAAGAAAGCCACAAAAGACCTCATGATTTGCAAGAGATTAGCAGGCAAATCATGGTGCTGCAAACCAACTATCCCTAGGTGGATGTACAACATGATGGTAAGACCCATCATTGCCTATGGTGCGGTCGCATGGCACAAAAGAACAGAATTACTCACAACTAGGAAATCACTAGAGAAAGTCCAAAAGCTTGCATGCTTATGCATAACTGGAGCAATGAGAACTTGCCCTACGGCAGCAATGGAAGTTATCCTTCATCTATCCCCCTTACATGAAGCCATAGCAAGCGCTGCAAAGGAGCCATCATGAGGTTTACCAAAGAGGGAACCGGTACTGGCAAAAGTATTAGCCTCAGGGTTAGAGACTGCATTCCAAAGTCAGCAGTAACAAACCTTATTGACATTCGAGAAAATCTTTCAAATGGAGTTAAGTGGCAAAAAGGAGTTGGTATAGGTGAAACAGTAAAATACAATCTCAAAACAAATGCTATCAAGTGGTACACTGATGGATCGAGAACGACTGAAGGGACTGGGCGGGAATCTATGGGCCTAGAACCAAACTTTCTATACCGACGGGACAGTCTACTAGCATCTTTCAGGCGGAAGTTCACGCCATAGCGAAATGCGCAGATTGTAATCTCGAAAGAAACTACCGAAACCAAAACATTGCCATTATGTCAGACAGCCAAGCTGCACTCAAAGCACTAAGCTCCTACGCCATCAGGTCGAAAGTAGTTTGGGAGTGTGTGAACAGGCTGAATGTCCTTGACAAAAACAACAGTGTCACACTTTATTGGGTACCTGGTCACGTTGGTGTCCAGGGAAATGAAGAAACAGATTCCTTATCGAAGATAGGGGCAATTACTCCCTTAATGGGGCCTGAAACCTATTGTGGCATAAGAGAAAATGTGATACAAAAAAAAAACAAAATAAGAGAACAAGAGGAGATTAAAAGATCCAAAAACTGGAAAGAACTCCCAAAGCTGAGGCAGGCTAAACTATTGCTTGGCAGCGTTACCGCAGTGCCACTTTAGTGTCAAATTGCCACTTTTTTTCAGGCTGTGCCACCGAGCCACCACCTTTCAGTCTGTGCCACTTTTTACTCCCCACAAGTAAAACTAAAGCTAGCAATTCACCATGTCATTTTTCCATACTTACCTTTTCTTCACTCTCATGCGTACGATACTTATACCATCAAAGTTTTAAAATTCAACATTACCCACACATTGAACAAAGCTGCTCAATGCAGCATCAATGGAAAATGGAATACAATAATCTTACTTTGAAATTGGAATTGGAGTAGAATATTGGAAAGCTAAGCCGATCATTAGACATTTATGCCATTTTTTGAGTTCAACGCGATGTGCTATGTGCATATATTTATGTTTTAATTAAAGGGGATGCGATAAGTGAACGACAGTGAACTTCGTGTGGAATATTAAAGTATCAAAGAAAAAGTAATGCGCAGGTAAATATAATGTTTCTAATTGCATAAAAACATCTTTCAAATATTAAAAACATTAAATATTGCAGATTTGTAATAAAATTGGACATTTCTGGGAAGCCTTCAGCTTCGCCATCGGTCAGCAATAAAAAAGGTAATAAATTGTATAGTGTTTGTGCTCATTAAAATTAATTTCATAGCTCAAAACAGCTTTATCACCAATTTTAGCTCCGGCCTCAACATCATCAGCCTCGCCAACACCACTTTTGCGGCAAACATCAGGTTCGCCGCCAGCACCTGGACCTGCTCCAATTCCAACATCATCCCCGTCCCCACCATCATCGCCGTCGCCACCAGCAGATTCGTCACCACCATCAGTTTCGTCACCGCCATCAGCTCCGTTTCCAACATCAACTTCTGCGTCTGTTCTCCCCAGTTCTAGTTCTGCTTCTGATTGTGATTCGGAATCAAACTCAGAATCCAGCTCGAATTCAGATTCACATTGTTCTTATAAAGATCAATCTACTGGTCCTTCTGAACCCAAGAAGAGACGAGTAAACAGATTGTATAATAAAAATTGGGAAAACGAGTTTGACTGGATGTATGAGGACGAAGAAACAAAAAAGCCTTTTTGTTTGGTATGCAAGCAGCTACTAAGGAAGCAAAGCCACCATATAAAGCGACATTCAGAAACTAAAAAGCACATTCAAAATCAAAAATTTAATAAGGAAAATGCAAAAATTCAACTTAAAGATTGCTTGTCAGGTACAGCTTTGAAGAAAAGTCCTGTCGCTATAGCGGAAATAAAATTAGTACTTAATATGATAAATAAAACACAGTCATTTAACTCAATGTCAAATTTGGCTAAACTGCACGCATCGATATATACGGATTCGAAAATTGCGAAAAAGGTATGCTTTCAATAGATGTAAACTAAACGAACAAAATTTGTTTTTAGTTTGGCTTATCCTTTGTGCAATTTTGTAAATATTTAAGAGTTCACAATAAAGTCGTACGCAAAATTTTTTTTTTATTAAAATGCTTTGAATTAGGGCTAAATTTATGATGAACAATTTAAATTTTTTTTGTTTGTAGATATTTGACGTTTAGTATTTTTTTTTTTTTTTTTAATTTCAAAGGTTAAGCCTAGTATGCAGATCGAGCAAAGACAAATTTTATCTCTACATTTTTTTTCTCGAGACAAATTCTGAAGGCGTAGAGATAAAAACAAAAGTCAAATGAGAACAGTAGCGTAGTTATAAATTTGAAAAATTATAAAATTTCCTTAAATTAACATAAATTTGAAACTTTTTCATGTACAGAAATCATATTCCTTCAAAGCATTTACAGAGCAAGAAAAATTGAACACATGCGCTTGATGGTGAACAATATAATGTGGATGGATGAAAATACCTTTAAAAGATCTGAAATTTTCAGCTTTTACTTCTCTGGAAAAAGTCGATTTTAGGGCAATTTGGTTACATTTGGATCAAAATACACTTTCTCCGTCAAAATATAGGTAGTTTGTCTCCCAAATAAATATATTGAAGGATTGTCTCCTGTCAAAATATATTGAAGGATTGCCACGATGTCAATGGATTAAAAAACCACTAAAAATTCTGAAATTTTTGAAGGTTTTTTACTTCTCCGGGATAAAGTGGATAAGGGCACTTTTTTGACATTTGGATCAAATTAACTTTTTCCGTCAAAATAATTTGTTCTTCATCTTTCAAGCCATCAACTGTCAAATTCCATTGATGTCGATGGATTAAAAAAACCATGTCAAAATCAGAAATGTTCACATTTTTCCACTGCTCCCAAGATCCAATTAAAATTGCCAACTCGTTTTGGGAATCAATTTAAATTTTTTATTGAAACAAATATTTTCTGTATTTGAAATGTGGCCCTTTTGTACCCTTTCTCATTAGCTACGCCACTGACTGCTTTAAAACAGCTGTTCAATTAATTCTATTCTCATTCCATGTCATCATTTTCTGAACGCATTTTATATTTATTTCAGTTTTGCGTCCTCACAACGTCTTATAAATGGAAAGAATGAAACAGGGAGATGATTTTAGTTTATAAAAAGCGAAATATATATAAAACGTCACAATTTGTCCGGAAAAATAATGCTTCGAGCATTCTTTTTCCGCGCAAAATTAAGTGGAGACTTTTTTTTACCTTTTCTCGTACAGCGGTTTCAAGTGTCAAATTTTGCGCTGGAGCTGCGTACCGCTTGGAAAAAAAACCGAGATAAAATTTGTCCTGGGAAAAATTTTATATGGGAGAAAAATTTTGTCTCGATCTGCGTACTAGGCTTTATATGTGGCCGAACAAAATCGAAAAAAAATATCAGATTTCCTTGGATGTCAAGGAAAGCAAATAGTGGCCGATAAAATGCGTTCAAATGTCTTTAGCCTAATAATAGATGAAACCACCGACATATCGACTGAAAAGTGCCTTCTTGTTGCTTTGCGAGTTTTTGACAGATCAAAAGGTAACACAAATGATCAGTTTTTTAGACTTGTTGAAGTTATCAATGGTACAGGGATTGCAATTTTTGACAAACTAATTCAAACCCTAGAAGACTTTAGTATTCCCTTATCTAATTTTATCGGTTTTTCATCGGATAATGCTTCTACTATGATTGGAAGACAGAGTGGAGTAATTGCTCATTTAAAAAAGCGAATCCCAAATATTTGGCACATAGGCTGTGTAAGTCACTCCTTAAGCCTAGTATGCAGATCGTGCAAAGACAAATTTTATCTCTACATTTTTTTCTCGAGACAAATTCTGAAGATGTAGAGATAAAAACAAACGTCAAATGAGAACAGTAGCGTAGTTAGAAACTTACAAAATTATAAAATATCCGTACATTAACATAAATTTGGAACTTTTACATGTAGAGGAATCAGATTCCTTCGAGGCATTTGCAGAGCAAGAAAAATTGATCGCATGTGCTTGATGGGGAATAATATAATGTGGATGGATGAAAATACGTTTACAAGGTCTGAAATTTTCAGTTGTTTACTTCTCTGATAAAGGCGATTTTTTTTAGGGCAATTTAAACTTTTTCCGTCAAAATATAGTCTGTCCCCCATCTGTCAAGCCATCAACTGTCAAATTATATTGAAGGATCGCTACGATGTCAATGGACTAAAAAGCCACTAAAAATTCTGAAATTTTTGAAGGTTTTTTACTTCTCCGGGAAAAGTGATTTAAGGCACTTGTTTGACATTTGGATCAAATTAACTTTTTCCGTCAAAATATAGTTGTCAAATGTCAAACAAGTGCCCTAGATCACTTTATCCCGGAGAAGTGTAAAAAACCTTCAAAAGATGTCAAATTTCATTGAAGGGTGGATGTGTTCTCGATGGATTAAAAAAACACTGCCAAAATCAGAAATGTTCAGTTCTCTACTGCTCCCAAGATCCAATTAAATTTTCCAACTCTGTTTGCTAATTCCAACTCGAGTTAACTCGATTTGAGAATCAATTTAAATTTTGCATTGAAAAAAAATATTTTGCGTATATGTATGTGGCCCTTTTGTACCCATTCCCATTAGCTACGCCACTGACTGATTTAAAACAGCTGTTCTATTTATTCTATTCTCATACCATGTCATCATTTTCTGTACGAATTTTATATTTTATTTCATTCGTGCGTCCTCACAACGTCTTAATAATGGAAATAATGTAACAGGGAGATGATTTTAGTTTATAAAAAACGAAATGTATATAAAACGGCACAATTTGTCTGGAAAAATAATGCTTCGAGCATTCTTTTTCCGCGCAAAACTAAGTGGAGACTTTCTTTTACCTTTTCACGTACAGCGGTTACAATTGTCAAATTTTGCGCTGGAGCTGCGTACCGCTTGGAAAAAAATCCAAGATAAAATTTGTCCTGAGAAAAATTTTATATGGGAAATAAATTTTGTCTCGATCTGCGTACTAGGCTTTAGCTTTAGTCAACGAATCAGCGGCCGAGGTTTTGCCGCGAAATATAGAGGAATTTTGTCGAAGTGTTTTTAATTTTTTTAAGTTAAGTGCGAAAAGGAATATTTAATTCAAAGAACTACAAAAAATTTTTGATGTTCCAGAGCACAAATTATTGAAGCTGAGGCTGAGTAAAACGAGGTGGCTATCATTTGAAGCTGTCAGCTGTCGAATTGTAGAGCAATGGACAGTTTTGCAACACTCTTTTTTAGTAGCAAAGTTAGAAGAACGAGCCCAGAATATAATTTCCAAAATAGATTATATTTTAGAAAACTTAACTGCTATAAATTTGATTTATTTAAAATTTCTTAAATATATACTGTTACCTTTTTTTTCTACCGCACAAACAACGAAAACGAAAACGAAACGAGACCTATGTAGCTGCGCGACCACGATGAAAGATGACACGAACGTTTAGTCCGAACTTTCGGAATGTGTTTCTTGGCGGAATAAAAAGGAACGCGTTCAGCACGTTTGATGCTGCCACCTCCGACTGCTCAGTAAGGGTGGGTTCAGTAAAGAATACTTATGATACTAATTTGATTACCTTGTTTCAATTAATCGGTTGATTAATTTCTTCGCTTCTTTTTCCAACCTGAAAAGAAGTAAAATGGGCGCCAGTGATTTTTTCTTGTAAAAGGAAATCACAAACCTCTGAAGCAGAACCGACGGTGAAAAGATTTTGAAATGAAAAGAGTGAAATTGTTATTTCGAATTAAAATTATTTATTACTTATTTTGCTTGGGAAACCTTGCAAAACGGAGGGCTAAAACCCAAGATCTTTTCAATCAAATTTACAAAATATAATATAGAAAAAGATGAATCGTTATCCCTTTGTCCCGAAAGAATCAAAGCGGATTTTTAATAACGGGTCACGAGTCCTGCAATGCCAGGAGAAAATTAACGGAACAACAAACTAACCGAATTTTAATGAAAATTGCACAATTTTGCCACCAAATACCGAATAATTGAAATCTGAATAAAATTTAATAAAAGAATTAAAACTCTACTTATCTTTTTTTTTGTTTTCCAATTTCCTCTCCTATGTAAAATTTTCCTTCCTATGTCTTCCTCTAGTTTTCCTCCTCAAACTCTCCTTTTACCTTCGCCAAAATATATTTTCCCAAATTTTCGATTTTTCGCACTTTACTACTTTTAATTTTACACCAAAATTAGTTTGCTCGATTGCTAACACTTTCCTCTAATACTCTCTTAAAATGATCTGTTTTGTTCGCTCTTCAGTCAAGAAGTGTCCTTCCAGATTTTTCAATGTCTGTTCGAACCTTCTTTAACTGTTCTCCCCTGTGCTTTCAGCCAATCGGAGCCCGCGGACTTCCATCACGTCATTTGTAAGCAACTGTCAGCTATGTTGCTGAACAGCGCCACCGTTGACGAAATCCAGCGGTCCTACTTACTCGCACATACAATCCCTAGCTTTTTGCAAGTCATCGTGGAATTCGCCGATCGCTGGTGTCACTTCCAGGAGCGCGCGAACTCGGTGAACGCATTCAGCTATTTTCCCCCTATTTTCTAACTTTTTAAGAGAAAACCAGACGAAAGCACCAAAAATCGAACAAACCAATTTCGAAATTGTAGAAACATTTTTCCCCTCCAAATTTCTAAAAACAAAACCCAAAAGTTAAAAGAGAGCTCAAGCGACGAAAAAAAGAGAAGACCAATAACTAGTAACTCAAAATGCGGAAAGGTAAATTGGAAAACAAATGTTCTGATCGCGATAAAAAAAAATAACCTACTTCGGTGAGTTTTTGTTAGATTTTGGGGAATTAGGGAGTTGTTGATAACGTTTCATCTTTTACATAGTGAAGTTAAGATTATTATTATTATAATGAAGTTAAAATTATGTTGGGTACTATGCCCTTCTCAACAAGAGGAACATCTAGCGGACGGGGACCAAATGTCAACCGCGCTTCTTTTGTGTAATTTGGATTCGCACAGACCACCTGTCTGTCTGGGTACTTAGGTACATTTTAGCACAGACCGCCCGTCTGGCATATTCTGGGATAGTGGTTTGCTCTTCCACTTTAAGAGCCATCGATTATATTGTTTCTTCAAGATACTGGGATAGGGTACTAATGGCTGATGGACCATTGTTTTCTTACTCTCTCCCAGTATATTGAAGAGAACACCTGTAGAAAAGAAGGGATAGAACGACTGGAATAAGGGTTCTGGGATTTGAAAAGAGAAGTTTTTGTCGCGGTAAATTTTACCGTGACAATACTGGGTATAATAAATAAATTAAATAAACTTTTCCAAACAGAGTCGTAACAAATTGTTTATTTGCGTTCCTCAATTGAAAATACTTTAACTATCATTTTTCAAATCTTTATTCTTAAAGAATTTTTGTTTGACAAAAATATTTTTGAAATTGATTACAAAAATGGAAATTTTATAAAACAAATATCAGAACATTTGTTCTGAAGCCGAAAATTGTGTTATAAGTGAAAGATTAACGGAAAATGAACTTGTTGAAGTTAAAAAAAATATTCTTAGATATTATCATATACTCTGTGACGAAATATTTAATCGATTTGACATCAAAATTGAAAAACTTTCTATTTTGAGGCATTTAGACCCCAAAAAAATCAAGTCAAAACAAGAGTTCACTTATTTTAAACTAGTTTCTGTATTTAGTAATTTTACCAAAAATCCCGAAAAGGTAATCGAACAATATAAAAGTTTAGAAATAAAATCCGTCCACGCAGATTTTAAACCAATTTTTGAAATTGACAATATCGAATTGTGTTGGTTTAAAGTGGGTAACATTAAAAATAGTTTGAATGAATACCTATTTTCCGACTTATATGAATTTGTTGCAAAGATTTTAACCTTGCCTCATAGCAGTGCCTGCGCTGAGAGGGTTTTTTCCAAGCTAACTTTGATGAAAAATAAACTCACCAACCGACTAAACACTGAAACTTGCGAAAATATGTTGGCTTCTTTAAATTTAGTAAGAAACTGTGATTTAGCTGAGTGGAGTCCAGATGAGCTCCTCATAAAAAAATATAGGGAAATCATCACAGGAAAGTAAAATGTGATACGAATTCTTTAAAATAAATTATTATTTATTCATACTTTTATTTATTTATTTATGTTGAATAATCAAAACAAAATGAACTGTTAAATTTTTAGTTTTTAGCTTACGTTGCAATAAACCTTAAAATGATTGTTAAAATTAGGTGTTTTCTTCAACTCCTATAAATTCGTTGAGATGAGTGTGAAATCTGTTCCCTTAAGTCAATTTTCATACATATATGGTGTTGTTTTGTTTTTAATTTTAAGTGCCACCTTTTTTTCTCGAGTGCCACTTTTTTTGCTACTTTTCCAAAATATCCTACGGTAACGCTGTATGCTTGGTAGCTAAAACCGAACAAAGTTTTAAAGACTGCATCAACCTAAATAGGAACAACGTAGGAAAAATAACTGGTCTCCTCACTGGCCACTGCAAACTAAATAGACACCTAAACGTTCTTGGTCTAGTAAGCAGTCCAACATGCAGATTTTGCTGCGCACAGGAGGAAAAACCAGACCATATATTGGGAAAAATTGACGCAATCATGCAGCAAAGGAAAAAACACCTGGGACACTACCAGGTAGAAGAGAGCGACCTTTCCTCTCTAAAAGTCCTCCAAATACTCAAATTTCTGAGAGAATATTAAGGTGGAGGAAGAACTGTAAGATGAGCAATCTCATCCAGTTTTAAGGTGGGGGCACAATATATCTTAAGGTCGCAGTGCAACAATATTTCATTCATTCAACAAATAGGTTCAGAACTCTTCAGTCCTCACACAAAAGATAAAGTGCACGCTCTACTTAACCCTTATACTGCCAGTCCTGCCTTATGGTGCCAATTAATTGGGTGATTGAAAAGAAAGAGCTTATTTGAAAATTCTTTGACGAATATTTGGCGAATGGAGAAGATACAACCGCGAACTCTATGATCTGTATCAAGATGTGAATGTAGTCCAGAAAATAAAAACACGTCGACTAAATTGGCTCGACCACATTAAGCGAATGGACAATAATACTCCAGCCAAGATAGTCTTTGAATACAAACTAGCCCCCAGGTTTGAAGAGAACAAAGAAGACTTAACCTCCGGTTTAAAGATCAAGTCTTCACGTATATGCCAAAAAGCTTGATCTAGGTGACTCGAAGCAGCGTGCTTGGGATCGTAGAGGATGGAAGGCTGCCGCGTCTCAGGCCTCTACCCTCTTCAGTTTCAACAGAACCCTGCAGGATTATGTAAACAAGTTTCTTACTTTTCGCTTTAAGGAACCCAAATTGAACTGCAAAAATCGCCGCCTTAACAACATGATGCATGAATCATGATTCATACTTTTAATACAATCAAGGTCAATAGTTCAGTTGTATCCACATCAAAAGTTATATACAAACATACTGTGTTGATGCTTACGGAAAATTTTTACAATCCGGTCATAAAAAAAAAACTTTTTGTTTATAGCTAAATGGAATTAACTCCCCAATAAATCATTCTTCAATGACCATTCCGCTATATGTTCGGTATCATCCCTAAGAGGTTAAGTCCGTCATATGAAGCTATAACAAAGCCTTACGAAATTCTTATATGTATGTATATAGTTTAACTTGCACTATTATATCTACCCTTATGGTCTTATCATAGATTCCTCTTAGCCCATAATGGCCGAAAAGAAAAAAAATTTAGATTTAAAAGCAGCAGCTGGTGTCAGACTAAGACACATCTCAAGAAACAAGAAAAAAAAACCTATACTTTTTGTCACGTATGCCTAAGTAAAATCCTTAAGAAGACCCATAAAGTGACGACATATCCATAAGTTATAAAATATAAGAAAAAGGAATAAAGGCAGTTCTGACAAAAAATGCCACTCAAATGTCCTTTCTACACACACTCACCTTACCTCAATCCACAAAAACTGTCATCGTTGTCCTCGAACAGTTTGGCGAACCAACTTATCACAAGGATCTCTAAGAAAAAGTTATTTTTTTCTCGTTTTTATTTTTTCTTACAATTTTAACATTTTTCCGTATATTCTTTTGAATATTAGAAAATTATGTTATTCAAGAAAATATAAAAAAATATACCTACATACATTCATATACATACATTATATGAATCTAAAAATTTACATTTTGAAAATAATGTGATAGCTCTGGCGTAAAAACTCCTGCGCTTCCGGTACTCTTCTGGACGACAGTAGCGGAAATCACACGCCTAGAGCCCTGTACTGGGAGGGCCTTTCTAAAGTTCTCTTTTGAGATCCTCATTTGATTTTGTTTGCTATTAGGTGGTAGATTAGGGGCCTGGCTACAAGAAGGCTACTCCAAATCTGGTACCCAATGAATTGAAATCAATTAACTTAATATCTTCCTAAGGAATCAAACTTCCTTCACCAAGAAAGACTCATTATTGGACGGAAAGCTAGTTTAGCTCTTCTAAGGCTTCACACAAGAATTTATCATTTTCACTTTAGCAAGAAAAACATTCATGGTCATTTGTGACAAAAAATATTTCACCAACAATATTTCACCATTCCCGTATTAGGTATAGAAGAATTAAGTCTCCACCGAGCTTATCTCAGCCTCGATAAAAAGCATCACCACCCAAGCATGAATCTTTAGAAGGTTCAACCGAACTCTCGCCGACCGACTGACAGTCTACCAAAGGCAACAACGACCGCCGCCGTTACCGTGTCTCCGCTAAGCCCTTTGAAAGATTCTATCCAGGCAACCGAGCTTCCGCGATTCTTCGAAAACCACACCTGCCGCCGATCACCTACTCCAACCAACTATCGCCGAACACCAATTACCAGTTTAATTCCGCCAGCACCGATACCTTTCAACATGTCCAAGTCCGAAGAATATCCAACGAGCGATTATAATCCATATAAGAATGTTGGATTTATATATTTCTTGAATAAACATGAACTCAATGAAGTTCTAACGATTAGGAACTTAGATAACAACGGCAGCCAGCGTGCAAACTCTGCGACAACGTTCAAGCCAATATTTCAAAAAGCTCCGTTCACATAAGTCTACTCCAGAGTTGCAGCCGTACAAGAGTCATATAAACATCCCGGTTCCATTAACTCAACTTAGAACTCCTTTATTCTTATCCGTCCCAGAAATTTGGAAACCATTCACAGATACCAAGCCTACTTATACTACCGTTAGAGCTCCTGCATCCCAACTGACTTCCTCTTATCAATCGGACACTAGACCACCGTGCCCCCGAGATTAGAGTCAATAATACCAAAAACGTCCAGCCGGCTCCCTTTAAGGCTGATTTACAATGCCACGTTGGGCGTTGCGTTGAAAGATTTGCCTGTCAACGCAAAAGTTCAGGCATAGGAATATCTGTTTAGTGTTTACAATGACGCGTTGAGCATTATGTTACGATTTTGCATCCATTAGTAGGTACACAAACCAACGTAACGTAAGCGGCTGCAACGCGAGAGTAGATATTAAGTGCCTTTCATATGAGCTGCGAATAGCGAACTGCGAATTGCGAATGGTCGTGAGCTTTGACATTTCTTTCACATGAGTGGTCGCCGACAGACGCGAAGTCATACAAAATAAATCAGTAAAATGGGTGCTAAAAAAAAATTGAGGTTAAATTCGAGCGAATTTTTCATTCGCAGATTTGTGGAATGCGTCTTGATGTTGTGGGTTGCGAATAAGTGTTTGGCAGTTCGCAGAAAATATCTCGGTGGTCGTGTAGAATATATAAAAATGCTAAATTTAACAATTTAAACTAATTTGTGTTCGTATTTTCTTTTTAAAATTGTAGATTGGGTCGTTTATTAACTTTTTTGCTAAGTTAAAACACTTATTTGTTGATATTTGCGATTGGAATTGCCTAAACAAATTTATTCGCATTCGCAGTTCGCAGCTCATGTGAAAGGCACTTTATTCAACTTTTGCGTGCGTTTTGACATTTCGATTTCAATTTAGGTATGTGGCCATCTTGTGTTGAAAAAAGTTTGAATTTTTTTGCTCGATGTATCTCGACGCGGCCGTAGCGTTTATTAAATGTAACGTACGCATTGCGAACGCGAACGCGTCATTGTAAAACAGCCATTAAGTTACGAATCCAAAGTGATGAACAGGGTTCTTAAATGGGGGTTAATGGTTGACTCCTCGGGGAATCTGTTGGAGAGACAATATACTATTTGAAGCCATGCTACGCACACTACCAAAGTAATTCCGAGAGCCAGTACTTGAATTTTGAGAATCAATGGGGGAAGGTTTTTCAAAGTCGCATGATTTCTGGGAAGCCTTTATTCGATATTTCTTGCCAGCGCGGTACCTTCACAAATTGGAAGGGGAGATACTACGCAAGGGCCAAGGTTTACGTGCACGGGACAAGGACTATATTCGGGCTGTGCAATATCTCATGAGGCAACACCCGCGAATAACGATAGGCGACAATATCGATCGGATATTCGACAATATGCGACCAGAGTACATACAGGTACTATATCAGGAATTTCACCACTTTGCATAAATTGATGAGGAATTCCAGTCTATCAGGAATGAAGAGCGTTATGGCGTGCACCCGTCACCAGAAAGAAAGCTACCATCGACCGTTCCGACCGTTATCCTTTTGCGGAGAGAATGGTAAACTGACCAAGGATTGCCTCTGCCGCCGGAAAGCTGTAGCAGTGGTTAATTACCCGCCTGGTCATGACTATCGATATTTTGTACCCTTTGAAGTGGAAGGGTAACAAAACCATGCCTTACTTGACACCGGACCTACAAGAACATTTGTAGATCAATCATTGAGGAAGAAGTTCAGAGAGCTCGACGTAACAGTACAGGAACAATACCGACCAGCGCACTTGGCCAATGGGAATCCAGCTATTACTTTCGAATACTATACAACAACATTCATCGTGGGAGACGCTGAGCTGATGGGTGAGGTGACATATCTACCGGCACTGGCAGAAGATGCCATTCTCGGGATGGATCGGATGAGCTCAAATTACCGAAATCTCAAATGTCCCACCGTATCGAATCCAACTGAAACCTGAGGAACCTTCCAAGCAACGCTACTATCCTCCCAACCGACCCCGCCATGTAGAAGAACATTGGCGAGGACATCGACGATCTAAAAAAAACCTAGAAACCGGGAAAATCTGCCTGTCGAAGAGCCCTTCAAGTTCACTAATCGTCTTAGTACGGAAGAAAGACAGGATCTTTGAGAGTTTTCGTGGATTTTAGACAGGTATCGTTCAAGGATGCGTATCCATTTTCATACTTAGTGGCTATACTGGATAAGCTTCGCGGAGCTCAGTTCATGACCACCATCAACCTGAAACAAGGCTATTGGCAGATAGACTAAATGCCGCCCCTACCGTGCCAGGGAGAGGACTATTTGAATGGAACGTTATGCCGTGTAGGCTACATTCCGCAGTCGTGACTTCATCGGGCGATGGACGCAATATTTAGGCCTGCTATGGATAACCATGTAGGTATTTATTTATCTTGACGATATCATCATTATTAAGTCAATAACTTTAGATTAGGTAGGAGTAGTGCTGACGCAATCCTTTGACGAATACGATACCTCATTGCTTATGCGAGCAAGAGCAAGAGTACGCTGTCACAGAAAAGGAATGTTTGGCCATATTATGGGGAACTAGAAAAATTCGGTCCTACATCGAAGGATACCATTTTAACGCGGTCGTGTACCAGACGCCACGCCGACCAAAGCCGAATCCTGCCTGAAAATCACGACGTTACAGCCAGATACTTGGACATTGTCAAAATCACTTCACGTATGGCCCAGCGATATTATAGGTCAGGAATGTTCCGCTACATTATGAAAATCGTCCGAAAATGTCAAGTCTGCAACCCTTTCAAGTTATAACAACAACGACGAAGCAGTCTGATATGTATACAACTCCGGTAAAGGGACCGTGGGAGAGCTTGCGCGAATTTTATTGGACCACTACCGGGCTCTATGAAGGCAAACAACTCGATATTGGTGATTGGGGACCATTCACCAAATGGGTTGAAACCGTTCCATTGAGAACTGCCAACACTCCGGGCCTGATAAAAGCCGTTCTAGAGCGGATTATCACGTGTTTTGGGGTTCCGAAAATATTCCTCTCCGACAACGGGCCCGATTCAGAAGTAACCAGTTTCAAGAGTTTTTAGATAGCCAGGGCATCTAGCAACGAATCACCACTCCCTCTATGCCTCAAGAAAAACCAACGGACAGAGTCAAGCGTGTTCTCAAATCTATGATTGCACAATACGTGCAAGACAATCAGCACCATTGCGACGAGAATCTTCCCGAAATAACTTTTGCTATGAACACGAGCCAGCACTAGTCTACCGGGTGTTCCAAAGCTCTGCTTAATTTCGGGCGAGAGCTACGAGGCCCCACCGAGTTTCTCAACTCTTTACTTTCAGACGCTGCCAACGAGGATATCACTACTGAGCAAGAGCGCATGCGCTAGATGAATGAAGAAGTACGTCTTAGCTTGCAAAAAGCCAGCCAAATGCAAGCAAAGGCTTATAACCTGTGCCGGTGGCCCTGGCGCTCAGGTATCGGTGAGCAGGTATATGAAAAGTAAGGGTCCTATCTTTTTCTTCTTTTGGAACTATTTTGCAGAGACGCTAGCACTGCAATAGGACGCCCCTTACGAGGTCATATAATCTATTTTCCCGGTGATCGTCATCCTAAAGAATAAAGAGACATGAAAGGATTTTATTCCGAGGAACCCGGTAGAATTAGTATAAATACCGGACGATAAATCACCCAGTAGCCATTCGAAGGCGACCGTCGAAGGTAGCAGAAGTAGACAAGAGCTCCCGAAATCTTGAAAGAATTGTCCTTTAGACCAACACTTAGTCAATCGACCACCACCAGCCAAACGAAGCAGACGTGCTCGAGTTTCCTTGCACTTATTTTAGAGCCTAAACGACGACGTCACCAGCCGAGAGAACTGTTTAATATGGAGTCGGACCGCAGAGCTGGCCGAGGGAAACCGCAAGATGGGGTCCGCCACAGCCCACGCAACCATCGAAAACGTGGACATAAGGAGTTCTCCAGCCGGCGCTTTTAAGAGCTGTTATCACCTGAGCGCACACGTCCAGCTCCAACGCAGAAATCATATACATCCCCAGGCCCAGCTCAAGCAAATCCATAAAGCGCCTCGTTAGGCCTAGCCTCAAACCAGCATCTGCTGTAGTGAAAAAGGGGGTGGCCGAAACTCTGGCCTCCGCTCCGAAGGGTAAGCTTCCAGATTCTGCTCCAAAGCGCAAAATTTGTCAACAAGTTAAACCTTCAGCTACCAGCACTCGCAACAGGAAAATCCAGGCACTAACCACTGTCCCCAGTACTCAACCAATCGTTGCATCCAGTGAACCGCATATGCCCGCTGGTCCTTGCGTTTGCAATAGAACCGCGCCACCCAAGGTTTCGACTTTCTTCCGTTTCGAGGAAACGTTGTGCTTCAATCTGCAATTGGGGACGTGAGTGAGCCGATTCAAAGGAGTAGTTCACGACCTTCAATCCGCCTTGGCAGTCGTGCCTAAACCACCCGAGACTAAGGAGATGGAAAAGATCGGGGCAAAGAGAGAGGCAGCAGAGGATGCTTGGTTTGTTCGGAACCAGCCTGCTCCTGAGGGAGGTGCTCTGGCAAGTAACATCCTATTCTCTGAACCACCAGATAATTTCGGCGGGAGTGGGGCTAGCCAGCGCCGTCCAGGCTCCTCATCGTACCTGGACCCATCGAAGTTTTTGTTTTACGCTATGCCAAAAACCTAGGCTCAAAATGCCACAGTTGTAGACCAGAAAGTGGAGGCCACCCGCCATGGTGGAACTGCAAGACACCACACCAGGGAACCACGGGCCGAACACTGGCGAAGTTCCGGGGCCTAGAAACACATTAGGCCCTTTTGAGGGGATCAAATTGTAGGGACGTAATCATCATCGCCAGTTATTTTTCCAGCGTCCATAGAGAGCAATATATTTTTATGAACAGAGAAAAAATCAGACATCAGAGCCTGACTCCGTTTCGATGGTTACCGTAAGACGTTTTGTCCCCAGTTTACTTCCTCTTAGTGAATACTGTGGGCCAAGTCTACTCCTGTAGTTCTTTTATACCGAGGTTTGGTATAGGTATGTACATGAAATACAGTGTTTTAATATTAAGTTCCCAAAAAGATTGCAAACCTATTATTAAAAATAAAAATATACAAATTATAAAACTGGTGATAATTCCGAGTTCTTTCCTTCTTAACCCAAGTTTTATTTGCTTTCTTCAAGAATACTCTGGAGTCTGAACTACGACGAGCTTCCTCCAGCCTCGATAAAAAAGCATCACACTAGATAGGTACCTACTTGTTTTTGAAATTCTGTTGTCGAATCTTATTGGATCAGTTCAATTAAGCAAATAATGTCCCTATTAGCAGTTCTGTCAGTTTGAGTTTTGACCATTTTTTTCTTTCCGATGTAAAGTTTATTACCGATGATGCACTCGTCGACCTGTTCGCAGCATCAAAGTTTATTGTTTGTTGTAAGGTAAGGTCTATGGCTACTATTAAAAAAGAAAAAAGACGACCGACTTCTTTAAGATTATCGTAAAAACTTAGTCTTTATTTAGATATAAAGTATAATGAAAGAGGTTACAAAAGAGTTATACATTCTTGTAAGAGACATGCGCAGGTAGTTGCCAAGTTAAATTATTTAAATTCTAATTAATTTCAGTTTTACTCAACAGTTCTCTTAACCCCAATTCCACATTTCAGTTTCCTATTCAAGAAACTTTGACAATATTTTTTTAGCGTTGTTAAGAAACCTTCTCTAAAAAACTATACTAAAAAAGGTTATTCTGAGCAGTAGATTTTTCTCTGAATGCGATCGCGAAAAACCGCACTTAAAAAAAGCTCTTTAATCAGAGATTATTTTGTATCGACCTTTTTTGGTGATCTTGCTATAGCAAACACTACAATTTCTGTGAATTTTGATTACAGAATCATTTACCCTATCTTACATAAAATGAAACTTAGTTCGGGGTTGCTCTTGTCGAGATGAAACCGTGTGAGTATTGAGAAGCTCAGTCACAAGTTTTTCTCTAAATTTGCTTATGCATATTTTGGTCTGTGTTACATTTTTGTAGACCACCCAAGCGTTAACTAATGACGTTCCTAACAACACCTCGATTGATAGTTTCCGGTGCCACTTCAAGCTTTTTCCTAGAGTTTTTGCTTGCGAATACATTTGGTCTGATAAATCAATTTCAGATTTGCTTTTATTAAAGGCAAGAATAACTTCATGCTTTGTATACAACCGTTGAGTGTTCCGTCTTGGTTTTGAAGCTTGAAATGGATTGGAGCTCGTGGAAGACTGGGTATCTACTATCTACTTGGATGTGTGCAGTGCGTCTGTTTGAAACAGGCAAACAAAACTGGACTGTTTGGTAGAAAAAATACGCACATCTCTGGTGTCTTTCCGCTTCAAAACTACGATTCCGTCATTAGCTTCTCAAGGAAAAACTTCACTTCTTCTGGCAGGTTTTTCTTATTTGCTCTAAGTGTGCCGACATCACGTGCCTGAGTTAGAGACTGATCTAAATCATTACTGGTATAAAAGAAATGAATACAAATAAATTGGGTGCCGCACCAGCTTGTGGAGAACCAGGGCCTAGTGATTTACAACTCGAAACAATTCCTGTGTGCGTGTTGTTGGCATAACTGGTATAAAAGTTGTCAATATAAATGCGTCTGCCTTTATTGAGAAGTCCATGGTAAAGTTCAATACACATATTATTGGGCAGGCCGATTTCTCTTTCACCCGTAGCGGATTTTCAAGTGTAAATTCTTAGTGCCCAGGATATCCATCACTGGAGCAGAGTTTGAATTGTTTCACTCCATGTCGATGAGTTTTATTGGGTATGTACTGCCTAAATACAAGACAGCCGCTCCAGCCATGGCACTAGGGTTTCGTCAATAACAAAATCTTCAGCGGTGTAAAAAAGAGCTTTGCAATTTCTGAATTATATCAATCAGTTTTCATGTTGGCGAGTTCAATTTGTTTGGCTACTTGTTTCATTGGTTTTGAAATGTTGCAAAGAAAGCAAGGCCTAAAAACAATTTCTGTTCACAATTGTTCTTGGTAGTGCTATGCTGTAAACTCCTTTTGTTTCCAAGTAGTCTTCCATTCTTCCAAGAGGTATCAGTCCCATCCATATCATCGACCTAAAGAATTTTTTTTGTATTTCTTCCGAATCTGTTGGAATCCACTGGTTCATCCAAAAATGTTTGAATCTCCGTTTGGCTGCATTCAGCAAAATTTCTAGTTTTGTCTACAATTAATTTGAATAGCCCTTCGTCTAAGACCACAATACGAGAATAGATGTCATTAGGTGAGACTTCATCCGAAATTTCAATTTGAAGACCTTTTTTGACAACGAAATCGGACACTTTGTGCCTGCCCCACGTATTCGGTCCACTGGAGAACTTCTGTGGCCGCAACATCATCATCCGAATGCAGATCTTCATTTTATTCTTCTAACAGAATGACTCTTAACTCTTATAACATCCGAAACATTTCCATCATCATCGGATGAGTTTTTATCAGGGTGCCAACCAGGATCAACATCAGAGTTATCGGAGTCAAAATCCAAGTCTGAATCCGAATCAGTAGTTGAAGTTTGTGCAACAGTTCTATATGATAATTTTATAATATATTCCCGTGATTGATGGTGCCTTGTGTCTTACAGTCTAAATCCGCCTCTGTTAACCGCTACCACCACCACCGACTTCAAAGAACTGCTTTTCTTTTCTTTTACATTTTAAAACTTAACAAAAAAAAAACTAGCAAATCTCTGAAAGCCGTAAAAAAAGATCAATCTTCCTCCCTTGCAAAAAGGGTAACTGATTACCATTTAAATAGAATTCATTATATGTTATGATGACCTTTTTCTTTTTTATTTCAAATTTTTTTTGTTAAAAAAATAAAGGTTTTGATTTATCTCTGGCGCAGAGACATTTTTAAGGGAAAAACTATTCCGGTTAGCTCTTTTCGAGAGCAACATATATCCATTCCAATTCCATATATGAAAGTAATGTTGGTCTTTTTTGTGGGTCTATCCGTGGGCTTCATGGGAGCTCTGATTTGGGGAGTTGGGAAGTAGGTAATTCTGTTGGGTGGCCTTTTTGTTATTTAACTTCTTTTTTTTTTCGTTTGCTATCTTCTGGAAGTTTTGGGACGAATGTGTCGTCATAGGGTATAAATTATTGGGGTAATTTTGTTAGGAAGTGATATTAAGGTTTGTATTTTGATTAAGGAAATATTTTTAGGGTTGGTGGTGTTTTGTATACCTATCTACAACCTACATGTTGAATATATGCATATATGTTGATTGGCTAGAGAAATTTAATATTTTTTTTTATATCAAGTTCAAGGAAATGATATATGAGCAATGTTATCTAAAGGTTCAACGGTATTTTGATTAAAATTTGGTCGAACGAATATAATCTATCTCTTGTTTTGCCAGGGATTGGTTTGGGGTAAACAATCCTTATTTAAACTTTGTTCATTAATTAATTCAGAAAAAGGAATACCTATTTCCTGGGTATCTGAATCAGCAAATGGACAAAACCTTTTATATTATTTATATATTATGCATTCTTGATGAACCGGAAAATATGAATAAGTTGCTTGAGTTTTTATTTATAAACGGAAAGTTATTTTTCATTAGATTTGTATGGTTCAGTAAATTGTTCATTCTTTTTATTTCTTTTTTTTTAATATCCGTTTCTAAAGTGGATTTTGATTGACTTTTGCTGCTCTAGCGTAGTATATGCGTAAATTTTGTCGAATTCCTTACAATTATTTCAGATCGTTTTATTTTTTGGTTGGAAGGAATTTGTAAAAGATCGAGTTTTTTGTTTGGGATTGTAATGTTATTTTGGATTTATTCAAATAATGCGACATTATGCTTTGGTTCACTGGTTCCTTACACAAAAATCTACATACTGTCGGCATTCTATTAAACTCTTAAGCCCAAATTGAAAATGGAATTCCTTGAACCTAAATTTTTTTAAAATGGTTAATTTAGCCTTGTCTTCATCCATAGATTATCGCAAATCTTCTATAAAATATATTAGGGAGGTAATGAAACTGTGTTTCTAACGGAAACTAGATTGTTTTGGTATAAGTAGATTTCTGTGGAAATGGAATACATTAATTTGTTTTTGCAATATCCTTTCGAAGACTAATGAGTGAAAGGGAAGAATGGATATAGGTCTAAAATCATTTCTTTTTTTTTAGTTTTTTGGAATAGGCAAAACTTTTGCCAGCTCGTTGTTAAAATAAAATTGAAAATGTGAGTTATGTATAGTAAGAGGATCGGTGGAATTATCTTAAGGAACGATGGATGTATCTCATCGACCCCAACAGCATTAGATTTTATTGATAGCAAACTCTCAACTATGTCTGCGCTGTTTGCAACCGTAAAGCAGCTAAAACTTGGTCTTGTCCGTCCATGTCTTCTCTGCCGCTTACAGCAGGTAAAGAAGGTAGTGAAATGAATTCAAGATTTAATGCTAGGTTTCCACTTGTCTTTGAATTGACACAGTTTCAGTTTGACAGATCACGATTTGGTCTTTCAACGACACAATTGCCAGTTCATTTCATTAACTGACACAAAATTTTTGGTCTTTTCAAAGACCAAGAAATTTTGACATACGCCTTTGTCAGTTCATTGACACCTATTTCCATTTGCTATGTCTTTTATGAAATGACTCTCATTGTCAGTAAGCAAATTTTCACAGCTGTCAGTCATCTTGTTGAATGAAAATTATTTAAGTGCGAAGAAGAAAAGTTTATTTTGTGTTTCTGATCAGTAAAAAGGTAAGTAATTTTGAATTGTCGTGTTAAAATAAAATTAAAATATTGTGTTTAGGTTAAATTATGCTAAAAAGAAAACGAATTGCTCTTGCTTCATTTGTGGTGCTTGTTGGCACAGAAATGGAGCTCCAGGAAGAAGAGGAAAACAAAAAACGAAAAAAACCTGATTGCTGGGAACAAAATCTGTTTCTGGACCGCAAATCTTGTGGATTCTACGCAAAGCTGTGTTATATGGAACCGAGATTCTTTATAAGGAAAATGCGCATGACTTAAGCTGATTTCAATTTTTTTTTTTGGGGAAACTAAAACCCTTTATAACAAAAAAAGATACATTCATGCGACCAGCAATTGGCCCAGGTGAGAGATTGGCAGTGACAATTCGCTATTTGACAACTGGTGCAAGCATGCAGGTGATGTCGGATGTGTTTCGCATTTCACCAACTACCATATTCCGGATAATCCATGAAAGGTGAAACTTGTTCGACGATTTCCTTAAGGTAATTTTAATTTAAAATATATTATGATTTCATTATTTTTCATATTCTGTTTCTACATTTGGCTCTTCCTCAATATATGTACTCAACACAAGTTGTTGTAAACTCAGCGGCTTCCAGCTCGAACTGAGCATTAACTGCACTGAGAGCAGTTTTATACCTCCTGGCAAAGCCTAAAGGTAGAACTATAATAGTCGGAAGGGCACTGAAGCTAATGTCAAAAACCAACGAAAAGTAGCTTTCCGTACCGAAAAAAGGGAAACACACCCATAATGTAACTATTATCTTTCTCTTTTTGGCATTCCTATTTCACCAAATGTCAGTTTTACTTAAGTGAGGTGCGCTCGGGAGCGCACCTCACTTCCGTAACCAAAGTTGAACGAAACTTGACGAAACGCTCCACTTCGCAATTATAGTCGCGTCAAATGCTTTCCGTGTATTCGCTTGTTTTCTTCCGACCACTTAAGTGCCCCTCCGAGCATTATAGTTCTAGCTTAAGTTTTCTGTGGCCCAGGTACGCGCATTAGAAGCAATAAGATTTCCAAAGGCATCCCACTCATCCGTGTTTTGACTTTTAATAAGCATTTCATATAAATTTGAGATCATCGTTGATCTCTGCAAAGAGTTTGTATTTTGATGCGATTGTCGAGGTCGCTTTTTAAACATTGAGGAGGCCGTGGGTTCTCCTTCCCTTTCGCTTTCCGATATGTCCACATCAACTGCCGGGTCACTGGAACTTTTTTGCTAATAGGACAAAAGAAAAGAAAAATCAAAATTAAACACGATATTATGTATCTATGTATATTAGGGTGTCCGTTATTTCCCAAAATCGTTTTTAAATAGCAGACACCCCCCAAATCAAAAGTTTATGCCCTAAAAACAAAAATTTGGCCAAAAAAAATTTTGTCCGACGCCATTTACACGTGGCTCTAAGCCCATACTTTTCCCATACAAATTTGTATGGGATTTTCGCTCTTTTCACGTTTTATTTTGTTTCTCTCGAATTACTGCAGCTATTCTAATTTTTTTTGCAGATTTTTATTCTTAAATTATCCCATTAAAAGATCTCATTCAAAAAATTTACTAACAAACATTTAAAATTAAATATTAAGACGTTCAGTTTTATGATGTTTTTATATGGGAGTTCCCATAGTAATAATCGATGCAAAAAAATCGATTTTTTTTTTTTTTTTTTAAATAAATTTTTGAATGTGGTCTTTTAAAGGGATGCCTAAAGAACGAAAATCAACAAAAAAAATTAGAATAGCTGCAGTAATTCGAGAGAAAAAAAATAAAACGTGAAATGAGCGAAAATCCCATACAAATTTGTATGGGAAAAGTATGGGCTTTGAGCCACGTGTAAATGGCGTCGGACAAAATTTTGTTTGGCCAAATTTTTGTTTTTAGGGCATAAACTTTTGATTTGGGGGGTGTCTGCTATTTAAAAACGATTTTGGGAAATAACGGACACCCTAATGTATATAACACATTTAGAATATAAACATTGTTACATATTAATGTATTTATTCATTTATGTATTTTTAATTTTTGTTCTCTCAGTTTCCAGATACAGTTGACGAATGGCGATCAATTGCAGACGTATTTGTGAAAAAGGTGGAATTTTCCAAAGTGCATCGGAGCACTAGATGGGAAACACATCAACATTCAAGCACCTCCCAACAGCGGCTCAGAATATTTTAATCATAAAAAGATGAACAGTATCGTTCTAATGGCGATGGCTGATGGTGAATATAAAATCACTTATGTCGATGTGGGCGCATATGGCCGAGATTCGGACGGCGGAGTGTTTTCAAAGTTATTTTTATTTTTTAAATAATCATTAGCCACAAAAAAACTATATTTTATTTATTTCTCAGATGCTCTCTTTCGGAAATACTAAAAGACAACACAGTCGAAATTCCCCCTCCTCAACCACTTATAGAAGGTCAAGAACCAGTACCATTTGTGGTAGTGGCAAAAACGCCATATATAATGATCAATTGATCATTAATCGCTTTTTTAATTATCGGTTATCACGGGCTCGTAGAATAATAGGGAACGTGTTCGGGATTACAGCCGCGCGCTTTCGCATTCTTTGACGAAACATAGATGTATCTGTGCCCAGATGCATCGAAATTGTCCTGACTATTTGCGTATTGCACAATTTTTTGGTAACGCGGAATAAATGATCAAGTACGGAAGTAAATCAGGAAATCGATGGTCGGGATGACGAGATAATAGAAAATTTAAGTAATTAAATTTAAATACAAAAATATAAACAATATTTGGTCTGGCAATTTCGTCTAAAGTCTTAAGGTCTAAGCAATCTAGTTAAACGGCTGTGTCAGTAAGATAACGTTTAAAATAAACAGATCCACGAATATGTATGCAGTTGCAACCATAAGTTGTTTACTTTTCTTTAGTTTCAGCACGTGTTGGAATAAAGCGTGGTACACATTATCAAACCTGAGTGTCACCCGTGTTGGATATCAAACTGAACTGATAATGTGTATGTGTACATGAATGATGGGTTGTAACTCACAACTGCTGCTCACAAAATTTTTTGATACTGCGTGACAACCCTCGGTTTGTTGGATGGTTGCTCGATGATGTGTACACAATTTCATTAATAAGCGGAAATAGCCTCGAAATAAAAAGAAACAATTTTTTGAGAGTAGTGGAATTTCTTTGTCTGACGCCCAACAGAACTGATAAGTGTGTACTCGAAACTTTTCACGTAGGTTTGATATCCAACACGAGTGACACTAAGGTTTGATAATGTCATGTGTACCATGCTTAAGAGTTAGATATTTTCAGATAGGCTTTCGTGCAAGTAAATCGGAGTTTTATTTTGTATTCCCACATTCTCATAATAAAGTTGTTTGTTGTTTTTCGTTGATTTTAAAGGTTCTCCCAAACCAACGCGAAACATTCGCCGACGACGCGAAATCATTCACAATAATACAAAATTTGAAAGATACACAATGCTAAACAACAACAAAAAAACGCCTTTGCGAATGATTCGCTATGATTTCGCGTTGGTTTGGGAGAGCCTTAATACAAAGCTCTTGTCGTATATTGTTTTGAACTTAAAGCTTAAACTTAATGCTCGGAGGGGCACTTAAGTGTTTGGAAGAAAACAAGCGAGTACACGGAAAGCATATGGCGCCGACCATAATTGCGAAGTGGAGCGTTTCGTCAAGTTTCGTTCAACTTTGGTTACGGAAGTGAGTAAAACTGACATTTGGTGAAATAGGAATACCAAAAAGAGATAGATAATAATTACACTATGGGTGTGTTCCTCTTTTTTCGGTACGGAAAGCTACTTTTCGTTGGTTTTTGACATTAGCTTCAGTGCCCTTCCGACTATTATAGTTCTACCTTAATCCTTATTGCGGTGTTTACGTTCATTCTTTGGGCGAGTTCGGAAGATGTTTCGTTAACCGTTAAGTTCGTGGTTTTATATCGATGGCGGGGTACTGTTAATTTAAATAAAAATTTAAATTCTCAGATGGTAAATGAGGAATACCGAATATAAATGCATTACATGCAACCATTTGATGTTTTTCTTGGTGATTTAAAAGTTTATTACATCTTGTAGCTCGGAGGCGGTACGGTTGAAGATTTCTTTTAATTCACTCAATTCGGGAGTGTTTTCATCGATGACTGATTGCCCACTTAAACGAGAAAATTCAGATCGCAAAGATGATAGTTCGTTTTGCATTGAGTCTATGTTGGATAAATTACTGCTATTAAGTGTCTCCAATTGAGTGATCCCTTGACTGTAATTTTGCTAACCAACATAAAAATAATGGAGTCACTTCGTTTTCTCAATCAGAATCAGAGCCGGAACCACTGCGAATTTGTGTGGAGGTGTTTCGTTTTGGAGGGGAAGTCATTACAAGTGTGTTGGTAAATGAGAAACTTGGCAAGTATTTATTTATTTATATAACAATAAACTGAGCTTGGCACAAATGGTTTATGAACAGAGGAAAAATTTTGTATTTTCTTTTTTGTTTTTAAGTGTTAAAATAATATTTTGGTGTTAAACTTTTTCTAGACTTCAATAGTTTTATTTTGATCAGTGAATTTTAAAACAATTGCCAGAGAATTAAAACCATGTCTACTCTGTTTGTTCCATATCTTAACCCATTCATTGTTGCATTCATTCTGGTTTTCTTTTCAAAGTTTTGAATTCACTTTTTCCCACGAAAACAAAAAGTTTGACTTCTCTAATGGAATAAGCTGCAGTTCTAATGTAAAAAAGCCATAGTCCCCTTTCACACGAAGAAACAAGTTGCTGCAGTTTTTTGACTTTCTATTTTAATATCCTTAAAAATTTCTTGTACCTTTCACAAGAGGAAAAAAAATCTCTAGGCAATTTAAAAAATTTCCTTTTGGTTAAACGCACCTTAATCTAGGTGTGAAAGAAAATGCGAAAAAATCTCTTCAAATACTCGATCGGGGATATTTTATTCACCCCTCTTCCCTCCTGCCCTTCTCACTTTGAAACTGAAAGTTTCTAGCAACTCAGTTTCCTTGTGTGAATGGGGGCATATGCTTTTTGCGTTTGGGGACTTATCGACGGTGTTGGCTCCCGGAAATTACGCCAGATTTTTTTGTCGGAAAAAACGTCAACAAAATCTTCATACAAATTTCTGGATTTTTTTCCTAGGAAAAATAGCCAAACTTTTCCGACAATCTTTCCAAAATTTCAGGTCTATTTTCCAAAAAATTTTTTTGCTTTTTTCCATTTTCAGAAATGGAAAAAATGCCAGAAAAAATAGCTTGGAAAAAATGCCAGAAAAAAATTGTGTTATGTTAGAACTTCTTTTTGTTGGATAATATTTAAAGCACTGTCATTTAGTTGCTTTCAAGTGATCATCGGTGACGCGCAAAAAACTAAAAATTCAATTAAAATGGAAAATTTTTAGTATGAATTATTTCTGGACAACAAAAAAGTAGTAAGTAGTATATGTTCTAGAGCAAAAACAATTATATAAAAAAAATAGTTATAAGAACAATGTGGTCTTCATATGCTACATAGAAAATTGTGATGCAAAAATGAAGCTGAATAGTGATAATGGACATTGTGTGAAAGTAAAAAAAAATCATCGAACACAATCATAGTGAAATACCGCTTTTAAAAAATTATTAACTTCTATTTCTTAAGATTCCAATGATGTTCACCATGAAGAAGCGGAAGAGTTACCAGACGACACATCTGATCTAGATGTATTATTATGTGTTGTATGTCAGGCTCTTCAGCGAAACATTGTTACGTTGCCATGCAGACACCTGAAGGTATGCTCTGAGTGCATCATAAAATTGCAGGCACAAGCAGTGGTAGATGCACAGGAAAATTATAAATGCCCGTGCGGCCGGGAAATCGTAGCAGACACGTCGCAAGTTTATATTTAGTAACATGATTTAATGTCATATCGTTTTGTTAAATATTGTTTAACTAAAATTGTTGAAAACATTTTTAATTTTCAGTTTCAGTTATAAATCAAATCACCGCGGGGGAGGACCCCGCGATGCGATCGCGTGACGTCCCTCGCAAGTTCCCGCCGTGCGTGCCCACCGCACGTGCCACCGCTCATGCCGCCGCGCCCGCCGCTAGTGGGAAATTGTCGCGAACTCGCGTGACGGGCGCGGTGGCGTGCGCGCGTGGTGAGCACGGAGGCGTGCACGGGTGGCGGGTGCGTGCGTGCGTGGCGGATGCGGGGGCCTGTGCATTAGGGGGTGTCATTTATTTCAACTCTGGAAATTCCACATCTAATACCTCCAAAAAGCTGCCTTACATATTTTAGTTAAGCTCTTCATATGAAATTTCGTTTAAGTTATTGGCTTTGGCTCGCTAAAAAAAGCTTGAAAAGAACACCAAAAACGATTGTTTTAGGCCAGTGTTTTTCAAACTGTGGATCGCGACCTCTTAGGGGGTCGCCAAGAATAATTAGGGGGGTCGCGGTCGCAAGCCATTACGTACAAGGTACTAAAAAAGGTTTTCTTTTATTAAATGTTCAAAACTCGGTTGTATCTTTGAGGTGTGAACAATTAAAGCATTTTCTTATTGAAGGAAGATAACGTGAGTTCACATAGGTATGAAGTGGTGAATGACACTAACAATGTTAAAGCCTCTTTTGCCAGCTCTAGATATTTTCCTCTTCTCTTCTCTTTATCCAGAAATTATAAATGATGTTTACATTGAATTCAGAGTATAGGTACCATCTGCAGCTAAATAAATAAGATTTTCTATCATCTTTACCGATGGAAAATCGGCCAGATGGAATGATATATTCAAAAAAGGATAGAGTATCTATCTCTGTCCATTTCCACCTTCAGAATAGAGTTCAGGAAAGTCACTTAATAGTTTTTTCTCCTAATTATGCAAACTCTCATGAGAGAACTGTGAGCGCTTAATATCATGGCATGGATTCATCTGATGAAATTTCGTCGAGAATTTTCTGAACCCAGAGAAAAAAAATCATACATTTTGTTTGCAAATACTCTGAACGCAAACGCAGTTTTGCGAGGAGTCCTCTGATTTTGTCTTTTGTGGTCAAAATGTATTTTTTTCTCCCTTGGAGTTGTATCAAGATGTTTAAGTGGGCAAAAAGATTAGCGAGAAATGATAATTTTAAAAGCTGAGTGGGGACAGAAAAATGATTTGATTATCCCGATTTTGAATCTTGTACAAACATCAATTAGTCAGCTTTTAATTCCAGAGCTCATGTCAACTAGACCGAGAGCCCACAGCAGGTTTCGGGTGTGAGCGATAGCAAAAAATGAAGTTTGAATGCAATTTCGAGTGTAATCGTGTTAGCCGAAGTTGGTTTTCACCCTTCCCTAGATAAGCTCCACGGATCACATATCACGGAATCCGAGACCATTTGAGAGAAAAACTTTTTTTTTTTAACAGTCTGGCAGGGTGAACTATACTCAAATGATCTCAGATTCCGTGATATTGGATCCGAGGAGCTTATCTAGGGAGGGATGAAATTAAATTTCGGCTTACACGATTACCCTTGAGGTTGCATTCAAATTTTGTTTTTGATTCACTGTTTTATCACTAAGGACCCGGTTGTGGACAACAAGACTTCGATTTCTTGAATAGCCTTTAATGAAGCTTTTGATGCCTATACTTTTTTTTTGTTATCAATCACACCCAAAACCAGCTGTGGGCTCTAAATCTAAAAATAGCTTACCTTGTGACGACAATCATCTGAGCTCTGTTTGACAAAGATTTTGATGGGCTCGATTCATATCGCTTTTCAAATAACTGACAAAGTATTATTATGAATGTGGGGGTCGCCAGAATGTTTTTACTAACAAAGGGGTCACGTACTCAAAAAGTTTGAAAAACACTGTTTTAGGCTATTGATTATGTCCTAAAAAACAGAGCAATAAGGAACTAATACTACGTTTTCATTAGAGCTGAAATGAGCTAATTTCGCAAATCACAGAAAAAGTGTTTTCATTTGTAATTTGGTAATTTCGTTTGACAGCTCATTTCATTTTTGAATTTCAACTGGCTGTTAATCGATGTTTGTTGTTGTTTTCTTTTGTCTCCTTCCATTGCGCTTTGACATTTTCATACAAAACCAATTCAGAGCTCTTCAAACTGTGGCTAATTGGGTGCGTTCGTTAGGTTTTGACTTAATTTCCAACCTAATTTCGTGCAAATTAGGTTGAAATTATCTCATTTCGAAATGTGAATTTGTATGGGAAATGAGATGATTTCGTATCGCATTTGGAAATATTCAACGAAATTACCTCATTTGGCTTAATGAAAACGCAGTATAAGACGTTCATGGGATTTTATTGTAACAATCTTCAAAGGGGTCATTGAAGATGAGAAAACCACGTAGAGCTATTAAATGAGAGGGTCCATTTTGGAGAGTTGGGTTTTTTGCATTTTACTCGAAAACGGAGCAAAATTTCGAGATAATTCTCAAAACCTTTTTTTTAGAGAATAAAATTTATCATCGAAATGGATTTTTGAAAAAAATAAAAAAATGTTTAGTTAGCTAAATTAAAAAAAAAAATGATTGGAAAAAAAAGTGCAAAACCACATTTTATGACGAAAAAACGTTTTTTAATGCTTTTTTAGATATGGTTATTTCGGAAGGGTTTCTTTACAAACAAATTTGAATATCATTTTCGTTTTCAGTGTCATAAAATAAGCCTATAAAGTTTTTTGGATAAGTAAAATTGATTTAAGAAAAAATTATTAATATCTGTCGCGCTTGAAAATTGTATAAAAATAAAATTTTGAATGATTTCGAATTTTTAATTCTAATTTGTATTGTCTTAATTTTTTTTCTCTTTAATTGTTTGTATACTTAAAGCAAAATTATTAACTTAAAATTATTATTAGTTATTAAGATTAACTATAACCATATCTAAGCAATAGACCAGAAAAAGTACTAGCTAGCCAAAACACCATCCACTTTCAAAAATTTTTCATTTATTGTTGTTCTTACGATTCTAATGCAGCTTTTGGCAGGTATTAGATTTTAAATCTGAACAGTATTTTTTTTCGCCATACCAAAGTGACACACGCTACTGTGCATGGGGTGGGCTAGGGTTCGCGGCGCCTGGGGCTGGTGCGGGGTTGTCGCGTGCAGGGGCAGATAAGATAAGATAAGATAAGCCGCAAACTTGCATCTTTTTTCCAAAACGTAATTTGGAAATTAGGCCAGAATATATAAATTTTCTGGCCTATTTTCCAAATTTTTCAGGCGTTTTTTCCAAAAAAAATCTGGCGTAATTTCCTCTGACGTAATTTCCGGGAGCCGACGGTGTTCACATTGGACTGAAAACCCAATTTTCAGTTCCTATTCGTATCTTGCTCCTACACTCGTTAAGTGAAGAGAGATGTGAGCACACTCCTTAACAGTGAAGTGAGATGTGAATACAGAAACGTCAAAAAAATCTAGTTTTTCAGTTCAATTCCAACACTGTCATTATGCGTCGATCAGTCGTTATAGTGAAATTGTAGTCAATTCCCCATAAACAATAAAATCTCATAGGCATCGGGATTTAAATTTACCAAAAGGAAAATCCATAATTTTCACGTATGGGACGAATTCATCATGTAACAGGGGACTTATCAAAAGATAGTATAGTGTGAACGTACTTTGGTCGCCTAGGTAGCTAGAAACCGAGCCGGCTGGAAGAAGCTTGTGCTTCCAGCCCTGGGCCACCCCGGAATGTATAGCGCCACCTTAAGTAAGGAAGTAAGCCTTCAGATATGAACCAAAAACTTCACAATTTGCATCAAAACTAATTTATTTCTTATTTCCAAAAAAATTTCTGTTTAAATTGTTTCCAGAACCTCTTGTTCGTAATTCGTACTAATCAGAAGTGTCATTCTAGCCTTCCATCGGCCTGGACGGCACCATCTTTCTCCAACTCTATATTTTTGGCGAATCAGTTGGCACGGTTTTCGATCATATCATTCAACTACTTTCCGCATAGTTACTGGAGAGAGCCAACGTTGTTGGAAACCGACGCACGGTCCCGCTGGTTCACATATTTAACCCAGGCTCATCCACGATTATCATGGAATTCACCAAACGCTGGTTTCACTTCCAGGAATGGCGAATTCGATGACCGCATCCAGCCATATATCCCCAAATATTCGATTAAAAAAAAAAATCGAAAAGCAAAAGAAACCAATTTGGAAACTGAAAACATTTTTCCCCTCGAAGAAAATTATTAACATTTCTGTGGAATATTGGTGGAGGGCTAGTTACAAAAAATTATCCCCCACAAGAAAGGAGATAGAAAAGGCAGAACTTTTCTATATAGCGATTTTAACCCACTTCGTTGGGTTTTTGGTTCGATTTAGGGAATGGAGACTTGCGGTTAACGTTTAATAATCTTATACACACACATATTTTATAATTATTTTTAAATTACACTCAGCCATTCTCTAAACGAGCGTTCGACGACCAAGTGTCACCGCACTTCTTTTGAACAGACCATCTGCTGTCGATGGGACATTTTGAATTTTGGGACAATCTGTCACCCGTACTTCTTCGTTATTGGAGGAGGCCAACCGTCTGTCCATTAGAGTAGATAAGCCATCCACTTTTCATGTCAAAGTGACGAATTTTGTATTGTTTCTTCAAAATATTGAGAGAGTGAACCGATGGCTGATGGATCATTGCTAACCTTTACATTTAGCGAAACAAAAATGTACTAGAAAATACTCCGTTGACTTATGCTGGGACAGCAGCACCGCGTACCATTACAATTATTAACGAAAATTCCTATGCTTCGTCATTGAAACACTAGGAAAATAGATCAAACTAACAAAAAACTTATCAAAGAATGAAATAATTACGCACTGACCACTGACCCAAAAAAAACTCGAAAAATATTATAAAAACTAAATTATAAAACACAACTTTCGCCGACTGAAAACGTGAAAGATCACGCACTTAAAGATTTGTTTCATTTAGTGCCACCCTAATGTAAGTAATAGATGTGAGTGATCTGCGGACAACGCGTAGCAAGTTTAGGTACCAAGTACCAACATAGCAAGATAAACCCATGTTTTCACTGGAGGACATATTTTGTAATACTAAAAACATTGTTGCACTACAACAATATATTCGTGGAACCTTATAAAAGCTCCGCAATGTCAACTAACTCAGCAAAGATTATTAAACAGACACAAGCTCTTAAATTACCATTTAAAGTGAAACCATCAACATATTGTTCCAAAAGTAAACATCTCCGTGATCACCACAAAGCATAAACTGACATTTACGCATCTACGAACAAACACACAAAATCATATGCTCCAATAAATTCGATATACAACTTGAACATTGTAACTTGGAATGCTCTGTTCCTTTTCTTGTCTATTTCATCCAAAAATAATCCCATCAGGATCAAATGAGAATAGAAATTTTCAAATTCACGTTAACCAGCTACAATACAATATACATGAACTCTTATCCTTCTCTATATATACAGTTTCTCTGGGGTGTGCATTTGTATATTGTATAAGAGTAGTATGTATTTTTATTGATTGAGCTGGACAATAAAATCCACCCCTTCTATCTGCTGGGCTTTGGGCAATACAATAATGAATCCCTTTCTATTATGGTCTTTTCAAAAAGCTATAAGCGAATAAAAACTTCGTGTAGCACAAATGAGATTGCCAGAATGAAAGCGAGCTAGGACCGAACTAAAAAACAATGGGTTTAGAGAATTGGAGCTCCTCCGCAAAGTCATTGTGACTTTAAACCTCCTGAATAGTCAGACATACTGGTGGTGGCATGCAATGTCAAACCAAAGGGCACAAGCAAATGAACAAAAGGATCTGCTGCTGCAAACTCACTTCGGAATAGTGCCACAGCACAACATTCCCAACGCATACTGACTATTCTGTCGTTCACAAATGAAATATAATCTCGAACTTCCCGCAATACATTTATTCAATGTATCCTCGCTTTCTCTGTCAAGGATGTTTATGAGAATGGTCCTGGGATACCTTTAGGTAGTATAAAATAACAACAAAACATCTACACATCGGAATTACAATCTATATTGTGATCTTGCATTAAATAGGACAGCAACAGCAGAACCGCATTTGGCATACAACAGGCTTGTAGACAGACTTATGCATATTCGCAACCAACTACATATTATACACCTACAAATAATGTGCTTTCGGAAAAGACTCGCGATTAATCAGCGTCTCATTTATACTCATTTTCTAAACTACCCAAACGACTCGACGAAGCAAACGAAAACAATCGCAAACTTTAATTTTAAATTTTCGACTATGCACTGCAGGCAAATGTCCACAAATGTACATCTTAGCCTGATGTGCAAATTTAATACAGTAAGGTTAACAAGAAACAGGCTGTTTAAAATATTCAAATGATTCAAAACCAATTATAATACAGTAGTTGATATCACTTAGGAATTCAAAGCACGGTTCAAATTCAACCACCCACTTTCATAAAAGGTATTCAACCAAGCTACTCGTATAAGTCGGGATCTGGACTATATTCATCGGTTCTAGTTCACAATCAGGGAAAATATCGGAAGTTTTTTATGGGAAACTCTGCTCAAAACTTATTGAATAACCAAACGTGACATTGAGTTAGTAGATGCACAAAAGTTTATAAGACTATAAACATGATAAAATTCCTACAAGAATCAATTACTTCTCCAGCCCTCCGGTCTTCTGAAGCAAACAAGCTCCAATTTGAATGAGTTGATCCAGATACCCCATTTTGTGTAGAACGCGAAGAGATTTTGGATGTGAACCTCGACTTGTCATACCGTTATCAATGAAGACAATCATGAGCAATATGTGAGCAAGTCAGGAGGTCAGGGGTCATGATGTTGTAGAGAAGTGGTCAAAGTTTCGACCCTTGACTCCAGTTCTGATAATCTTCACTTTTGATTTGCAGTTTTCCAGTTGCACGAAAAAGTTCATAAAAAAAAAATATATAATTTTTATTATTGCTGAAGGAAAGCCTAGTAGTATGTGCAGTTTATAGATAAGGGCTTCAATACATACAATATCAAATGCATTCTCGAAATTGAGGAATGTGCTCTGGGATCGCAATTCACTTGCTTCCGATGTTTCCGCGGAAGTATTTTGAAGGTCACCTGTTTTAGTCGGGGTAAAAGTTCGTCGATTTCCTTATTAATGGCAGCGATTTCTTGTAGTTCTATTGAAATTTGGTCCTGCCCAATTATTTTCGATGAATCCAGCTCCATTTCTGACTCATTTGTGTTGACCTCATTAGTGCCAGAGACTTCTTCGGTTTCTTTACATAATTTTCCATCCCTGTTTAGAACATAAACTCCAGTGCTCAAGTCTCCGAATCCTTCTGAGATCTCTCTAAGAGTAGGGTCCACTGTTATATCTAGTATTGGTGAATAATTGTTTGTTTTTGACGCTTCATTTCGAATTACCTTTAAAACTATATCAGCATCAACAACAGAATCTTTCAGCTGTCCTGACAACGATTTCATGACTTCTGCAGCTTTCTCAAATCTGGAAGGCTCAATGTATTATTCTGGTTCGGGTAAGGGATGTACATGAGCGAGCAGCGTTTTTTTTTTGACACATTTCGAATATCTGCTGCAGGGTTCAATGCATACAAACTATATTTTCGGAATCCTTTGAATTGAAGCCACCATATCCTTATTTCTAATAATGGCCTCATTCAAAAGGGGACAGAAGCTTTATTTTCGTAAGTGCAAATTATTTGACTGCCAATCTCGCAGCGTAGATTTCCAATCCGATTTTAAGGGCATAAAAACACTGACGTCTGCTGGCTGCATTTTGTCCGCAGTATTTATTGGCAACGACAAATAATAAAACTGGACGTTCGACTTCATCAGCAAGCAAGCGATAGTGCACACAATTACGAACTCAAAAAATGTTTCACTCTTCATTCAGCCACTCTCTCCGTCCCAAAAACGAGGAGAGGATTTTGGCATACTTTCAACAATTTATTTTGGTGGACGCATGTATGGAAACACAACCATTAGCTCAAGAGTTTTCCGTCCGCTGTTTCCTTTTCATTTTCGGCGGCAGTTTGGAAAATATTTGTATAGCCTTTGCGGGCTATAACTTTTCCAGTTTTTTTTGGCAGAGGCAAGAGCTGGTTTCGTCACCTTTTATTAGTATTATTCTTGAAGGGTTACTGATTATGTTTTCTTGGCCAATGCTTTTTAAATAATCTTCCAGTTCTTTTTCTCCTGTGTCACTACACTACACTACGGCTCTGCCCTTACTTATAGCTTGCCTCATTGCTATAAATGGATTTTGCTTCATCAAAGCTTGCATCCATGTTCTCCCTGGTCGATCATTTTTAAATGGTGTTTTTCTTTTCGTGTCTCTTATAATTTTTGGACCGTATTTAACAAGTCATTGATTTTTAGCGGAAAACCGCAATTGCAGAGATCGGCACACCACTGCGCAATCTGTTGTTCCTCTTCAGATGTTAGATAAGGATCTGCTGCTGCTGGGCCCATCGGCCTTGCAAAGTTGAGCGGCACTTCTTAAAAATAATGAAAGTAGGAGCTTAATATGGACAAAAACGACAAATTATTATTCATATTAAATAAATTTGTCCGGACACTGAACCTTATTTTCTTAGTATCCGAACAGACTAATTTAAACTTAGTAAACCCTGTCTGAATACTGAAAATTTATGAGGAAAACGCATTTCTCTTTCTGAAAATCATAGAAAATAATGTCAAACTATTTCTTATGTCGAATTTACACGATTGGAAAACTGCCCGTATAATGACAAAAGCAACAACAAAAGAATGGACAATTTCATTCTTTTTGTCATTATACTGGCAGCTTTCCATTCGTGTAAATCCAGCATTAAAAGCATTAAAAAGAGAATTAGTCTTTTCTCTCATTTTTTACGGTATCCGGACAGCCTGCCCGGAAACTGAAAATCATCTTCCATACTGGTTTCAGTGTGCGGACACTAAGAACTTAGACAAATTATTTAATTTATTTCAAATTATTTAAGTTTATTGAATTTTAAAGAAAAGTAATAGCTCCGTTATAGTAAAGTAACAAATACTTCTTGTTCAATTACTTACTTCTTTAAAATTCTCTCAGTATTTTTATCTTACACACAACGAAAACACAACCGCAGACCTCAAAACAGCACTCTCAGACCTCCGATAGTGTACTGAACTGACACTTAACTCTTGAAAAATGCATTTGATCTTTGATGTATACCTTAAAGCTGAAACTGTGTATGCATATGAAGGACACATAATACCCGTGCTGGATTTATTTATTAATCTAAAAAAAAACACGGAGTGTCTGGATATTAACACTGTCCACGTCCGAATACTAGTGCGTTTACCTTGTTGCTCTTCGATTGCAATAGCCGCGTTTTATTAACGCTCATAATGCATATGGTTCACCTCTTGAAAATAAAACGATGCGGGTTAGTGCAAAAACAGTGCTTTATATCAGTCTCTTTTTTTCTTATGTTTATTTGTTTTTCATGTAAACACTTGTCTCTTTTCCTCTCTATTCCTAACACTGCTGAGAAATCGCTGACATCATTCACAATGGTAAATAGCCCTCTGCGGTTCAGAGTGAAAACCTCTATCTGGGTTATTTAAATTAACCTCGATAGAATAGAAACAAGAACCAACTAAGCAAAAACCAGCATCAATGCCACCTGGCAAAGCTTCCTGGCAAGAAGACATATAAGTCTAAGATTGAAGTGGAAACTCTTTCAAGCAGTGTGCAGGGCTATCCACACACGTCTGGGGTTTCAGCTTGTTCGAAGAAGTAAATAAGCTTCAACAGTATTTCCTTAAACGGATCTTAAAGCTACCAGCTACTACACCAAACAATGCGTTATCACTTGAAACCGGTGCAGAAGACGCACATTTCTACGCCCTAGAACTTCACCTGCGACATGTAAAGAAAATCTAGTTTTACTTCAAGGAACACAGACTTCCACATCAACTCTCGAAGATTCTTTAAATCAATTCTGGGTAAATGAGTTAAACGAAATAGGGACTGAATTTGGAATATGCTGGGATGAAAGTGTGGGGATGAAATTAAAACAATTTACAATACAATACAATTAATATTTCTTAAAATATTTACATCTGAATTATTGTTCAAATTTTATGTATGTACAAAAACCACTACGTATAGGAACTTGTTTGCCAGACTGTGTGCAAACAACTTGAAATTCATTGTCCATTTGAAACCACAGGGTGATTTAAAAATTAAAACTTAATTTTAATAATCCTCTTTATAGGGGTACTACTTCGTGCGAGAAAGTGGCAAATCCTGCAAAGCATCTACATACATACTTATCTCTCTTTTTTTTTATTTTTTGCCACGAAGACGTTGATTTGCTTTATGTTGAAGCCAACAACCAAATTAACAAAATGCTTAAAAAAAAACTCTTTGTGATGTGTTACTTGTATACTTTTTGCCAATCATTTAAAGTTTTGGCTCTTGTTCGACGAATCACCCAGTTTCGGCTATGTCCTTGAGCTTACGCCCCACCCAACAAGAACGAGGAGGAGAAGATGGCGATGACGACCAACGACTGTGCCGAAAGGCAAAAGGAATGAATATTACTTACAGCAAGCACTTACATATCACAAGTTATTGCGGTGTGACTGCTGCACAAATTCTTACACAAATCCCTTAAAATGTTCATTTACAATTGTCATCCTGTATGGGACTAAAAAAGAAGAAAAGCTAAGCAACTGCCAAGCCCAAGACCTATAGCCTGATGCAAGGACCAAACGAGAAGAAATAAGTTTGTTCCAGAGGATATGTCTGTCCACCCGAGGCGCGCAGATGATTGAGAAGCTTTGTGCGAAAACTCAAACACTCCAGTTGCACTCTCTGATCTCCCGAGGTGGTCCGTCGCAATTTCGTGTTCAGCTTATATGTAGAATAGAAGTATAGAGGGCATTATAATATCGTTCTCCCACTTCCAAAAATTTAACGTTCATTTCTAAAGGATTCAGAGACATAATTTTTTTTCTGTCGAAAACATGGCTCCTTGAAGTCAAGGAAAACTTCCCGACACCGACCGCAGTGTCACCGAAAGCTCGAAAATCACTCTGGGATATGCCAGACGCAAAGCCAAGAATACCCAAGAAAACCTCTTCTTTCAATGCATGCATCTACATATCTTGCCATAGAACAGCGTGTGCATTTATGCGTCTTCAATTCTCTTTGCGAAAAACAAATATTTGCCATAGATATCGTCCTGCGGGAGTAAATCGAGTGGGAAAACATCTTGTAATTTATAGTTTGCATTTTCTCACATCCATACGTATATACGTGGATATCTAGAATGCTCATTAGGGTGGTCGTTTTTGTTTTCATCCCCTATAGTCGCTGTAGGGGTAAATTAAATTTCCCCTTTTTTTGCATACTAGAAAATTCGCGTAAGATCTTCCAAAAAAAATCAGAGCATGTAGGTGGGAACTAGACAAGAAAAAAATCTTACTGGAGGGGATTAATATCCCCCCCTGCTTGGACGGGAGGGGCAATTTAATAAAATATTTGCATAAAATAGAAAAAAAAAAAATAATTAAAAAACAACGGAAATACTTACAGTAATGTTTGGCAGCTTTTTGGAAAGCCAGAAGTCCATTCTTATGGCTTGTTTTTAAATTAAGGTTTTTTGATGAACTGTTTTGGCTAAAAATTGTTTCAAACTCAATATTTTAAAGAAAAATTATTATTTTATTTTTTTTAATTATAGGTTTGAAAACAGATTTTGCTGAAATTGTTTATTCAAAGAACTTTATTTAATAATCAACTATTAAAATGGACTTCTGGCTTTCCAAAAAGCTACAAAACATTACTGCAAGGGTTGCCGTTGTTTTTAATTAATTTGTATCTATTTTATGTAATTATTTTATTAAATTGCCCCTCCCTTCCAAGCGGTGGGAGATATTACCCCCCTTCAGTAGGATTTTTTTTGTCTACTTCTCACCTATATGCCCTGAATTTTTCGGCAAATTTTATGCGAATTTCCAAAAAAAAGGGAAATTTAATTTACTCCTACATCGATTATAGGGGATGAAAATATATATCTTAAAAAATTAGGGAATTTTGTTGTCTTCATTTAGAGCTGATTTAGGCCCATCCAAATAATAAAACTCAAAAAAACCCATTATAACGACCACCCTAATGCACATACATAACATATACAAACTTATGTAGGTATGTGGGTTTGTGTGTTTTTTTTTTCTGGCCAAAACATGGGAATATTTTAATAGTGAAAATAATTTAGAGAAAAGCTGAAACTTGAAGAACAGTTGAGTCTCACTTTTCGGAACACTCATTTTATTTGAAATACAATGTTTACACAAATTCGACCTTCGCTGAGAAAAAACTTAGAAATTTGGGATTCAATTTGGAGTTTCAATATGTGCAGGGAATTAACTTCACGGGAACTACCTTCACACGGGAATTAACTTCTCCAATAGTGGGACTTTATTTCACTTTGTTGGAGTGAAGTTATTTTCCACTGAAGCTGAGAGATAATTTCAATTTGTTGTGCAGAATAAACTTTGCATACACCCAGCCTCGTTACTACCCCAAATGCTATGATGTGCCCAAGCAGGGGGGTTACATACCTCACTGTTTATTCGCCGTAATGCCTTACATAAATAGAGTGCTAGCACCCAGAATTACGGCGAATGAACAGTGGTATATGAATGGGGGGGCATGTTGCCCCCCTGCAATCTGTGGGAAATAACTTCACGCAATTTTCGGATGAAATTACCAAAAAAGAGTGAAATTATTTCTCACCAGACATGAAGTTAATTCCCATGTGAAGTTATTTCTCTGCACCTTTAGCTTTTTATTTTTAAAAGGATGAAACGGAGGAAGAAGGCTTGTCTCACTTAATGCCTCAAAGTCCCCTACATGCCAGAAACGGGCTCGTTCTTATTCCTTTTAGAACGAAAAGTAGCAGGTTAATTTTAAAAATTAATAACTTCAACAATATTCTTTTAAACTTGAACATGGAATTCAATAAATTTCTGTGAGCATTCTATGGATAAACTGTTACGAAGTATTGCATTTTTACTATGTTAAGGTGAAAAGGACTGCTGATTTGGATTCTTTCAATGTTCTGACATCATTGGTCGTTGCAAAAAGGATTAAAACTGAGTTTACATTTACAAGAGTCCGAAGTAGCGATATTGTACTTTGTACTGTATGCTTAAAAGAATACCACTTTAAGAACTATTAATTTATTGCGTATAGGATTAAGATCGGTGATCATATTTACTTAGAAATAACTGCAACCACGGCACCTAATATGTGGTCTTGTGACGAGAATGACACCCTATAAGATGTGGAGACTTGTTTAATATAATGTTTCCTGCTTTTTGCCAATGAAATAAAATAAACAAAATACTTACACTAACAACGGTGAAAACGATTGTTTTTGAAAATAAAGTCAGACATTTTAAATTGTTTTCTTTTTTCATGTTACTAAATGTGTAGATATGTTGAGGGATAATCTGTTCACAAAAATATATGTTCTTTTTGTTGTTCTGGTAGGTACTGTTAAAGTTTAGATGATTGAAATGAAAGGCAATCAGTAGTATAAAAGAAATAAAGTGTTTAATGTTCGGTAATTCAATAAAGACTGTATATTTGATAATTCAAGAAGTTAACATGAAAGCAGAATTGCAACAATAGCTATTGACTTTGCAGTTAAATACAGTGGTGCAAATAAGTTTTATAACAGGTACATTGAGAGTGAAAATTTCTTAAGAACAATAAGATTTAGCAATGCACTTTTGTGTGTTTTTTTTTGTCAAAGTTTTCACTATAAAAAAAAATAACAAAAAATAAAAACACTGTGCCTACATTGGAGAATGCAGAACATTGATTGGATGTCATATGCTGTTATTTAAATTGAAAACAGTAATTTTGGAAATTTGTAGGTTTTTTTGTTATTAAATTTACCTATACAATTTTTATTAAAGTACTCAATATGAATTAAAAAATATATTTTTCTGTTTTAGAGAACATAACAAAATGAAAAACAATTTTTATTTTTAATAAAAGAATATTTATTTTTGAGTAATTAAAGCTTCCGATCCCTTACCACAAGTGGGGAGAAATCTTCAGATTTACGAAGTGACACTTAATGAGATCGAATGATCCCTTTTTATAAAGATTAAATGCTAACGCAGCAAATCTTTGTTTGACTGCGGTCTGCGGATGATGCCACGATTCATTTTATTCTTTATTGTGAAATACTTTTGGTATCCATTGGATACTCCCACATAAGTTGCTGGAGGCAAAAAGTGCTGATGTGCAATTTTATGTTAGTGATATCGGATATCGCACCCTCATCTCAGTACAACAGAGTGATAAGTCAAAAATTAGCACCTTTGAGTTAATGATGAGGAATTTTTCGCAATGAATTTGGGTTTTTTTTAAGGAGCTTGACGTTCTTAGAGTTGAAAAAATGGACAAGATATTTGCATTATGTCAAAAAAAGCACCTTATAATAAGAAAAAACGCCTTATTGAAGAATTCAGTCATACAAAATATTTCAGTGAAATATGGAACCATCACGAAATGCTTCTCACTTTGTCTCTTATTTGGATTAACAGTCCCAATACAACAAGGATATATTCCCAAATGAATCCATAATCCAACATTTCACAATTTTTTTCTTAAAAAAACTCATGCAATAAAGAGTCAACTCAAAATAGTCTCTTTGAAATGTTTTTTCATTTCAATGCAACACAGATACATATTGAAAAAAATACTACATTCCAGTACAATAAAGTATCATTTCCAAATACCGCTCACTTTTTTTCGACTATTCATGTGCAACATGGCGATAAGTAGCAAAAAAAAAAAATCTAGAGCAACAAAGTGACAATTCTAATTTTGGCGGTTTATTTATCATTTCTCATTCTAATTTCTTGAAGTGTTTGTGGTGTTGTGTTTTGAACTCCCGGAAAATTTGTGAAATTAACATTTAATATGGATAATCCTCGTAAATTATCAATCCTTAAAAAGGTAAAAACTTACTTACTTACTTATCCGGCTCCCGATCCATGAAGGGTCTCTGCCTGAGATATTGCGGTCTTCCATCGGTTGCGGTCCCTCGCACGCTCCCTCCAGTCGTCGAGACCAAGCACTCTTGCTTCTGTGACCGCCTGTTCCCTATAGCGTAGGTTTAGTCTTCCTGGGGCCTATTACACAATACATAAAGTGCTTGTTGAACAAGTGAAATTCAACAACTTTTAAAAATTTGTGTAACACGGAACAACAAGTCTAGGAGAACTTGAACAATTGTTTTGGGTTCTTTCAACAAGTGGGAAATTTCATAAATTCAACGTTTCTGTAACTGGAAACAACAAGAGTTCGAAAAATAGAGAATAAACTTGTTGAAAAGTTGATAAATTTCAACCGACGGTTCTTGACTTGTTCGAAGTCAACAAGTTAGAAATAAATGCTTGCAGTGGTGTTTAGCAACAGCAAGTGATGAAATCGTTAGAAATAAATTGTTCATCAGCAAAAATATGAAAACTCAGTACTGAATCGTACACAGTTTATGTCAATTAGCTAATCCGTTAGCGAGATTTATGACAGTATTTAAAAAAATAGCTAGAAAAATTATTTTTGCGCTTATCTTGAAAACGCGTATTTGGGAAAAAATCTGTATTTTTGTGCTCAGCGACCCACTACGATGGCCTAAAATTATGTAAACTAGTGTATATGCGCAAAAATTAATAGTTTTGAGAAACTGAAGTGTAGGTGGGTTAGTAAAAAACAATCTTGATTTTTGTTTTAATTTTAAGTTTGAAAATTATTTTTCAAAAGCTATTTACAAAACCAACTTTATTTAAAAAGGAAATTGGAGAATGGATTTTTGGCTTTTCGAAAAAGCTATTGCCTGACATTGTGAATTATGCAGTTAATTTTTATAATTGTTTGTTATTTTAGGCAAATGTTTTAGAAAAACTATCCCTCCCGCTCAAATGGAGGAAATAAACACCTTCTCCGGTTTCAATTTTTGTTTGTCTTCGTCCAACCTAAAAGGCTCTCTCCTTTTGTCACATCTCATATTAAACATCCTGTAAAGAATTTGTTGTAATTCAAATTTAATTTTCAAAAAAACTGCAAAATTTAGTTATTTTTTCAGCAAAAAATATATGCATTGAGTATTTTATGCTTCAATTAATAAAAACATTCATTTGGAACGAAATCATAATCTTTGACGCTGTGCACCGTGGAGAAAAACTCTAATTATTTACAATAAATTTATTTTGTTTAAAAAAAAAAACAAACATTAAAAAGCAAACACGCCACCGTACTAAGCCGCCAATAGACCACAAAAATAAATGTATTCACTATAAAGTAAAATTTCTATGTGCGGATTTTTGTTGTCTTGTTTTTGAGCTGCTTGAATTTTTATCTGAAAAAACGTAAGCAATCGTGCTAAGAGTCATCTGAATTTTCAAGATTTTAATGACAGGCGACCAATCAGAAGCTCGAAAAATTCAGATATTTGAATCCATGAACGGACGGCTGATTTAGAATTTATTTATTGGTGATGAAGAATTTGGTTTATAAAAACAAAATGTTTTAACTTTTATTCTAAATCGAGCAGTGATAATGAGAATCAAAATGACTGTTCGCGTACCTCCCAAAACAACGAATTTCTACGAATTAAGCCCAAAGTTCTGTCAAAGCTCATATAAAAAAACAAAATTCGTAGCAAGACGTAGTTTTCGAAAGTAGAATAGATAGTAGAAAGAAAAACTTGACTTAAAAAGAACCACAGGTGTTGTCATTGTATACGGTGAATAAAATATTGATTTATCTTACTGAAAGTAAGTAAGAGCTAACAAGCAAAGCAATGATTTAAGATGAAATGTTTTCTTTTTTTCGGAACATTTCGGCTAATCGCGTAAGAATTACTTGTTGAACTGGTTCAACAAGTCGAGGGAAATATTTTCAGTTGACAATTGTTGCGGTTTTTATTGAGTTACAGAAATGATTTTCACTTGTTGAACAAACATAGTTGAACAAGTAATTGTTGACTAGTTGACTTGTTGTTCTGTGTTATAGGCCCCTGGTCGTCTCGAACCTTGGGGCTGGGATTCGAAGATTTTCTTGGCTGGAGCGTTGCTGTTTATTCGATCGATGTGGACGAGCCAGTGTAGTCGACGTGTTTTGGCTCTTTGGACTACTTCCACATCTTTATAGAGCTCATACAGTTCAAGATTGAATCTTCTCCTCCAATCGACCTCTTCGCATATACATAGGACCAAATATCTGCCGAAGAATTGTTCTCTCGAAAGTGCCCAGTATCAAAATCCCCTTTTTTTTTACTTATCGTCCAGCGCTCGGTGCCGTAGAGTAGAACTGGTAAAATTAGCGTTTTGTATAGCGTGCACTTTGCCTTTCGAGAAATGAGTTTTGAAGCCATTTGTTTGGCCAAACCGAAGTAGCAGCGGTTTGCTTGGGTAATTCTTCGTCGGATTTTCACTAAGGTTTCGTTCGTGGAATTGATGTTTGTTCCGAGGTAGGTGAACTCCTTGACTACCTCGAAATTACTGTTACCAACAGTGACGTTTTGTCCTAGGCGATGGACAGATGAGGATTTGTTTGTTGATATCATATACTTTGTTTTGTCCTCATTCACTTCAAGACCAACGCGTTTCGCCTGTTCATCAATAGCTGTGAATGCTTCAAGTACAGCTCTCTTGGAGCGGCCGCTGATGTCGATGTCGTCCGCATAGCCAAGCAGTTGAGAAGACCTGTTGAAGATAGTGCCTTCCATGTTAACACCACTCTTGCGCACTATCTGCTCCAGGACTAAGTTGAAGAAATCACATGATAGCGCATCTCCTTGTCTGAACCCTGTACACGTCTGGAATAACTTGGATGAGCTGTTACCCATTTGCACGTTGCACCGCGTTATTTGTAACGTCATGCGGCATAGCTGGATCAGTTTTATCGGGATACCGAGTTCCGACATCGCCAATAGAAGATCTTGGCGACTTATGCTATCATATGCGGCTTTGAAGTCGATGAATAGGTGGTGGGTCTCGACTTGAAATTCGTTGGTCTTTTCCAGGATTTGCCTCAGTGTGAAGATTTGGTATATCGTTGATCTGCCTGGCCTGAAGCCACACTGGTACGTGCCGATCATAGTGTTGCAGAAAGGTTTTTGACGCTCACATAGTACGTTGGATAGGATCTTGCAGGCAACATTAAGCAGGGATATGCCTCTGTAGTTCTTGCAGGGCATAGGATCGCCTTTTTTGTAGATTGGGCATATGGAGCTATTTGACCAGTCATCGGGCATACTTTCCTCCTCCCACACTTGGTTGATGAGCTGGTGCATGCACCCTACCAGGACATCTCCTCCATTCTTAAAGAGTTCCGCAGGTAGGCCATCCGAGCCGGAGGATTTGTTGTTCTTAAGCTTGTGGATGGCTTTCTTAACCTCTTCAGTACTGGGCGCTGGGACTGGATCTTCATTGACTGGTCTTATGCTTCTTTGTTCCTCTGTTGCCTCCTCTACATAATGCCCATTAAGCAGTTGCTGGAAATGCTGCTTAAACACATCTACAATTCCCTGTGTTTCGGTGACTAGGCTCCCTTCGCGTTTTCGAAGAGCTTGCGTGCCAGTCCTATTACCAGATGCCAGTTGCTTGGCTGTTTTGTAGAACCGGCCGGCGGGTGTTGGTGGCAGTGCTAGACTCTTCGAGATACTTGAGCTGAGAGGCTGCAGATGTTCTTTTCTTTCTACGCAGGGTTTTTTCTCTTTCCTTCTCTTTTCACGGTACTCCTCTTTGCATTCGTGCATTTTCCGTTTCCTGCTTCAATACCGCGCGTTCATCGTCATACCACGAGTTCTTTTTTCTGGGTGGTTGATAGCCTATGGTGGTCTCGGCTGTCTCCTTAATGATGTCGCGATATTGGTTCCACTGGTTGTTGACGCTTGTGGCTGGGTTTACGGCAGAGAGTTTCCCGGTCAATTGCTCACTGTAGTCTCTGGCTTTCTCAGATGTGCTAAGGCATGCAATGTTGAATTTCTTCCTTTGGGCGGTCTTCGTTTTCTTTTCGTTGGACAGTCAGGCTCTGAACTTTGTTACAACAAGAAAGTGGTCAGAGTCCACGTTTGCACCTCGGAAAGTTCGCATGTCCAAGATGTTCGATGCGTACCTTGCGCCAATTAGCACGTGGTTGATTTGGTTGGCAGTTCAACCATCTGGAGATCGCCAGGTTGCTGTGTGTATCCCTCGCCTGGGGAACCTAGTGCTACTTATCACCGTATTACGAGCTGCAGCAAAGTCGATTAGTCGGAAGCCGTTTTCTGTTGTCGTTTCGTGGAGGCTGTGCTTACCAACTAATCCGCCAAAGATGTTTTCCTTTCCGACTTTAGCATTGAAGTCTCCGAGCACGACTTTGACATCGTACTCCGAACAGGCTCCGTCCAGGAGGTCGTAAAACTCCTCCTTGTTAGACTCCTCAGCTTCATCGGTAGGGGCGTGTGCACATAATAGGATGATGTTTTGGAAGGTAGCTTTGATGCGGATCACAGCCAGGCGATCGCTGATCGGCTTGAAATCGATGACTTTCGATCTCAGTCGATTTCCCACGACGAATCCGCATCCTAACATGTGCAGTCTTTGATGGCAGCTGTAATAAATGTCGCAATCTTTTCTTTTCGTTATACCTGATCCTATCCATCGTATCTCCTGGATCGCGGTAATATAACCGCGAAAAAAGTAGAAACGGAGATTAATAATTTTAAGTGAAATAATGATAAGTTAATGTTTATTTTAATTCTTTTAAAGTGTGTGAACTCGGAAAGCTGTTCCTTGCATAACTTTGTTGAAGAAATACAAAAAAACTTAAGCAAAGTTTGTAATTTAAGTTTTATTTACCATAATTTGCATGATGTATTTACAATGATTTGTTTTTTTTTTACAATAGGATTACTACAAAGTTTAGCCTTACTATCATGTGGAAGTAGACAAGATCGAATATTGTATTGTGGAGGAGGAGAATCTGGTCGAGGAGGTTGAGTATTTGGAGTTGGATAGAAGCTTTGCTGAAAATATTGAGGGTGAAGCTAGGTCAGATGTTGATGAGGGTAGTAGAACTTCTACACCAACGGAAGAAGTGAGTAAAGGTTTATATTCGTAAAATTTGTATTTAAAAATAATTGTTCAATAGATCTGTACTAGGAAACGTGGTCGAAATCAGAAAAATTGGGCGAGAAACATTAGCAAGGCCAACAGGAATTCAGGTGAAAATCACATCAACCAAAAAACTGCAAAAATTATTGGAGCAAGGTCTGTACAAGTGGGAGGGGTTGAAAAATGCTCATTCAACTAACTTCTTGGACAGCCAGAGGCAAGAATTATTCAGTTTGTATTGGAAACTGGGTGACATTTTGAAACAGAGGGAATTCATATGTAACAGCATCGAAGAAGTGAATCCAAAGTACAGGTATGCCAGAGACGGTGCAAACCTACAAAAAAACCGCCTCTTTTAATTTGTTAAAGATGAAGCTCGTGTTCGTGTGTGCAAAAAGTTTTTTGAAACAACCTTTCCGCAAAAGCCATTGAGACAGCTCAACGTAAATTTGTTGATAACGTCATTCAAACCGACCTAAGAGGAACTCATAATAACCACATATCAACAGATTTCAAAGAATTGAGTCTCATTATTTAAGGCAACAGACAAAACGAGAGTACATTGATGGAGGGTTGAACATCAATTGAATGTACAGAATGTACAGAGATACTTGCATTCGTGACGGGCTTCCATTTGCAAAGCAATATGTGTATACGAAAATGTTTTCAACTATGAATCCAACATTGGGTTTTTTAAACCCAAGAAGGACCAATGTATCCAATGCTTCGAATTTGAAAACTCATCCGAGGAACGAAAAACGGATATGCAAAATGAATATTCGAAACACATTCGCGAAAAAGACCTGTCTAGATATCAAAAAGAAGACGACAAAAAATAAGTGGAAAAATCAAAACTATCAAAGTTATTTGCATGGACTTACAAGCCGTAATACCTGTTCCGTGTGGTGACGTCTAGTCTTTTTATTATAAAAGAAGGCTTCAATGCTTTAATTTTACCATTTTTGAGGTTTTTTCCAATGAAGGGTTTTGTTTTCTTTGGCATGAAGGCATTGCACGTCGAGGATCAGACGAAGTCGCAGCATGCCTTAAAATGTATGTAAATAAATTGACAAGGAACATAAAGCATTAAGCATCTCATTATTTGGTCGGACAACTGCTCTGGACATAATAAAAACAAATATTTTTTGTCTTTCTTGATCCAACTTCTACAGATTTGCGATATAGAGTCCATTACCCAAAATTGTTTAATCGTTGGCCACACCCAAAATGAAGGAGACAACATGCATTCCCTTATTGAAAAAAATAAAGCAAGGTGCTTAAAATCTGGTCCAATTTACACCTGTGACCAGCTTGTCCAAATAATTCAATTGGCAAAAAAGGCGAGACCATTGTACAAAGTCCATCAACTTCAAACAAAAGAAGTCTACGATCTTAAAGAAATTAATGTCGAAAAAAAACATCCTAATATTGTGCAATATAAAACATCATTTTCAGAGATCGTTTAAAGTTTCAAATGAAGTGAAGTTCGTTGAATTCAAACCAGCATACCCAGATGGCCCCCCTAAGATACCCACTGCAAAGAAGAAAGACTTGATGGATCTTTGCAAGCAAAACTCTATAACTGAGTGCCATCATTACTTTTTACCAACTTAAGGACAGAAGATCCTGAAATTCGATCACCAATCATTAAATAAAAGATATTATTTTGAATAACTTAAAAACACTTATTTTTTTATTTATTTACTTAAATGCATTTAAGTAAATAAATAAATAAAATAAGTGTTTTTAAGTTATTCAAAATAATATCTTTTATTTATTTCATGAAAAAACACGTTGAAAATCTCCAATATCAAATCACCAATAATTGCAAACAAAAGGCGCGCTGGAGTTTAAATTTTGGAACACATTTGGAGATATTTTGAGATGTCTCTTTATTGCATTAGCTCATACTGTACTGCTAACTTCACTCTGAAGTTAGCATAAAAGTCCTTTACTCAGTAACGGTGATACTTAGAAATTCGCAGTTAGGCTCCAAATTTGCAGTTCAAGAAAAATTAATGTCCAAATTTTGAAGTCCAAATTTGGAAAAAAAAATCGAGTAAATTCATTTTTCACTGTTAATGTCACTGTGAAGTTAGCAGTAGGTACATACCCTTTTCTCAGTAACTGAGGCACCTAGAAAATTGCAGTTAGAATCCAAATTTGCAGTTCTTTATGCACTTCAAGAAAGAACTAAGTTCAAATTTTTACGTCCATATTTGAAGAAAAAAAAATCGAAAAATTTACTTCGCACTGTTAACATCAGTGTGAAGTTAGCAGTACATACCATTTTCTCAGCCAGGGTTGCCATGTCTTGAACTAGTTCCATAGCCCAATTTCAAAAATTTTGTAGCCCGAAATCGGAGCCGAATAAGTAGCCCAAATAGTAGCCCAATAATATTTTTTTTTCTCATAACTTCAATCACAATTTATTAATTTTTGAAAAAAAAAAACAGAATAGAGGAAACTGAGTTTGTCACAATATTATTATTTTCAAATTTGGTTGCTTTCTGTTTACAGTTATTTTGTTTTTTTTTTATAAAAATGGGAATTCTGGGAATAACACATAAGCCAATTAATATTAAAGCAAAGTTTGTTGAGGTTCCTTGAAATGTCAAAACCAATGAGTACATTCAGTGAGTAAAAAGTGGTGCCAAATTTTGAAATACGTTAAAGATATGTTTTGGGGGAAAAAATGTTTTCTTACATAATTTATTTCTACGAAAAAAATTTAGCCCAAGATTAGATTTGGGCTATTTATAGACCAATTATGATTGGGCTGTCATAGCGAAATTGCTGTCGGCAATTTTGGAAAAAGATAGCCCAATTTCCGATAAATAGCCCAATCTGGCAAGCCTGTTCTCAGCAACTGTGGTAGGTAGAAAATTGCAGTTAGGGTCCAAATTTGCAGTTTTTCATTTACTTCAGGAAAAAACTAAGTTTTCACCAAGAAGTTTGTCTGTTAAACCGTAGCGGTTTCTCGTAGCGTTAGCATACAAATTTTTAGATGCCAATCCGAGTTCAATACCCAATTCCCTCCCTATTTGGTAAGAGGGTGCCTGAATTTAATTGCTCACCACAATTTCTGTCTTGCGGGCCATCATAGCCTCCACAACACTGCCAAAGTTTTCAGTAATTTTTTTTTATTTTTCACAATTCACTATGTAGGTATCTAATATCTAAAAAATTAAATTTATTTTTTATCGATAGAGATAAAACCATTTTGTTTTTTTTTTTTTTGCACAAGAAATTTTTTCAAGAACTCGAGTTTCGATTTTGATCAGAGAACACAGATCACACTGCAACAAGATGGAAACAAAATGAATTATGAAATCAAATGAAAGAAAAAGCTGTACGTGAAAGCTTAACTGTTATTTTTGCGCTTGGCCAATAATTTCCCAGAACAAAAAATGACATATGCATAAATATGAGTAGATCAACGATAGTCCAGTAAATAGAGAAATTTTACTACTGACCAAATGGAAAAAAATAAGTGGCAGGCTGAAATTTTGCAGGTCGTTTCGGGGGTAAATCTAAGTTGGCGACCTACTACCCCTTGCAGGCGTGCTGCCACGCCCACTTTTCTGCAATCATGGTTTATGAAGAAACAGCTCGACCGATACGAATGGAATTTTCATAATTTGTTGATATGATCAAATAAAAATTAAGAAAATTGTTAAAGTAAAATCCGCCCACTGCCGCGCCCACTTTTCTTATTTCCTTGTTTCTCACAAACTGCTTCAAGGATTTCCATGAAATTTTAAGAGTTTGTTATTATGGATGAGAAAAAATTGTCACATTGTTTTTAGTAAAATCCACGCACTGTCACCCCCACTTTTCTCATGTCTTTATTCCTCGGAAACGCCTCCTACGATTTGTATGAAATTCTGAGAGTTAATTCTTATGTACAAGAAAAAAATTAAGAAAGTTGTTTTATTTAAATCCCCGTTTTAGACTCATAGCATTGAAATGTACAAAAAATTGTGGATACGCTTGTGGCTACCGAAAAGCTGGTCTGAAATGTACACCAATTTGCAAGAATTGCAGTGGGGAAACCTGCGACCATAGTCGTCATCAGATTTCTCTACTAAACGAAAACGACGATTGTTTTGGCGATGAAATTTCAATTGAAAAACGTGACGCTGGGCCTTTGATTGAGAATGAGAATGAACTACCAGGTCCTTCTCAAAAACGAAAAAAAAATATAAAAATATAAAAATATTAATAAGGCATTATATTGATAAGGCCTACAGTAGACACCACTGTGCTGTTAACTCTACCTCCAGCGTGGTTTGAAAACACAATTGGATTTCCCACAACCCTATGAGCACTGATGAATAATACTAACTGTAAGTCTCGCCCGAAAAATCAAGATTTGAAAATTTTACACACCAAATAGCCGTCTTAAAAAGACAATATTGAGGAAAAGTTGGAGTGCTAGTGGGCGGATCTTACTAAAAGTGCTTTTTTAATCGATATATAATATGTACAATGATTGTCCATTTAGCAGCGAAATTAAGAACAAGTCCTTACGCTGTAAAAGAACTCAAATAAATGATTTTCATCAATCTGAAGACTTCGAGGCCTGATTTGGGTTTTTATTTTTTATTTGAAAACTAAATTGTTACTCCCTAATACAGTTTGTAGAAATCAATAAATATACATGAAGAGAAAGACTACCTGTGGGTTTCACAAAACCAAATGTGCTTCGCAAATCTTTATATCACTAGTATAAAAAACTCTCAAAGTTTTATCCAAATCAGTTTCTGAGAAATCAAGATATAAAAAAGTGGGCGTGGTAGTGGGCGGACTGAAATGAAATTTTGTTTTAAATTTTTTTCTCTGAAAACTTCATGCAAATCATAGGAGCCATTTTCGAGAAACAAAGAAAGAAGAAAAGTGGGCGTGGTAGTGGGCTGATTTTTTTAAAACTATTTTTTTAATTTTATCTACGACTATATTGACAAAGTATGAAAATTTCATCCATATCGGTGCAGCCGCTTTTTCGGAAACCAGGATTTAAGAAAAATGGGCGTGGCACCGGGCCTGCAAGGGGTGGGAGGTCGCCAATTTAGACTTAAGTTGTATACCTACCCCCGAAATGACCTGCAAAATTTCAGCCTGTCGCTATTTTTTTCCATTTACAATTCTAATTTGACTGTACTACGATGGGATCTTTTCCCCTTACCAATTTTACACACACACAAACACAAATCTTGATGGACCATTCAATTGCGTGGGATTTTTGAAAGGATTTTAATGGAAATTAATGGCGAACTTGCATGTTTCTTCATATACAAAATTAGATCCGTTAGATGTCAAACCTTCGTGCATTTTCTGCAAGAAGGTAGGGGAAGAAAAAGTGTGGTTTTTGTAGAGGGTGCCAGGATGAAGAGGTGGAGGAGGGCTCATCCCACTTCCTCTGTGAGTGCCCCAGACTATCCAGAATTAGAAAATCAGCCCTCGGAGAATATTTTTTCGATTAACTGGGCGACGTCTCACTTTTGCCACTAAAAAGCATCCTAAAATTCATTCAGAATTCAGGATGGTTCAGGGAGGCACTCCCTTCCTAAAACTTAAACTAACTCCCTCCCCTTACCCTTCCTTTACCTGCATCTTACATATCCTGGGGAGCGCAATGGATCTATTGAGATCCGAGTGAGGTGATGGGGGCCACCACATCACCACCCCTTCTAACCTAACGATCCTGTTGCCGTTCAACATTGACATTTTGATATTTCTTTAATTTCCCACGCAAAGTCATCACTCCATTTAACCTTTAGCTCACAACTACGAAAATAATTAAAGAAAATACCAATTTACAATCTTTTATTAATAAATTCACTTGATTGAAATTTGTTTTGTTCCTAATATAAATTTAATTCTTGATGATTTATTTTTTTTTCAAATATTACATTTGAATCAGAATTTGATCGGCTGATTCACAATAGCAATTAGTTTAGATGTGTTCGATTTGTTTTCATGTAATTCCCAACCTAATTTCGTGCAAATTTGGTGGAAATCATCTCAATTCGAACTTTGAATTTGTATGGAAAATAAGGTATTTTGGGATCAAATTTGGAAATTTTCAACGAAATTACCTCATTTGGCCTAATGAAAACGCAGTATAAGGTCATGCAGGCAACGGTTTTTGTAAGCTTTCGCTATAGGAACAAAACAACTTTTGATTATTTTATTAGGTTAAAAAATAGAAATAAAAGATCAAAAACTTTTATACATAGATTTTAAATAAAAATATTTATTTTAAACTAATATGACAACTTTTTCATTTGGCTGTTTCAACGCGTTTAGGAAATCAAAGTTCCATCATCAGGTTCGATTATACTTTTAATTTTGTCATTTCTTGTTTTTTCCAATTTATAATATTATTATATTGAATTTTGGCTTTCATCTAAGCTGTCATCTGCAGGGTTGCCAGGTCAAGAAGCACTTGCCCAGCCAATTTCGCTTCGCGCACTGCGTCCAATATTCAGACGACATAATCGCCCAGCAAAGTCGGTAATTCGAGCAACCATGGACAGGTTTCACACCACGTTTACTCTAGTGGATAAGGCGCATCCTCAGAGACGCGCGCCGTACAGTGCACACCAAATACGCTATTCCTGCTGTGGAGGAGAGTATCGAAGAAGACCTGAATGAGTCCATCCGCCATCGCGTCGAAAAAATTGGGCCTCTCGGCTGGAATTTATTCGAGCCAGCTGCGGCGGCCACTTGCTCGAAATCATTTTTAAAACATAATGGCGAACCCTTATCTTTATAATAAAGCTAAATTCTTGGCCATAATATTAAAATATATGCGTTTTATTTCTTTTTGAAAACCACACGTCTAAAAAAGAACAGATCCTTAAAATTTGGACGAATTTAAATATTGCTGGACTTATGTTATGAATTTTCTAAAAATAATAACAAGTAATATGAAAAAGATAGCCCAATTTATGATAAATAGCCTAATCTGACAACGCTGGTCATCTGTTGTTTTGTTTAAGTTTGAATTTTGGTATTGGGCGAATTTATATATATGGCGTTTTTTCGAGCGTTGAAATTTAAGTGCGGTGTCGGTCGTAGAGTAGGTTGGATTTCAGTTATTATTTGTCATAGTATATTCTCCTCTCCTATTTTGTCTGCCCTACAGATTTCAAAATCTTCTAGTGCATCCAATAATCTTTTTTTTTTTTCAAAAGTGCATTGGGCTCAGGTTCAAGAAAAAAATTGTGTAGTTATGATTGTTATCGGAGGTGATTGGCGTAGTCATGGGCGAATCTAGACTTTAGGCGAGGGGGGGGGGGGGGGGGGATTGTCACGTTCTTCAAAATGCATAGTATTGAACTACAAAATAAACTTTTTTTTATTGCAAATGTATGTAGTTTAAGAGCCGTCATTTTTAAAACTTAGCACTTCAAAATCTATTTTTCTGTTTTGTATCGAAACACGAAGGAATTTAGGTAACTTACTACTTTCTTTAATGATATCCCCTGCTCCCTGCACAAAACAGAGGCATGTCGCCTTATAAAAATAAATGTTGAATTCCCAATAGTTTCTGTCAAGTTGCTAGGTGAACGAGTGCAAGTAATCAAATCCTCCGGCAAATTGAAGCATTATGCGGTGGTCATTGCAATCGAAAAATTAATTTGTTACCGAAGTTTGCTTTTCAATGTCAACCACGATTTTTGGCACATGTTTGAGAGATATTCCCAAAAAATAAGTAACATCTGAAAAGTCAGACCCTTACAAAATAACGCAAACCGAAATCTTCAATAAAGAAGACTCTCATTTTTTCTATAATCTCAAAATTAAAAAATCCAATTTTTAACAATTTCGCAAATAAACCGAAATCTCGAAAATTAAAGTCTCCAATGTCAAAATCTCGCATTTTCAGTAACATTCGCTCCGAATTTCGGACTGAAAAAAAATTAAACTCGAAGACGAATCTCCAACATTAAGAATCTCACGCAAGATTAGCAAAGTTTTGATTAAAAAGATTATTTTCTACGATATTTCGCGAGATTTTAATCTGTGAGATTTAAACTTGGGAGATTTTGTTAGTGTGGTTTTGTGGTGCGATTTTGTAATTGCAAGATTTTGTAACTTAAATTTTAAGATTTCTTACCCAACCAGATAGGCCACTATATAGATCGTGATAAAGGGTCGGTTAGTGATGTTTTTGGTTGTAATGAATTTTTAAAGCCAGTAATCCGGTTGAAGACTTCGGACATTTTACGACAAAATTTCGTGTTTATATTCACTAACTTATGTTTAGCAAGTGAGTGAACAGAATGGAGACGGAGCTGCAACTGGAGCTGCAGCTTGAATAGCTGCCAAAATGTTGAATAAGCACAACTTCAATGATTTGAACACAACACGCGCAGCGAGAGATTTTTGTTTTGCCAGTCAATCATTTCGTAGTAGTTATGGCTCTCAAAGTTGATTTTAGGTATAACATAATGATCTTATTGTATTTTCTGTAAAGCAAGTTTTCTTATTCGATTGCCATTATCTGTAAGCATGGAAAGTATAAGATTTTCAGGGTGAGCGCAGTATGCGTTACGCTGTATCACCGGATCTATTACGTCTTTAATATCTTCAAGTAGGAATCTTGAATTCTTGATAAGAAACCAAACATTCCTGGCAACATCTTTGCAGGAGCTGTTTGTTTTAATTTGAAACCAAGAAGTGCTATAAGACTTACAAGCATAATTTGCCAGTAAAATAAGTACATTTGTTGGGTGTTCTGTCGAAACGTAAGGACGTATTATTCTATTTGCAGTAGTAAGGCAGCGTGCATGTGACATTTTGCCAGGATTTCGTTTTGCCAAGTCAGGACTTATAACACCAGTAGACACAGCCAGACAAATTTCATACTTAATTTTATGTTTGAAAGATTAGGCAGATCCATTGACATAGGGTCGGTCAAATTGTATGATTGGCTTTTTTTTGTCCATTTAAATGATGAAATAAATGACGCAATGTTAATTCATTTGCATGTAGCTGATATGCAAGCCACTGTAAAGGCCTCGATGGACGCTTCTCTAATGCTAATATGACTACATTTTTCCGACCAGTGTTAACATTTGTTCCGGCACATCCAACCGCTATCAAGGAATCTAAGTTCATTTGTTTTCTTGTCAGATATGAAAATATTACTTCTTCAATAGCATTGGATGTTCCAGCAGATGAAGTTACGTGTCCAATTGTACACTGATCCTGGTTTTTGAATAATTGTTATATGTTCTTCGACTCTTATGCACCGATACACCTTTCTTCCATCTTTATCAAAACAAAGTGTTTTATCCTTTCTTCCGTCAAAAAATAAAGCCTCTAATTGATGTATTCCATGGTTTTTTAACAATAATTTTCTACGTCTAACCCGCTCTCGCCTTGCTATGGTCTATGATTAAAGGAGGAGAAATCGAATCACTTTCACGGACGTCACTCAAAATTGCTGATGCGATCGCTGCGCCATGCCATTTCTATGAGATACTCCGTAACGATCACATGTCTCAGCTAGTTTTTCCAAATTTTTCGATGAATTCAATAAAAATGATATTAAAAGAACTCAAACAAAGGAATGGGAATTTAATATAAGCCATCTAGCACTGAAAAAATTTTTACCTCAATGTAACAAAATAAATCCCAATGCTTTGCTAAAAGAACCAAGACCTTTACTGCAAACAGCAAAATTATAACAACTATTTAACAAATAGGCAAGGACTTGGATTTTATTTAAAACAATAATGCTTCTGTGATTAAAAGCAACCAATAAAAATTTCAATTAATATAAACATTGAAGATCTGCAAATATTTAACAGCTTAAAACAAGAATTTGTTTAAATATTTACTTCAATATTTTCGAAAAATCTTATCTTCGACCAATGGTCATCGGAGTTTACAGTGGCAAACAAAGGTAAACTTCCAAGCTCAGAATCTTATCTTTCGTAGATGAAGCAAAGTGTATTCTAATCAATGGCGTTACTGTCAATGATTGTGTGAAAACAAAAGTTGAAACTCGCTCTTTTATTTAAAACTATATGCAAATACGCTTACGCAGTGTCCTAGTTGACTATTTTAGTTAACTATGGTGGCACAGTTTTTCTGTTTTGAACGTAGCTAAGCTATACTTTTTCCAAGGTTTTTAGTGTTCTGAATCAAGGCAGTCGTTTCACTTTTTCAGAAAGCAGTACTTCGAGGAAAAAAATAGCAGTACACAGCAGTACGGCAGTAATATGTATATTTACAAACATAATTGTTAATGCATTTAATTTTGTTTAAATGTATATATTGTTCATTAAAAATTATCACATACGCTCCCATTACCTATTTACTCTAGCGCACTGCAATGGTGGTATCAAATTGTTTTCGTTACATAAAAAACTCTTATTATGTTTGTGCAGGTTTTTCTCAAAATCTGTTGCTTTTAGGAAAAAAGGTAGAATTTTGGGTAGAATTTTATGAGCTACATACAATATGTATTGTAAGTATTTTTATTCTTTTCCCCTCCTTAATATACCAAAGTTGACCCGCTGCAACTTCATTAGTACATAGGTACCTATAGGTTTAGATAATTTTACTGCCTAAAAGTAAATTTTCGTCATTTTGTCGTAAAATGAAATTCCATAAGGTTATTAAGTAAATTGAAACCACTCCTTTTTTCCAGATGGTGGCCTTACTTAGCCGGGACACCATAATAGCTTGGTTTATAATGAAAAAACGTAGCGAAACGCATATAGTACAGAAAATATTGCTGATCGATTAATGCTATTTTAATAAATTTTTTGACTTAATTTGCTACTCCATAAAAATCCTGCATGATTAACTTTTAATCTATTGGTTGTATGAAGAAAAAACATGGTAATTTTTTTTTTTTGTATAGAATTGAATAATTTTACTTTAATATTTCATTCCAAGAAGTTGATAGTTTTCGTGAATTTAGCAAAAAACTGAATTTAACACTTTTTTACTTCTCCAAAAATTCTTTTTTTCAGCCAAAATTTAGGGTGGTTGCTCAGGAAGTCAAAACAAAAATTCAGCTTTGTAGGAGTTTTGTGGAAGAACATAAAAGTCTAAATTTCCTGGGCTAGAGATCCATTAATATAATTTAATATTGCTTGACAGATGGGTTAAAAACTACATTTTTACGTGTGTGGAATATTTCATTTCAAATGACTTCAAAATGTCCATACACCTCCTTTTTTCGGATCATAAAAGAAAATCTGAAAAGTTCCAGAATTTCGAATTTTTCACTTGTGATATACAAGCAATGCCTAAACGACAAATTATGCACTCGTAAAAAAATGTAACGCGAGATTTTGTTCAATAAATCTACGACTTTGTTAATTTATTTATTTTAAAGCTTTTTGGATAGGATTATGATTTGCAAATGTTCTGTGAACAAATTTTCAAAAAAGCAGTACTTTGGTCGAATTAGCAGTACGGCAGTACGGAGTCTCAAAAAGCAGTACAAATAATTCAAGTGCAGTACTTCGACAGCCGTGTTCTGAATCAGAATCCCAACTCACAATTGCTCTACCAGGTCCGGTTTTTGAAGTTATTAAACAATCGATAACGATTCCCGAAAAACCTTATCTGCCTTTGTAAAATTCTGCTTTAATCTTTTAAATAGATTTTTTCGTCTCTGAATAGTCCCTTATTGAAATGTGTGTGTTTGATAGGTCGAATAGGTCGAGAGATTCGGAAGAGAAAATAGTTTTGGTGGGCAGACATATTTACGAATTCAAATTGTGCATCATATTACGAGCGATATCAAAAGAGTTTAGTTGATACATTGAATAATTCCAAAAACCATTTATATGAAAGCTTCCAGTACATTAAATCGCTTACACTATCATCAAATGAAATGATCAATACAATGATTCAAAAACGAAAATATTCCGTCATTTCAAATTGATTTGGAATAGAAAAAATATCGCGCACAGCATTCTTATTCATACAACATACTTGAATTCAATCTAAACTGAATTTCTTTGGCACAAGAAAAATGGAAGGAATAAGGAAATGTGTCTTTCTTAGCCCAGAGTCATATAAAGAACTGAGAATACAGAGGCCATTGAAGCACAACCCAAGACGATTCAATTGTTGGTACAGAAACATATAAACCATATAAATATAAATGGCAATAATTTTCCGATTAATTCCACCCAAGTGATTTTAAAAACTATTTTCCTGCATAACTACTCTCCCATCACCACCACCGGAATGTCAATAGCAGCACTGCCAGAACTCGACCCAGCACTAGAGCTAAAGTCTTCACCCCGAGAAAGAACTCCTGAACTACATTTTCTACCATCAGGATCAGGATATCGGATGAAAAAAATTGCAAAATTCATTTCAAATGCAATACATGCACAAATAAGAGCCTACACACGTAGACGGATGCACATCATGTGCATTGCAATGTGCAACCGAACATAGAACCTTCCGCAAATATACACGGAAATCTATTATGTAACACTATAGAAAAGAGGTGCAGCAACCTCCCGGCTACCGCTCGTGTTATAGCAAAAAGTCATTGCCACCACCGACGACGACGACGACGACAACGCCACCACTGAGCCATCATATGCCGTGTAATGTTTCTATTGAATTCTGCAGGATTTGCTGATTGAATTCTTGTCGCACGTTTGCAACTGCATTGTCTGACTAAAAATACAAAAAGGACGAAAATGACTATGAGAATACAATAAATAAATCCTGTAGAGAATTGGATGTTTGTAGGTATATATGTACTCACAGATACACAATGCACATTGCATTCGAATGAATCCTGCAAGAGGATGCTGTTCCTGTGTCCCAATCTCGGGAATATTGAAAATTACCAATCAACTTCATAGCAATATCTATAGATGTTAGGTTATGTGATTCCTGATGATCTTATATAGCACAGAAAAAGACCAACACTTTTCTAGATCTAAAGTTGGAAGGAATATCAAATTATTTAGTCCTTTGAACAACTTAACTCTCTTGTTCATTTCAAAACATTTAAAGGGATTTGAAGAGATTCTCAGTAATTTTAAGAAGGCAGTCTCAAATTTAAGCTCTTTGACTCTCCCAAATGATCCGGAGAATATCGGAACTAGGAACATCTGCTGATGATCTGGTAGAGGAATCTCTTCCTCTGTTTATTTTTTTCAGCTGATGGTGCAAATGCAGCGCTTACTACGTCGATCGGTGTTATGTATGTGTGTGGCGGAGTGTGTAGATTTTATAGAAATCTCTATTCAGTTTGTCCTGCTAATGACCGATTTCACGAAAGGCTTTTAATCATTTAAAAAAGCGTTTTAGCCTTTAAATGATGTTTTTTGGTTTCACCAAATGCTTTTATATTTAAGAAGATTCTAAATACCCTTGTAAACTAAAAGCTCGTTTTTGTCTCATTAAATTTCATGTCTTTTTTGTAAAGCCATTCCAGTCAACAACAGCTGATATTTTGATGTCAGAATAATTGTCCCTCATCCACAATGCTTTTTCACTTTTTCTCATAGACGTCGCATGTGCGAGGGAAACAACCTCTTCTTTTGAATCCAGAGATTTGAGCAAACTCAGTCAAATTAATATATCCCTTTTCTACATGGGAGAAACTAAAAAATTTTAAATGTCTAATAAAATTTAGAAGGAGTTTCATCATCATCATCATCGTGTCCTGCAACACCGGCTGGGGCATAGGGCGTCAACAAAACGTCTCCATCCTTCACGGTCTGCTGCAAGGAACTTTAGCAGTGGCTACGTCTTTCTCTGGGATTCTGCTTCCGCTAAGACAGTTGATTTCCATGTTGTTCTTGGTCTTCCAACCCACCATGCAAGTTACATACAAAGCCCACAAAGATAATACAAAACCAGAAGATCATATTAAGATCACCGCAGCAAATATTGCAGAACCATCATTTGGAATATTTCTGCAACAGTAATAAGAGACGAAAGAATAACATTGGCATTTCATTTAAAAACCCACAGTCCATCACAAAATGCTGACAAAGGACGCCACAGCGCACAACAATAGATACTTTTCATAAAGTGAAGATACAGTCATCATCGAGTCATCATCGAGTCATCATCGAGTCATCATGGAGTCATCACAAGAACGTAGCAGCCAGCGGTCAACCTCAACTTATCTCCTGTTATATTATTTTCGTACTTAGATCAATAAAGTTTAATTCTTTTTAAAAAACCTTTTAATAGAACGCATTTTGTAATTGGCGCAGTCGGTAGGATAGGGTTTAAAAATTATTAAACGGAAATTAATAATAACTCCTATCTAGTGATCGTTAACGTGAGTCGAAACCTAAACGCATATTGGGAACCAAACGTATATTGGAAAAAGCGACATCATACCTACGAAAAAAAAAAAAAATAAAAATCAGTGAAAAACATTACAATTCAAGGTCCGTAAGGACAAATATTGTGAAATCTCGTAGAGAGAGTGTTTAATTGATTTTATCTATTAAGAAAAGGAAAAGATTAAGAATATTGTGAAAGTGAAAGTGAATATTGAACTTGAGACAAATTAACATAAAAAATAAAAAATATGTCAATTAATGAGGAACTACCCGTAAATGTGGCAGAGGAGAAAGAGCAGGAATTTCTTCTTAGAGAACTCCAGCATATACCACCATTTAAAGGTGCTTCGGAAGACAATTTGGCTCTTTTCATCTCATCGGTGGAATATTTGATGACAAAAATTCAAGGACAACATAATATTGTCAAGGCGACGTTCGCTGTACACCACAAGATACAGGGCGATGCAGTAAGAGTGATAAATGCTCTACCACATCTTGCGCCATGGAGGGATGTAAAAACCAGCTTGGTAAGGAATTATAGTGTTAAAGAAAGTTATTTAAAGATAGCACAAGAAATAGGGACAGTATTAGAAAAAAATACTTTTAAGTTATATCAAAAATTAGATAGTTTATTGCAAAAAATTCAAATAAAGGCACAACTCGAGCCTAATCTAATTTACACGCAAAGAAATAATGAAACTTTAATCTTAGAAGCTTTCAAAAATAATTTGACTTCTAGTCAAAAAGCAATAGTAATTGCAAGTAAATATTCCACTATGATGGAAGCATACGATTTACTAGAATCGAATTCAATGTTGTACAATAATGAACATGTAAAGAAACCCATCGATATGAATAAAAATCTCAATGCTTACCCTCCTAAACAAAATAATTTCATTCCTAATAGATATAATAATAATTATAAAAATCCGAATAACGTTCAGAGAAATAATAATTTGGGAATGAGTTCAGCCCAAATAAGGTTTAATAACAATCAGGTTCTAGGTAACCACAGGCAGAATCCTTTTAGAGATTATAAATTTGGATTTCAACACAATAATTATAATGGCTATCAAGGTCAAAATAATAATTATCAGAGTCAAAATTACTTTAGAAATCCCAATAATAGTAGACAAGTTAGACAAGAACCAATGGAAGTTAATCGTCTAACTGACGAACAAATTAAAAATGGTGATGAGGTAAATTTTATAATAGGGGGCCTTCGAAACTTCCCATCGTAGAACTTCACGTTCAAAATGAAAAAATAAAAGTCTTAGTAGACACAGGATCTACTATGACCCTTCTAGATAATAGAAAATTACAATACTATAAAAGAATCAAATTAGAAAAAGAAATTAGAGTAAACACAGTAAATTCTTATATTTATATATCGGAACAAATTATAACGAAAATTCCTAGAGAATTTATAGAAAATGCCACAATGGAGTGGAAGTTAATGAATTTTGAGAACAAGAATTTTGATGCGATCATAGGATCGAACTTTTTAAATGCCATAGGTGGTATTATTAATATGAAAGAAAATTATTTAGAGATTAACGGGAATAGAATTCTTTTTGTTTCTTTTCAAGTCAATGGAAATGAACACATCAACGTAAATGATCAATGTCCATTTAAATTTGACGAAATTCATATTCTAGAAGATAATTCAACTGATATGAATCAACTTCTACATAAGGATTTAAATGAAGAAGAGAAAGGAATGTTAAAAGTATTCTTAAATAAGAATAAAGATATATTTTATAAAGATGGAGAAATATTAAGCTCCACAACGCAAACCGTTCATTCTATAAGAACAAAAACAGATACGCCGATTTTCACTAAAATCTATCGATATCCTAAAATTCATGAATTAGAAATAGATAAGCAAATAAAAGAAATGCTTAGTAATGGAATTATAAGAAAAAGTATTAGTCCGTATAATTCACCCGTTTGGATAGTTCCAAAAAAAGTAGATAACTCGGGAATTTCCAAGTGGCGTATGGTAATTGATTACCGCAAGTTAAATGAGGAAACTATTGAATATAAGTATCCTTTACCAAACATCGACGATGTTTTAGATAAGCTAGGGAGATCTCAATATTTTACGACTTTAGATTTAGCTAAAGGGTTTCACCAGATTAGAGTGAAAGAAACTGACATAGAAAAAACGGCTTTCAGTGTTCCACAAGGACATTTTGAGTTCCTTAGAATGCCGTTCGGGTTGAAAAATGCACCTTCTAGTTTTCAGTGCATGATGAATGAAATCCTCGAGGGATTAATTAATAAAATTTGTGTAGTTTATATGGATGACATCCTTGTATTTAGTACTTCTTTAATAGAACATACAATCAACTTAAATAAAATATTCGATCGTTTAAGACAATATAATTTGAAAGTCCAAATAGATAAATGTGAATTTTTGAAAAGAGAAACTAAATTCCTTGGACATTTAATAACTAAAGACGGGTTAAAACCTAACCAAGATAAGATAGAGGCAATTCAAAAAATATTAATTCCTAAAACTGTTACAGAGATAAAATCATTCCTTGGTCTTACAGGATACTATAGGAAGTTTATTAAAGATTATGCTTCTACAGCACAACCTATGACAAAATATTTAAAAAAGGGAACAAAAATAGATGTTAAAGACTCCAAGTATATACAATCATTTGAAACTTTAAAGAAAAATATAATGAGTCCCCCAGTACTAGTATACCCCGATTTTACTAAAGAATTTGAACTCACAACTGATGCATCGAACTATGCAATTGGAGCTGTCTTAACGCAAGACAAACACCCCATCACATACATAAGTAGAACCCTCAATGATCACGAGAAAAAATATTCAACTACAGAAAAAGAATTATTGGCAATAGTTTGGTCAATTAAATATTTAAGGCCATATCTCTATGGAAAGAAATTTCAATTAAAGTCAGACCACCAACCTCTGAAATGGTTAAAGACAAAAAGTCTAGGTAAAGATATTTCAGGAAGATTACAAAGGTGGATACTTTCCCTTGGAGAGTATAATTTTTTATACACTATCAGATCTTTGCCGAAGAGAGCTTAGTACAAGCAACATCTTGCGACCAAAGAATTGCCAAACACAAATTAAGTGCTTATCAGGCTCATCACTTAGTGTAGTGTTAGTAGTTAGTAAGCAACAAACTACTTAAAACATACACTTTACAAAATAAAATTAAAAACAATAATTATAAAATAACAAATAAAATGACATTGAAAAAATTAACAATTACAAACATTTAAGAGCGTGGTACACTGGTCTTCAATGAAGCTTTGAGTCTATTCTTACTTATATTAAAATCAAAAAAATTAGAGTTCAAATTCAGAATGATGCACATGCGGGTAAAAGGCTCATGCATTCCATAATTGGTACGGTGTTGAGATATATGCATTAGTTCTAGACTACGAGTGTTGTGACCTCCACCACGGTAGTTAAGGCTAGTACAAGATAATAAATCAGGTGCATCAATAACGCCCGTTAAAAGTTGATGAATAAATACAATATCATTATTAATTCTCCTTTGTGCCAAAGTTTGAATCTGAAGAAGCTTAATCCGGTGTTCGTAAGGAGGAAGATTATAAGGATCGGACCACGGTAGTCCTTTCAAGGCGAAACGTATAAAATTACGCTGTACTGCTTCTAGTCTATTCTTATGGACATCGTAAAAAGGAGTCCATACCTGTGATGCGTATTCAAGATGAGGGCGAACAAGACTGTTGTAGAGAGCGAGGGTAACATAAGGATCCTGAAATTCCTTAGACCAACGTTTAACAAACCCTAACATAGAGTTTGCCTTGTTGACTATTAAATTTATATGCTTCGTAAAATCAAGATTAAAAGTAAAATGAACCCCTAGGTCTTTGAAACTATCAACACGACGCAATGTGTGCTGCGATATTTCATAATCAAATGAACTAGGAACTTTTTTTTTAGAAAAAATGATCGCCTGACATTTTATAGGGTTGAGATTTAAACCGTTTTTACTACACCAAATAACAAAACTGTTAATATCTTCTTGCAAAAGTAAACGATCACTCACAGATTTGATGCTTTTGAAAATTTTCATATCATCCGCAAAAATTAGAATTTCACTATAACGTATATAGAGGGATACGTCGTTGATAGCTAAGATAAAAAGAAGGGGCCCCAAATGACTACCCTGGGGAACTCCAGATTTGGCAAAGAAAGGGTTGGAGACAGAGCTCCTAAATCTAACTTGATAGGATCTATTATGGAGATAAGAAGAAACCCAATTGATGAGTTTAGGAGGGAAGCCAAACACCTTTAACTTAAACGTGATGATATCGTGTGAAAGTTGATCGAAAGCCTTAGAAAAATCTGTATAGATGCAGTCGAGTTCTTGACCATGTTCCAACGCAGTTGAGCACTTGTGCAAGAATGCAAGTAAATTGGTTATTGTCGATCGCTTTTGCATGAATCCATGTTGTTGATTGCAAATTATATTCTTACAGTTGAATGTCAAACTATCGCACATTACTTGCTCAAAAAGCTTAGGAATGCAAGACAGCTTGGAGATTGGCCTGTAATTGCATATATCAGATCTGTTACCCTTTTTAAAAACTGGTGTAATAAATGCTTTTTTCCAAATACTTGGAAATTTACCGGAGCTAAGTGATAGGTTAAACAAATGAAAAAGAGGGGGTGCTAATATTGATTTACATTTCTTCAAGATAATTGGTGGGATGCCATCAGGTCCAGACGAGTAATCATCATGAAGTAAGGACATATAATGTAAAATTTTTTCGATTATAATTGGGATATTATTGAAGATAGTTTGTGGGCAGTCTTTTAAGTAGAGAAAAAAGTTCTCATCAACATCGACAGGGGTATCAACGAAAGACTGGCGAAAGTTGTTAGCAAACGCATCACAAATATCCGGAGGACTATTTAAAATAATATTATTATAAGTAAAATTGACTGGATAGCCATCAGATTTCTTTTTCAAGTTTACGAAATTCCAAAAACTTTTGGGGTCAAGCTTTAGGGAACTTTCCATTTTGTTAAGGTATTCAGCGTATAAATGATTGGAGAGGTTTTTAAACTCATCAAACAAGGAAATATACAATTCTCGGTCCTCAAGGGACATACTTTTTATGAAGTTCTTCCAAGCTCTGTTTCTTTTATTACGAAGAATTTTGAGTTCTTTCGTATACCATGGATGGCAGAAGCTAGAGTATTTGGGTATTTTGTGTGGAACTATGTCATTAATACAGTTGGTCAATACTTGATAAAAGTATGAAACTGCAACGTCAATGTCGCCTGAAACTGGTATATTTTCAATACCAGATGCACTTAAATGCTCAGAAAGCAACTGAAAGTTAGCTTTCCGAAAGTCAAAAGAATATGAACAGTCTTGTGAGTTACTATTATTAAGTAAATGCCCGTCCAAGTCAAGAAAAATGTCAAGAGGAGGATGGTATTTATCTATGTTTGATATTGCAGTAGTAGACTCTACCACTACAGTACTAACAGCGTCAGATGAGAAAACTAAATCGAGTATTCGATTTAAAGAGTTTTTAATACAGCTTATTTGCTGTAAGTCCGTAGATATAATATGGTCTAACAGTTGAAGCTCCTGTTGAGATGAAGTCAACGATGCTTCAAAGTAAGACTCGTCTTCTGAAGGAATCCAGTCAATGTATGGAAGGTTAAAGTCGCCTAAGAGAGTAATAATACTATCAAATCCAGCAACGTCAATAATATAGTCGAGAGCATGGGAAAGCTCAACATATACTGAAACTGAACTTTTGGGGGGAATATAGACATTTAGAATGAATAAATCTTTTGAATGCATGGATATTTTGATGCAGACAAGTTCTAATGAAATATCAAAAGGGAATATGATAGGAGTTGTGTTGAAATGATTTCTAATCGCAATTAAGACACCACCCCCTACTAAATTCGTATTATCCACATGACGGTCTTTCCTGAAAACTATGAATTCTTGATCAAATAGTTCTGTGTCTAAGATCGTGTCATTAAGCCATGTTTCAGTGAAAGCAAATAAATCATAAGGAAAAGCTAGGGAGTTTTGAAAGATTTTGGCAGTTTTACTGCGAAGCCCTCTTACGTTTTGGTAGTAGAGGGAGAACCTACTAAGTTTTTTGCATTTAAATTATTATTGTTGTTTGCAATCTTTCTTTGCCTAGGAGGGATTGTAAATTCTTTTACCAATGTATTAGGGGGCCAAGAGCTATTCAAAATTGAATCGAATAATGAGAAGGGAGCTGTAATTTTAAACGATGAAACGAAACTGTTAGGTTTACTTATTTTAGTACATTTAATGGATGATACATTGGGTATGGATTTACAGGCAATGAGATGTTGCAAAATATCTTCGGGTACGATTTCCGGTAAAAGACGAGAGATGAAAATTGATTTGGGTTTAGGAACCGATTCTAAAGCTCTGGGAACAACAAGACTAATTTGAGGGGTGGGATCTATAATATCTAAGTCAGAAACTAATTCTATAGGCTGTAGCACTGCCAAGTCACCAAGTACCGAGGGTTGGTCAACCTCGATACCTGAATCACCAGCCACTGCCAAGCCTTCTCCTTGAATGATATCAGAAGCACAGTTAACGTCAGCCTGAATACTTATAATGTTTGATCTTTTAGGAGCAGGACCAGCACTCTTCGAAGAAGTAGCAGCATCACGTCCCCTTTTATTACCCTTTTTACAGGCAGTATCTGATATATTTTGGGAAATGGTCGGACTAGATTCTGCATCATTTAGAACTATGGGTTGTGATTCATCATCATTTGTGGATGATGATTTATCTACTAAAATTTTAGGAAAAGAAAATTTATCAACAATTGAGACAACAGAAGAAACATGTTGAGATAGTTCCTCGAAAGCTTTAGAGATCTTAAGAATCTCGGACTTTAAAGCTGTCATTTTAAAAGCCAAACTGGATACAGAATGCTTTCTACAACTAACGCAAAACCAGAAACCAATTTCAGAGGAATTAATTTTGTCAATTAATGCATTAGTTGCACCGACACATTTAGCGTGAAAAAGGTTTCCGCAGGGGCCATGGCATTCAAAAAGAGATGATGTAGCTGAATGATTTGAACATTTAGGTGCAGAACAGGCCATGATGAAATATAAAACGGAGATGCCTGTCTTTAAAATGTGTACAATAAATAAAATTAATTAAAAATAATGACTTCAGAAAAAAAAATGAAAGAGAAAAAAAAAAGTTAGGAAAAACTAGGAGTTGAACCCGGGACGTTTCGCACCGAATTTTCCTCACACCTCGACGAACACGACCACCGGTTGCTATTGATGTATTGGTTCTTAGTATAGACTTAAATTAATTACAATAAAAAAAACAAGGAAAGTAATTGATTAGTTTAGAAAGAGAAAAATAAAATGTCAAAGAATGAAAAGTATAGGCTATAATCAAAAGAAAGCTTTTAAGTTAAGCATATAAATTGTTAAGTGGTGAGTTTTAGTATGCAGAAGCACTCAATTAGATTTTAGGGAGGGTTTGACGAAATATTAAAAGGTATGTATTTGTGTAAAAGAAAAGAGAAGATTCATGCAATTGTTAAATAAAGAGATTTATGAAATTGACACAAATGACTTTCAAGATTACAAAATTAATTGAATTTCACTTACTGAAACTAAACACTATGACTTAAATGTAGCAAATTAATAACAAACGGATACAAAACAATGAAGGCAATCAATTTAAATTTGATAAAAAACAAACACTATGATTTATAATTAAATAAAACTATTAAAATAAATTAAAACACTGTAGAGCTAATGCTACGCACTAATCAACACAGAAAACCAGTGTTACCACGATATTAGTTATTTAAAAGGTTCACAAAACACAGTTGCTGATTACCTAAGCAGAGAAATAAAAGACAATGAAAATGAAATTAATCATTTAGATGAGGATCAAGAATTAGAAACTCGACATTCAAAAGAAGAAGAATTGTTAGATCATTTTGTAATTATCGAAAAAGCTGTAAATTCTTACAAGCAACAAATAATAATAAACCTCGATTATCAAGGTAGAAAAATAGGAATAAGACGCATAAATGGAAATAGAAAATTAGTTGAACTTTCTCCTAGTTTATTAGAATCTCCAAGTTTCGAGAGGAAAATAAAAAAAGTATTAGAACCAAAGCAAACAGGTATATATTGCGAAAATGATAATATATATAATATATTACAACAAAAACTAATAAAACTTTTTGATAAAAGCATTATGACATTTCATAGATGTAGCTATCTAGCTAAAGAAATGAAAACAGAAGAAGAAACTGTTGAACAAATTAAACTGTATCATGAATTAGAGACCAGTCATTCTGGCATAGAAGAAAATTACACAGGATTAAAAAGATATATCTTTTTTCCAAAATTAAAAAATATAGTTACTACAGTAGTTAATAATTGCGCCATCTGTCGTTTAAATAAATATGATAGGCATCCAGTTAAGCCAAAGTTTAAATTAACAGAAACCCCAAGCGACGTGAATCAAATTGTACACGCAGACTTATTTTTCTTAAATAAACTACCATTTTTATCCACAATTGATAAATTTAGTAAACGTGTGACATTTACTTCAATCCCTAATAAAAATATAGAAAGTATTTATACAGCATTAGTGCAGTATATTTCACAACATGGGAAACCAATTAAATTTGTAATGGACAATGAATTTGACCAAATTCTTATTAATACTTTATTTAATGATTTAAATATAGAAAGACATTTCACAACCCCTCACTCACACACAGGGAATAGCCCTATTGAAAGAGCACATAGCTCAATATTAGATAAAATAAGATGTCTAAAAAACGGAAAACAATTATCAGATCTAGAGAAAATTAATATCACTTATAAAGCTGTATTTTATTATAATAATGCTATTCAAAATATAAGTAAGAAAAAACCATTTGAAATTCAAGAAGGAAGAGTTGACAAAAAACAATTATACAAAAATTTTGCTGAACATAAAGAAAAAAAGATATCTCAGTTAAATAAAAATAGAGAAGATACGGAAAAACCTGAAGATAATGATTACGTAGTTAATCCAGGGAGAAGGGATAAAATATTACCGAAATTCAAATATAAAACGACTAAAAGAGTCCACCCTATTAATATTCAGAGGAAGAGAAAACGAACCAAACAAATATCCCACAATGACATGATCGATCAAGATCAAGCAAATAAATCAGGAAAGAGTGTTACATCTGCAACAGATTCAGTGACTCAAAATACTTCGTCAAGTATAGATTCTGAAAATATTCCTCTCGCGCAGTTAAAGTGAAAATATTAACCATGTATATTTTATATTTTCTCACCCTAGTAGTTTTATTGGTTACTAAAATTAGAAGTGAAATAACCACAGAAAACATTAATATCCAAGAGGGATATGCAAAAATAAAACTTAATAAAGTTAAAATAGTGAAAGATTACATACATATTTTACATAGAATAAATATTACTCAAATTAAAAATGTTTTAAAAGACATAGAAAATAACATGAACAATTTAACAAAAGTAGATTTTCCCGATGAGATATTCGAAGAAATAAAATTGATTAAATCTGAAATAGAAAGTGTTACACAGCATCGAAATAAGAGGAGTTTGTTTAATTTGGGCGGAAGTGTTTTGAGATTTTTGTTCGGAACAATGGACGAAGAAGATAGAATAAAAATTGAAAAAAGATTGGAAAATAGTGAAACAAATAATCACAATATAATAAATAATTTAAATAAGCAAATCAAAATTAATGACATATTCCAAACACGAATCAAATCAATTCAAAAAGAATTTGATGATTTATATAAAAATACAAAGTTTTTAAATTTTAATCTAACAGGAATGTTATTCGTTCATAGAGTAATTATTTTAGAAATAAGAGAAAAACTTTATAAAGTAAAAGAAATAATTGAAAAAACTCAAAATAATATCCTGGCAAGCAAAATAAATGTTATGGTTAATTCGGTATTAACAAATTATGAAATAAATGAATATAATATAACTTTTGAAAAATTAAATAAAATTAGATTATCTGTAGCATCATACAAAGATGAAATAATATTCATTATAAGCATTCCAGAAAACATTGTTACGCTTACTAAATATTATATTACAAGTATGCCTAATTTTAATAAAGAAGAATTAATTATAAAAGACGATTATATTATTCAATTAGAAGATAATGAATTTCTATACGAAGAAATAGAATATAAAAAATTGAAAGTTTATAAAAACTGTTTAAACTTTAAAAATTGTAAGAAACAAATAAACAGAAACAATAATATCATATCAGAACTAAGTAGAGGTATATTGTTAGTAAAAAATGGAAAATTTCAACTAAATAATACTTGTAACGAAAAAGATAAAATTGATATCACAAATAATGTGCTGATTAATTTTGAAAATTGTGTTTTAAAAATTGACGAAATATTATACGAAAATAAAAATGAAATAGTTGAACAAGCTATCTATATGAACAATCCAATATTGTATAAAAACATGTCAGAAATATTTGAATATAAAGAAATAAAATTTGAAGATATTAATAATTTAGATGAAATCCATGATAAAATATCAAATATTAAAAACCATACCAACATAGCTTATATGTTACATGTACCAATAGTATTGTCAATAATAGTTATCATATTATATATTAATAAGAAAAAACTCGCCAAAATTTGCTCCAGGAGAAGCAACAATTTTAAGGAGGGGGGAGTTACATACAAAGCCCACAAAGAAGCCCACAAAGATAATACAAAACCAGAAGATCATATTAAGATCACCGCAGCAAATATTGCAGAACCATCATTTGGAATATTTCTGCAACAGTAATAAGAGACGAAAGAATAACATTGGCATTTCATTTAAAAACCCACAGTCCATCACAAAATGCTGACAAAGGACGCCACAGCGCACAACAATAGATACTTTTCATAAAGTGAAGATACAGTCATCATCGAGTCATCATCGAGTCATCATGGAGTCATCACAAGAACGTAGCAGCCAGCGGTCAACCTCAACTTATCTCCTGTTATATTATTTTCGTACTTAGATCAATAAAGTTTAATTCTTTTTAAAAAACCTTTTAATAGAACGCATTTTGTAATTGGCGCAGTCGGTAGGATAGGGTTTAAAAATTATTAAACGGAAATTAATAATAACTCCTATCTAGTGATCGTTAACGTGAGTCGAAACCTAAACGCATATTGGGAACCAAACGTATATTGGAAAAAGCGACATCATACCTACGAAAAAAAAAAAAAATAAAAATCAGTGAAAAACATTACAATTCAAGATCCGTAAGGACAAATATTGTGAAATCTCGTAGAGAGAGTGTTTAATTGATTTTATCTATTAAGAAAAGAAAAAGATTAAGAATATTGTGAAAGTGAAAGTGAATATTGAACTTGAGACAAATTAACATAAAAAATAAAAAATATGTCAATTAATGAGGAACTACCCGTAAATGTGGCAGAGGAGAAAGAGCAGGAATTTCTTCTTAGAGAACTCCAGCATATACCACCATTTAAAGGTGCTTCGGAAGACAATTTGGCTCTTTTCATCTCATCGGTGGAATATTTGATGACAAAAATTCAAGGACAACATAATATTGTCAAGGCGACGTTCGCTGTACACCACAAGATACAGGGCGATGCAGTAAGAGTGATAAATGCTCTACCACATCTTGCGCCATGGAGGGATGTAAAAACCAGCTTGGTAAGGAATTATAGTGTTAAAGAAAGTTATTTAAAGATAGCACAAGAAATAGGGACAGTATTAGAAAAAAATACTTTTAAGTTATATCAAAAATTAGATAGTTTATTGCAAAAAATTCAAATAAAGGCACAACTCGAGCCTAATCTAATTTACACGCAAAGAAATAATGAAACTTTAATCTTAGAAGCTTTCAAAAATAATTTGACTTCTAGTCAAAAAGCAATAGTAATTGCAAGTAAATATTCCACTATGATGGAAGCATACGATTTACTAGAATCGAATTCAATGTTGTACAATAATGAACATGTAAAGAAACCCATCGATATGAATAAAAATCTCAATGCTTACCCTCCTAAACAAAATAATTTCATTCCTAATAGATATAATAATAATTATAAAAATCCGAATAACGTTCAGAGAAATAATAATTTGGGAATGAGTTCAGCCCAAATAAGGTTTAATAACAATCAGGTTCTAGGTAACCACAGGCAGAATCCTTTTAGAGATTATAAATTTGGATTTCAACACAATAATTATAATGGCTATCAAGGTCAAAATAATAATTATCAGAGTCAAAATTACTTTAGAAATCCTAATAATAGTAGACAAGTTAGACAAGAACCAATGGAAGTTAATCGTCTAACTGACGAACAAATTAAAAATGGTGATGAGGTAAATTTTATAATAGGGGGCCTTCGAAACTTCCCATCGTAGAACTTCACGTTCAAAATGAAAAAATAAAAGTCTTAGTAGACACAGGATCTACTATGACCCTTCTAGATAATAGAAAATTACAATACTATAAAAGAATCAAATTAGAAAAAGAAATTAGAGTAAACACAGTAAATTCTTATATTTATATATCGGAACAAATTATAACGAAAATTCCTAGAGAATTTATAGAAAATGCCACAATGGAGTGGAAGTTAATGAATTTTGAGAACAAGAATTTTGATGCGATCATAGGATCGAACTTTTTAAATGCCATAGGTGGTATTATTAATATGAAAGAAAATTATTTAGAGATTAACGGGAATAGAATTCTTTTTGTTTCTTTTCAAGTCAATGGAAATGAACACATCAACGTAAATGATCAATGTCCATTTAAATTTGACGAAATTCATATTCTAGAAGATAATTCAACTGATATGAATCAACTTCTACATAAGGATTTAAATGAAGAAGAGAAAGGAATGTTAAAAGTATTCTTAAATAAGAATAAAGATATATTTTATAAAGATGGAGAAATATTAAGCTCCACAACGCAAACCGTTCATTCTATAAGAACAAAAACAGATACGCCGATTTTCACTAAAATCTATCGATATCCTAAAATTCATGAATTAGAAATAGATAAGCAAATAAAAGAAATGCTTAGTAATGGAATTATAAGAAAAAGTATTAGTCCGTATAATTCACCCGTTTGGATAGTTCCAAAAAAAGTAGATAACTCGGGAATTTCCAAGTGGCGTATGGTAATTGATTACCGCAAGTTAAATGAGGAAACTATTGAATATAAGTATCCTTTACCAAACATCGACGATGTTTTAGATAAGCTAGGGAGATCTCAATATTTTACGACTTTAGATTTAGCTAAAGGGTTTCACCAGATTAGAGTGAAAGAAACTGACATAGAAAAAACGGCTTTCAGTGTTCCACAAGGACATTTTGAGTTCCTTAGAATGCCGTTCGGGTTGAAAAATGCACCTTCTAGTTTTCAGTGCATGATGAATGAAATCCTCGAGGGATTAATTAATAAAATTTGTGTAGTTTATATGGATGACATCCTTGTATTTAGTACTTCTTTAATAGAACATACAATCAACTTAAATAAAATATTCGATCGTTTAAGACAATATAATTTGAAAGTCCAAATAGATAAATGTGAATTTTTGAAAAGAGAAACTAAATTCCTTGGACATTTAATAACTAAAGACGGGTTAAAACCTAACCAAGATAAGATAGAGGCAATTCAAAAAATATTAATTCCTAAAACTGTTACAGAGATAAAATCATTCCTTGGTCTTACAGGATACTATAGGAAGTTTATTAAAGATTATGCTTCTACAGCACAACCTATGACAAAATATTTAAAAAAGGGAACAAAAATAGATGTTAAAGACTCCAAGTATATACAATCATTTGAAACTTTAAAGAAAAATATAATGAGTCCCCCAGTACTAGTATACCCCGATTTTACTAAAGAATTTGAACTCACAACTGATGCATCGAACTATGCAATTGGAGCTGTCTTAACGCAAGACAAACACCCCATCACATACATAAGTAGAACCCTCAATGATCACGAGAAAAAATATTCAACTACAGAAAAAGAATTATTGGCAATAGTTTGGTCAATTAAATATTTAAGGCCATATCTCTATGGAAAGAAATTTCAATTAAAGTCAGACCACCAACCTCTGAAATGGTTAAAGACAAAAAGTCTAGGTAAAGATATTTCAGGAAGATTACAAAGGTGGATACTTTCCCTTGGAGAGTATAATTTTTTATACACTATCAGATCTTTGCCGAAGAGAGCTTAGTACAAGCAACATCTTGCGACCAAAGAATTGCCAAACACAAATTAAGTGCTTATCAGGCTCATCACTTAGTGTAGTGTTAGTAGTTAGTAAGCAACAAACTACTTAAAACATACACTTTACAAAATAAAATTAAAAACAATAATTATAAAATAACAAATAAAATGACATTGAAAAAATTAACAATTACAAACATTTAAGAGCGTGGTACACTGGTCTTCAATGAAGCTTTGAGTCTATTCTTACTTATATTAAAATCAAAAAAATTAGAGTTCAAATTCAGAATGATGCACATGCGGGTAAAAGGCTCATGCATTCCATAATTGGTACGGTGTTGAGATATATGCATTAGTTCTAGACTACGAGTGTTGTGACCTCCACCACGGTAGTTAAGGCTAGTACAAGATAATAAATCAGGTGCATCAATAACGCCCGTTAAAAGTTGATGAATAAATACAATATCATTATTAATTCTCCTTTGTGCCAAAGTTTGAATCTGAAGAAGCTTAATCCGGTGTTCGTAAGGAGGAAGATTATAAGGATCGGACCACGGTAGTCCTTTCAAGGCGAAACGTATAAAATTACGCTGTACTGCTTCTAGTCTATTCTTATGGACATCGTAAAAAGGAGTCCATACCTGTGATGCGTATTCAAGATGAGGGCGAACAAGACTGTTGTAGAGAGCGAGGGTAACATAAGGATCCTGAAATTCCTTAGACCAACGTTTAACAAACCCTAACATAGAGTTTGCCTTGTTGACTATTAAATTTATATGCTTCGTAAAATCAAGATTAAAAGTAAAATGAACCCCTAGGTCTTTGAAACTATCAACACGACGCAATGTGTGCTGCGATATTTCATAATCAAATGAACTAGGAACTTTTTTTTTAGAAAAAATTATCGCCTGACATTTTATAGGGTTGAGATTTAAACCGTTTTTACTACACCAAATAACAAAACTGTTAATATCTTCTTGCAAAAGTAAACGATCACTCACAGATTTGATGCTTTTGAAAATTTTCATATCATCCGCAAAAATTAGAATTTCACTATAACGTATATAGAGGGATACGTCGTTGATAGCTAAGATAAAAAGAAGGGGCCCCAAATGACTACCCTGGGGAACTCCAGATTTGGCAAAGAAAGGGTTGGAGACAGAGCTCCTAAATCTAACTTGATAGGATCTATTATGGAGATAAGAAGAAACCCAATTGATGAGTTTAGGAGGGAAGCCAAACACCTTTAACTTAAACGTGATGATATCGTGTGAAAGTTGATCGAAAGCCTTAGAAAAATCTGTATAGATGCAGTCGAGTTCTTGACCATGTTCCAACGCAGTTGAGCACTTGTGCAAGAATGCAAGTAAATTGGTTATTGTCGATCGCTTTTGCATGAATCCATGTTGTTGATTGCAAATTATATTCTTACAGTTGAATGTCAAACTATCGCACATTACTTGCTCAAAAGCTTAGGAATGCAAGACAGCTTGGAGATTGGCCTGTAATTGCATATATCAGATCTGTTACCCTTTTTAAAAACTGGTGTAATAAATGCTTTTTTCCAAATACTTGGAAATTTACCGGAGCTAAGTGATAGGTTAAACAAATGAAAAAGAGGGGGTGCTAATATTGATTTTACATTTCTTCAAGATAATTGGTGGGATGCCATCAGGTCCAGACGAGTAATCATCATGAAGTAAGGACATATAATGTAAAATTTTTTCGATTATAATTGGGATATTATTGAAGATAGTTTGTGGGCAGTCTTTTAAGTAGAGAAAAAAGTTCTCATCAACATCGACAGGGGTATCAACGAAAGACTGGCGAAAGTTGTTAGCAAACGCATCACAAATATCCGGAGGACTATTTAAAATAATATTATTATAAGTAAAATTGACTGGATAGCCATCAGATTTCTTTTTCAAGTTTACGAAATTCCAAAAACTTTTGGGGTCAAGCTTTAGGGAACTTTCCATTTTGTTAAGGTATTCAGCGTATAAATGATTGGAGAGGTTTTTAAACTCATCAAACAAGGAAATATACAATTCTCGGTCCTCAAGGGACATACTTTTTATGAAGTTCTTCCAAGCTCTGTTTCTTTTATTACGAAGAATTTTGAGTTCTTTCGTATACCATGGATGGCAGAAGCTAGAGTATTTGGGTATTTTGTGTGGAACTATGTCATTAATACAGTTGGTCAATACTTGATAAAAGTATGAAACTGCAACGTCAATGTCGCCTGAAACTGGTATATTTTCAATACCAGATGCACTTAAATGCTCAGAAAGCAACTGAAAGTTAGCTTTCCGAAAGTCAAAAGAATATGAACAGTCTTGTGAGTTACTATTATTAAGTAAATGCCCGTCCAAGTCAAGAAAAATGTCAAGAGGAGGATGGTATTTATCTATGTTTGATATTGCAGTAGTAGACTCTACCACTACAGTACTAACAGCGTCAGATGAGAAAACTAAATCGAGTATTCGATTTAAAGAGTTTTTAATACAGCTTATTTGCTGTAAGTCCGTAGATATAATATGGTCTAACAGTTGAAGCTCCTGTTGAGATGAAGTCAACGATGCTTCAAAGTAAGACTCGTCTTCTGAAGGAATCCAGTCAATGTATGGAAGGTTAAAGTCGCCTAAGAGAGTAATAATACTATCAAATCCAGCAACGTCAATAATATAGTCGAGAGCATGGGAAAGCTCAACATATACTGAAACTGAACTTTTGGGGGGAATATAGACATTTAGAATGAATAAATCTTTTGAATGCATGGATATTTTGATGCAGACAAGTTCTAATGAAATATCAAAAGGGAATATGATAGGAGTTGTGTTGAAATGATTTCTAATCGCAATTAAGACACCACCCCCTACTAAATTCGTATTATCCACATGACGGTCTTTCCTGAAAACTATGAATTCTTGATCAAATAGTTCTGTGTCTAAGATCGTGTCATTAAGCCATGTTTCAGTGAAAGCAAATAAATCATAAGGAAAAGCTAGGGAGTTTTGAAAGATTTTGGCAGTTTTACTGCGAAGCCCTCTTACGTTTTGGTAGTAGAGGGAGAACCTACTAAGTTTTTTGCATTTAAATTATTATTGTTGTTTGCAATCTTTCTTTGCCTAGGAGGGATTGTAAATTCTTTTACCAATGTATTAGGGGGCCAAGAGCTATTCAAAATTGAATCGAATAATGAGAAGGGAGCTGTAATTTTAAACGATGAAACGAAACTGTTAGGTTTACTTATTTTAGTACATTTAATGGATGATACATTGGGTATGGATTTACAGGCAATGAGATGTTGCAAAATATCTTCGGGTACGATTTCCGGTAAAAGACGAGAGATGAAAATTGATTTGGGTTTAGGAACCGATTCTAAAGCTCTGGGAACAACAAGACTAATTTGAGGGGTGGGATCTATAATATCTAAGTCAGAAACTAATTCTATAGGCTGTAGCACTGCCAAGTCACCAAGTACCGAGGGTTGGTCAACCTCGATACCTGAATCACCAGCCACTGCCAAGCCTTCTCCTTGAATGATATCAGAAGCACAGTTAACGTCAGCCTGAATACTTATAATGTTTGATCTTTTAGGAGCAGGACCAGCACTCTTCGAAGAAGTAGCAGCATCACGTCCCCTTTTATTACCCTTTTTACAGGCAGTATCTGATATATTTTGGGAAATGGTCGGACTAGATTCTGCATCATTTAGAACTATGGGTTGTGATTCATCATCATTTGTGGATGATGATTTATCTACTAAAATTTTAGGAAAAGAAAATTTATCAACAATTGAGACAACAGAAGAAACATGTTGAGATAGTTCCTCGAAAGCTTTAGAGATCTTAAGAATCTCGGACTTTAAAGCTGTCATTTTAAAAGCCAAACTGGATACAGAATGCTTTCTACAACTAACGCAAAACCAGAAACCAATTTCAGAGGAATTAATTTTGTCAATTAATGCATTAGTTGCACCGACACATTTAGCGTGAAAAAGGTTTCCGCAGGGGCCATGGCATTCAAAAAGAGATGATGTAGCTGAATGATTTGAACATTTAGGTGCAGAACAGGCCATGATGAAATATAAAACGGAGATGCCTGTCTTTAAAATGTGTACAATAAATAAAATTAATTAAAAATAATGACTTCAGAAAAAAAATGAAAGAGAAAAAAAAAAGTTAGGAAAAACTAGGAGTTGAACCCGGGACGTTTCGCACCGAATTTTCCTCACACCTCGACGAACACGACCACCGGTTGCTATTGATGTATTGGTTCTTAGTATAGACTTAAATTAATTACAATAAAAAAAACAAGGAAAGTAATTGATTAGTTTAGAAAGAGAAAAATAAAATGTCAAAGAATGAAAAGTATAGGCTATAATCAAAAGAAAGCTTTTAAGTTAAGCATATAAATTGTTAAGTGGTGAGTTTTAGTATGCAGAAGCACTCAATTAGATTTTAGGGAGGGTTTGACGAAATATTAAAAGGTATGTATTTGTGTAAAAGAAAAGAGAAGATTCATGCAATTGTTAAATAAAGAGATTTATGAAATTGACACAAATGACTTTCAAGATTACAAAATTAATTGAATTTCACTTACTGAAACTAAACACTATGACTTAAATGTAGCAAATTAATAACAAACGGATACAAAACAATGAAGGCAATCAATTTAAATTTGATAAAAAACAAACACTATGATTTATAATTAAATAAAACTATTAAAATAAATTAAAACACTGTAGAGCTAATGCTACGCACTAATCAACACAGAAAACCAGTGTTACCACGATATTAGTTATTTAAAAGGTTCACAAAACACAGTTGCTGATTACCTAAGCAGAGAAATAAAAGACAATGAAAATGAAATTAATCATTTAGATGAGGATCAAGAATTAGAAACTCGACATTCAAAAGAAGAAGAATTGTTAGATCATTTTGTAATTATCGAAAAAGCTGTAAATTCTTACAAGCAACAAATAATAATAAACCTCGATTATCAAGGTAGAAAAATAGGAATAAGACGCATAAATGGAAATAGAAAATTAGTTGAACTTTCTCCTAGTTTATTAGAATCTCCAAGTTTCGAGAGGAAAATAAAAAAAGTATTAGAACCAAAGCAAACAGGTATATATTGCGAAAATGATAATATATATAATATATTACAACAAAAACTAATAAAACTTTTTGATAAAAGCATTATGACATTTCATAGATGTAGCTATCTAGCTAAAGAAATGAAAACAGAAGAAGAAACTGTTGAACAAATTAAACTGTATCATGAATTAGAGACCAGTCATTCTGGCATAGAAGAAAATTACACAGGATTAAAAAGATATATCTTTTTTCCAAAATTAAAAAATATAGTTACTACAGTAGTTAATAATTGCGCCATCTGTCGTTTAAATAAATATGATAGGCATCCAGTTAAGCCAAAGTTTAAATTAACAGAAACCCCAAGCGACGTGAATCAAATTGTACACGCAGACTTATTTTTCTTAAATAAACTACCATTTTTATCCACAATTGATAAATTTAGTAAACGTGTGACATTTACTTCAATCCCTAATAAAAATATAGAAAGTATTTATACAGCATTAGTGCAGTATATTTCACAACATGGGAAACCAATTAAATTTGTAATGGACAATGAATTTGACCAAATTCTTATTAATACTTTATTTAATGATTTAAATATAGAAAGACATTTCACAACCCCTCACTCACACACAGGGAATAGCCCTATTGAAAGAGCACATAGCTCAATATTAGATAAAATAAGATGTCTAAAAAACGGAAAACAATTATCAGATCTAGAGAAAATTAATATCACTTATAAAGCTGTATTTTATTATAATAATGCTATTCAAAATATAAGTAAGAAAAAACCATTTGAAATTCAAGAAGGAAGAGTTGACAAAAAACAATTATACAAAAATTTTGCTGAACATAAAGAAAAAAAGATATCTCAGTTAAATAAAAATAGAGAAGATACGGAAAAACCTGAAGATAATGATTACGTAGTTAATCCAGGGAGAAGGGATAAAATATTACCGAAATTCAAATATAAAACGACTAAAAGAGTCCACCCTATTAATATTCAGAGGAAGAGAAAACGAACCAAACAAATATCCCACAATGACATGATCGATCAAGATCAAGCAAATAAATCAGGAAAGAGTGTTACATCTGCAACAGATTCAGTGACTCAAAATACTTCGTCAAGTATAGATTCTGAAAATATTCCTCTCGCGCAGTTAAAGTGAAAATATTAACCATGTATATTTTATATTTTCTCACCCTAGTAGTTTTATTGGTTACTAAAATTAGAAGTGAAATAACCACAGAAAACATTAATATCCAAGAGGGATATGCAAAAATAAAACTTAATAAAGTTAAAATAGTGAAAGATTACATACATATTTTACATAGAATAAATATTACTCAAATTAAAAATGTTTTAAAAGACATAGAAAATAACATGAACAATTTAACAAAAGTAGATTTTCCCGATGAGATATTCGAAGAAATAAAATTGATTAAATCTGAAATAGAAAGTGATACACAGCATCGAAATAAGAGGAGTTTGTTTAATTTGGGCGGAAGTGTTTTGAGATTTTTGTTCGGAACAATGGACGAAGAAGATAGAATAAAAATTGAAAAAAGATTGGAAAATAGTGAAACAAATAATCACAATATAATAAATAATTTAAATAAGCAAATCAAAATTAATGACATATTCCAAACACGAATCAAATCAATTCAAAAAGAATTTGATGATTTATATAAAAATACAAAGTTTTTAAATTTTAATCTAACAGGAATGTTATTCGTTCATAGAGTAATTATTTTAGAAATAAGAGAAAAACTTTATAAAGTAAAAGAAATAATTGAAAAAACTCAAAATAATATCCTGGCAAGCAAAATAAATGTTATGGTTAATTCGGTATTAACAAATTATGAAATAAATGAATATAATATAACTTTTGAAAAATTAAATAAAATTAGATTATCTGTAGCATCATACAAAGATGAAATAATATTCATTATAAGCATTCCAGAAAACATTGTTACGCTTACTAAATATTATATTACAAGTATGCCTAATTTTAATAAAGAAGAATTAATTATAAAAGACGATTATATTATTCAATTAGAAGATAATGAATTTCTATACGAAGAAATAGAATATAAAAAATTGAAAGTTTATAAAAACTGTTTAAACTTTAAAAATTGTAAGAAACAAATAAACAGAAACAATAATATCATATCAGAACTAAGTAGAGGTATATTGTTAGTAAAAAATGGAAAATTTCAACTAAATAATACTTGTAACGAAAAAGATAAAATTGATATCACAAATAATGTGCTGATTAATTTTGAAAATTGTGTTTTAAAAATTGACGAAATATTATACGAAAATAAAAATGAAATAGTTGAACAAGCTATCTATATGAACAATCCAATATTGTATAAAAACATGTCAGAAATATTTGAATATAAAGAAATAAAATTTGAAGATATTAATAATTTAGATGAAATCCATGATAAAATATCAAATATTAAAAACCATACCAACATAGCTTATATGTTACATGTACCAATAGTATTGTCAATAATAGTTATCATATTATATATTAATAAGAAAAAACTCGCCAAAATTTGCTCCAGGAGAAGCAACAATTTTAAGGAGGGGGGAGTTACATACAAAGCCCACAAAGAAGCCCACAAAGATAATACAAAACCAGAAGATCATATTAAGATCACCGCAGCAAATATTGCAGAACCATCATTTGGAATATTTCTGCAACAGTAATAAGAGACGAAAGAATAACATTGGCATTTCATTTAAAAACCCACAGTCCATCACAAAATGCTGACAAAGGACGCCACAGCGCACAACAATAGATACTTTTCATAAAGTGAAGATACAGTCATCATCGAGTCATCATGGAGTCATCACAAGAACGTAGCATCCAGCGGTCAACCTCAACTTATCTCCTGTTATATTATTTTCGTACTTAGATCAATAAAGTTTAATTCTTTTTAAAAAACCTTTTAATAGAACGCATTTTGTAATTGGCGCAGTCGGTAGGATAGGGTTTAAAAATTATTAAACGGAAATTAATAATAACTCCTATCTAGTGATCGTTAACGTGAGTCGAAACCTAAACGCATATTGGGAACCAAACGTATATTGGAAAAAGCGACATCATACCTACGAAAAAAAAAAAAAATAAAAATCAGTGAAAAACATTACAATTCAAGATCCGTAAGGACAAATATTGTGAAATCTCGTAGAGAGAGTGTTTAATTGATTTTATCTATTAAGAAAAGAAAAAGATTAAGAATATTGTGAAAGTGAAAGTGAATATTGAACTTGAGACAAATTAACATAAAAAATAAAAAATATGTCAATTAATGAGGAACTACCCGTAAATGTGGCAGAGGAGAAAGAGCAGGAATTTCTTCTTAGAGAACTCCAGCATATACCACCATTTAAAGGTGCTTCGGAAGACAATTTGGCTCTTTTCATCTCATCGGTGGAATATTTGATGACAAAAATTCAAGGACAACATAATATTGTCAAGGCGACGTTCGCTGTACACCACAAGATACAGGGCGATGCAGTAAGAGTGATAAATGCTCTACCACATCTTGCGCCATGGAGGGATGTAAAAACCAGCTTGGTAAGGAATTATAGTGTTAAAGAAAGTTATTTAAAGATAGCACAAGAAATAGGGACAGTATTAGAAAAAAATACTTTTAAGTTATATCAAAAATTAGATAGTTTATTGCAAAAAATTCAAATAAAGGCACAACTCGAGCCTAATCTAATTTACACGCAAAGAAATAATGAAACTTTAATCTTAGAAGCTTTCAAAAATAATTTGACTTCTAGTCAAAAAGCAATAGTAATTGCAAGTAAATATTCCACTATGATGGAAGCATACGATTTACTAGAATCGAATTCAATGTTGTACAATAATGAACATGTAAAGAAACCCATCGATATGAATAAAAATCTCAATGCTTACCCTCCTAAACAAAATAATTTCATTCCTAATAGATATAATAATAATTATAAAAATCCGAATAACGTTCAGAGAAATAATAATTTGGGAATGAGTTCAGCCCAAATAAGGTTTAATAACAATCAGGTTCTAGGTAACCACAGGCAGAATCCTTTTAGAGATTATAAATTTGGATTTCAACACAATAATTATAATGGCTATCAAGGTCAAAATAATAATTATCAGAGTCAAAATTACTTTAGAAATCCTAATAATAGTAGACAAGTTAGACAAGAACCAATGGAAGTTAATCGTCTAACTGACGAACAAATTAAAAATGGTGATGAGGTAAATTTTATAATAGGGGGCCTTCGAAACTTCCCATCGTAGAACTTCACGTTCAAAATGAAAAAATAAAAGTCTTAGTAGACACAGGATCTACTATGACCCTTCTAGATAATAGAAAATTACAATACTATAAAAGAATCAAATTAGAAAAAGAAATTAGAGTAAACACAGTAAATTCTTATATTTATATATCGGAACAAATTATAACGAAAATTCCTAGAGAATTTATAGAAAATGCCACAATGGAGTGGAAGTTAATGAATTTTGAGAACAAGAATTTTGATGCGATCATAGGATCGAACTTTTTAAATGCCATAGGTGGTATTATTAATATGAAAGAAAATTATTTAGAGATTAACGGGAATAGAATTCTTTTTGTTTCTTTTCAAGTCAATGGAAATGAACACATCAACGTAAATGATCAATGTCCATTTAAATTTGACGAAATTCATATTCTAGAAGATAATTCAACTGATATGAATCAACTTCTACATAAGGATTTAAATGAAGAAGAGAAAGGAATGTTAAAAGTATTCTTAAATAAGAATAAAGATATATTTTATAAAGATGGAGAAATATTAAGCTCCACAACGCAAACCGTTCATTCTATAAGAACAAAAACAGATACGCCGATTTTCACTAAAATCTATCGATATCCTAAAATTCATGAATTAGAAATAGATAAGCAAATAAAAGAAATGCTTAGTAATGGAATTATAAGAAAAAGTATTAGTCCGTATAATTCACCCGTTTGGATAGTTCCAAAAAAAGTAGATAACTCGGGAATTTCCAAGTGGCGTATGGTAATTGATTACCGCAAGTTAAATGAGGAAACTATTGAATATAAGTATCCTTTACCAAACATCGACGATGTTTTAGATAAGCTAGGGAGATCTCAATATTTTACGACTTTAGATTTAGCTAAAGGGTTTCACCAGATTAGAGTGAAAGAAACTGACATAGAAAAAACGGCTTTCAGTGTTCCACAAGGACATTTTGAGTTCCTTAGAATGCCGTTCGGGTTGAAAAATGCACCTTCTAGTTTTCAGTGCATGATGAATGAAATCCTCGAGGGATTAATTAATAAAATTTGTGTAGTTTATATGGATGACATCCTTGTATTTAGTACTTCTTTAATAGAACATACAATCAACTTAAATAAAATATTCGATCGTTTAAGACAATATAATTTGAAAGTCCAAATAGATAAATGTGAATTTTTGAAAAGAGAAACTAAATTCCTTGGACATTTAATAACTAAAGACGGGTTAAAACCTAACCAAGATAAGATAGAGGCAATTCAAAAAATATTAATTCCTAAAACTGTTACAGAGATAAAATCATTCCTTGGTCTTACAGGATACTATAGGAAGTTTATTAAAGATTATGCTTCTACAGCACAACCTATGACAAAATATTTAAAAAAGGGAACAAAAATAGATGTTAAAGACTCCAAGTATATACAATCATTTGAAACTTTAAAGAAAAATATAATGAGTCCCCCAGTACTAGTATACCCCGATTTTACTAAAGAATTTGAACTCACAACTGATGCATCGAACTATGCAATTGGAGCTGTCTTAACGCAAGACAAACACCCCATCACATACATAAGTAGAACCCTCAATGATCACGAGAAAAAATATTCAACTACAGAAAAAGAATTATTGGCAATAGTTTGGTCAATTAAATATTTAAGGCCATATCTCTATGGAAAGAAATTTCAATTAAAGTCAGACCACCAACCTCTGAAATGGTTAAAGACAAAAAGTCTAGGTAAAGATATTTCAGGAAGATTACAAAGGTGGATACTTTCCCTTGGAGAGTATAATTTTTTTATACACTATCAGATCTTTGCCGAAGAGAGCTTAGTACAAGCAACATCTTGCGACCAAAGAATTGCCAAACACAAATTAAGTGCTTATCAGGCTCATCACTTAGTGTAGTGTTAGTAGTTAGTAAGCAACAAACTACTTAAAACATACACTTTACAAAATAAAATTAAAAACAATAATTATAAAATAACAAATAAAATGACATTGAAAAAATTAACAATTACAAACATTTAAGAGCGTGGTACACTGGTCTTCAATGAAGCTTTGAGTCTATTCTTACTTATATTAAATCAAAAAAATTAGAGTTCAAATTCAGAATGATGCACATGCGGGTAAAAGGCTCATGCATTCCATAATTGGTACGGTGTTGAGATATATGCATTAGTTCTAGACTACGAGTGTTGTGACCTCCACCACGGTAGTTAAGGCTAGTACAAGATAATAAATCAGGTGCATCAATAACGCCCGTTAAAAGTTGATGAATAAATACAATATCATTATTAATTCTCCTTTGTGCCAAAGTTTGAATCTGAAGAAGCTTAATCCGGTGTTCGTAAGGAGGAAGATTATAAGGATCGGACCACGGTAGTCCTTTCAAGGCGAAACGTATAAAATTACGCTGTACTGCTTCTAGTCTATTCTTATGGACATCGTAAAAAGGAGTCCATACCTGTGATGCGTATTCAAGATGAGGGCGAACAAGACTGTTGTAGAGAGCGAGGGTAACATAAGGATCCTGAAATTCCTTAGACCAACGTTTAACAAACCCTAACATAGAGTTTGCCTTGTTGACTATTAAATTTATATGCTTCGTAAAATCAAGATTAAAAGTAAAATGAACCCCTAGGTCTTTGAAACTATCAACACGACGCAATGTGTGCTGCGATATTTCATAATCAAATGAACTAGGAACTTTTTTTTTAGAAAAAATTATCGCCTGACATTTTATAGGGTTGAGATTTAAACCGTTTTTACTACACCAAATAACAAAACTGTTAATATCTTCTTGCAAAAGTAAACGATCACTCACAGATTTGATGCTTTTGAAAATTTTCATATCATCCGCAAAAATTAGAATTTCACTATAACGTATATAGAGGGATACGTCGTTGATAGCTAAGATAAAAAGAAGGGGCCCCAAATGACTACCCTGGGGAACTCCAGATTTGGCAAAGAAAGGGTTGGAGACAGAGCTCCTAAATCTAACTTGATAGGATCTATTATGGAGATAAGAAGAAACCCAATTGATGAGTTTAGGAGGGAAGCCAAACACCTTTAACTTAAACGTGATGATATCGTGTGAAAGTTGATCGAAAGCCTTAGAAAAATCTGTATAGATGCAGTCGAGTTCTTGACCATGTTCCAACGCAGTTGAGCACTTGTGCAAGAATGCAAGTAAATTGGTTATTGTCGATCGCTTTTGCATGAATCCATGTTGTTGATTGCAAATTATATTCTTACAGTTGAATGTCAAACTATCGCACATTACTTGCTCAAAAAGCTTAGGAATGCAAGACAGCTTGGAGATTGGCCTGTAATTGCATATATCAGATCTGTTACCCTTTTTAAAAACTGGTGTAATAAATGCTTTTTTCCAAATACTTGGAAATTTACCGGAGCTAAGTGATAGGTTAAACAAATGAAAAAGAGGGGGTGCTAATATTGATTTACATTTCTTCAAGATAATTGGTGGGATGCCATCAGGTCCAGACGAGTAATCATCATGAAGTAAGGACATATAATGTAAAATTTTTTCGATTATAATTGGGATATTATTGAAGATAGTTTGTGGGCAGTCTTTTAAGTAGAGAAAAAAGTTCTCATCAACATCGACAGGGGTATCAACGAAAGACTGGCGAAAGTTGTTAGCAAACGCATCACAAATATCCGGAGGACTATTTAAAATAATATTATTATAAGTAAAATTGACTGGATAGCCATCAGATTTCTTTTTCAAGTTTACGAAATTCCAAAAACTTTTGGGGTCAAGCTTTAGGGAACTTTCCATTTTGTTAAGGTATTCAGCGTATAAATGATTGGAGAGGTTTTTAAACTCATCAAACAAGGAAATATACAATTTATTCTCGGTCCTCAAGGGACATACTTTTTATGAAGTTCTTCCAAGCTCTGTTTCTTTTATTACGAAGAATTTTGAGTTCTTTCGTATACCATGGATGGCAGAAGCTAGAGTATTTGGGTATTTTGTGTGGAACTATGTCATTAATACAGTTGGTCAATACTTGATAAAAGTATGAAACTGCAACGTCAATGTCGCCTGAAACTGGTATATTTTCAATACCAGATGCACTTAAATGCTCAGAAAGCAACTGAAAGTTAGCTTTCCGAAAGTCAAAAGAATATGAACAGTCTTGTGAGTTACTATTATTAAGTAAATGCCCGTCCAAGTCAAGAAAAATGTCAAGAGGAGGATGGTATTTATCTATGTTTGATATTGCAGTAGTAGACTCTACCACTACAGTACTAACAGCGTCAGATGAGAAAACTAAATCGAGTATTCGATTTAAAGAGTTTTTAATACAGCTTATTTGCTGTAAGTCCGTAGATATAATATGGTCTAACAGTTGAAGCTCCTGTTGAGATGAAGTCAACGATGCTTCAAAGTAAGACTCGTCTTCTGAAGGAATCCAGTCAATGTATGGAAGGTTAAAGTCGCCTAAGAGAGTAATAATACTATCAAATCCAGCAACGTCAATAATATAGTCGAGAGCATGGGAAAGCTCAACATATACTGAAACTGAACTTTTGGGGGGAATATAGACATTTAGAATGAATAAATCTTTTGAATGCATGGATATTTTGATGCAGACAAGTTCTAATGAAATATCAAAAGGGAATATGATAGGAGTTGTGTTGAAATGATTTCTAATCGCAATTAAGACACCACCCCCTACTAAATTCGTATTATCCACATGACGGTCTTTCCTGAAAACTATGAATTCTTGATCAAATAGTTCTGTGTCTAAGATCGTGTCATTAAGCCATGTTTCAGTGAAAGCAAATAAATCATAAGGAAAAGCTAGGGAGTTTTGAAAGATTTTGGCAGTTTTACTGCGAAGCCCTCTTACGTTTTGGTAGTAGAGGGAGAACCTACTAAGTTTTTTGCATTTAAATTATTATTGTTGTTTGCAATCTTTCTTTGCCTAGGAGGGATTGTAAATTCTTTTACCAATGTATTAGGGGGCCAAGAGCTATTCAAAATTGAATCGAATAATGAGAAGGGAGCTGTAATTTTAAACGATGAAACGAAACTGTTAGGTTTACTTATTTTAGTACATTTAATGGATGATACATTGGGTATGGATTTACAGGCAATGAGATGTTGCAAAATATCTTCGGGTACGATTTCCGGTAAAAGACGAGAGATGAAAATTGATTTGGGTTTAGGAACCGATTCTAAAGCTCTGGGAACAACAAGACTAATTTGAGGGGTGGGATCTATAATATCTAAGTCAGAAACTAATTCTATAGGCTGTAGCACTGCCAAGTCACCAAGTACCGAGGGTTGGTCAACCTCGATACCTGAATCACCAGCCACTGCCAAGCCTTCTCCTTGAATGATATCAGAAGCACAGTTAACGTCAGCCTGAATACTTATAATGTTTGATCTTTTAGGAGCAGGACCAGCACTCTTCGAAGAAGTAGCAGCATCACGTCCCCTTTTATTACCCTTTTTACAGGCAGTATCTGATATATTTTGGGAAATGGTCGGACTAGATTCTGCATCATTTAGAACTATGGGTTGTGATTCATCATCATTTGTGGATGATGATTTATCTACTAAAATTTTAGGAAAAGAAAATTTATCAACAATTGAGACAACAGAAGAAACATGTTGAGATAGTTCCTCGAAAGCTTTAGAGATCTTAAGAATCTCGGACTTTAAAGCTGTCATTTTAAAAGCCAAACTGGATACAGAATGCTTTCTACAACTAACGCAAAACCAGAAACCAATTTCAGAGGAATTAATTTTGTCAATTAATGCATTAGTTGCACCGACACATTTAGCGTGAAAAAGGTTTCCGCAGGGGCCATGGCATTCAAAAAGAGATGATGTAGCTGAATGATTTGAACATTTAGGTGCAGAACAGGCCATGATGAAATATAAAACGGAGATGCCTGTCTTTAAAATGTGTACAATAAATAAAATTAATTAAAAATAATGACTTCAGAAAAAAAAATGAAAGAGAAAAAAAAAAGTTAGGAAAAACTAGGAGTTGAACCCGGGACGTTTCGCACCGAATTTTCCTCACACCTCGACGAACACGACCACCGGTTGCTATTGATGTATTGGTTCTTAGTATAGACTTAAATTAATTACAATAAAAAAAACAAGGAAAGTAATTGATTAGTTTAGAAAGAGAAAAATAAAATGTCAAAGAATGAAAAGTATAGGCTATAATCAAAAGAAAGCTTTTAAGTTAAGCATATAAATTGTTAAGTGGTGAGTTTTAGTATGCAGAAGCACTCAATTAGATTTTAGGGAGGGTTTGACGAAATATTAAAAGGTATGTATTTGTGTAAAAGAAAAGAGAAGATTCATGCAATTGTTAAATAAAGAGATTTATGAAATTGACACAAATGACTTTCAAGATTACAAAATTAATTGAATTTCACTTACTGAAACTAAACACTATGACTTAAATGTAGCAAATTAATAACAAACGGATACAAAACAATGAAGGCAATCAATTTAAATTTGATAAAAAACAAACACTATGATTTATAATTAAATAAAACTATTAAAATAAATTAAAACACTGTAGAGCTAATGCTACGCACTAATCAACACAGAAAACCAGTGTTACCACGATATTAGTTATTTAAAAGGTTCACAAAACACAGTTGCTGATTACCTAAGCAGAGAAATAAAAGACAATGAAAATGAAATTAATCATTTAGATGAGGATCAAGAATTAGAAACTCGACATTCAAAAGAAGAAGAATTGTTAGATCATTTTGTAATTATCGAAAAAGCTGTAAATTCTTACAAGCAACAAATAATAATAAACCTCGATTATCAAGGTAGAAAAATAGGAATAAGACGCATAAATGGAAATAGAAAATTAGTTGAACTTTCTCCTAGTTTATTAGAATCTCCAAGTTTCGAGAGGAAAATAAAAAAAGTATTAGAACCAAAGCAAACAGGTATATATTGCGAAAATGATAATATATATAATATATTACAACAAAAACTAATAAAACTTTTTGATAAAAGCATTATGACATTTCATAGATGTAGCTATCTAGCTAAAGAAATGAAAACAGAAGAAGAAACTGTTGAACAAATTAAACTGTATCATGAATTAGAGACCAGTCATTCTGGCATAGAAGAAAATTACACAGGATTAAAAAGATATATCTTTTTTCCAAAATTAAAAAATATAGTTACTACAGTAGTTAATAATTGCGCCATCTGTCGTTTAAATAAATATGATAGGCATCCAGTTAAGCCAAAGTTTAAATTAACAGAAACCCCAAGCGACGTGAATCAAATTGTACACGCAGACTTATTTTTCTTAAATAAACTACCATTTTTATCCACAATTGATAAATTTAGTAAACGTGTGACATTTACTTCAATCCCTAATAAAAATATAGAAAGTATTTATACAGCATTAGTGCAGTATATTTCACAACATGGGAAACCAATTAAATTTGTAATGGACAATGAATTTGACCAAATTCTTATTAATACTTTATTTAATGATTTAAATATAGAAAGACATTTCACAACCCCTCACTCACACACAGGGAATAGCCCTATTGAAAGAGCACATAGCTCAATATTAGATAAAATAAGATGTCTAAAAAACGGAAAACAATTATCAGATCTAGAGAAAATTAATATCACTTATAAAGCTGTATTTTATTATAATAATGCTATTCAAAATATAAGTAAGAAAAAACCATTTGAAATTCAAGAAGGAAGAGTTGACAAAAAACAATTATACAAAAATTTTGCTGAACATAAAGAAAAAAAGATATCTCAGTTAAATAAAAATAGAGAAGATACGGAAAAACCTGAAGATAATGATTACGTAGTTAATCCAGGGAGAAGGGATAAAATATTACCGAAATTCAAATATAAAACGACTAAAAGAGTCCACCCTATTAATATTCAGAGGAAGAGAAAACGAACCAAACAAATATCCCACAATGACATGATCGATCAAGATCAAGCAAATAAATCAGGAAAGAGTGTTACATCTGCAACAGATTCAGTGACTCAAAATACTTCGTCAAGTATAGATTCTGAAAATATTCCTCTCGCGCAGTTAAAGTGAAAATATTAACCATGTATATTTTATATTTTCTCACCCTAGTAGTTTTATTGGTTACTAAAATTAGAAGTGAAATAACCACAGAAAACATTAATATCCAAGAGGGATATGCAAAAATAAAACTTAATAAAGTTAAAATAGTGAAAGATTACATACATATTTTACATAGAATAAATATTACTCAAATTAAAAATGTTTTAAAAGACATAGAAAATAACATGAACAATTTAACAAAAGTAGATTTTCCCGATGAGATATTCGAAGAAATAAAATTGATTAAATCTGAAATAGAAAGTGATACACAGCATCGAAATAAGAGGAGTTTGTTTAATTTGGGCGGAAGTGTTTTGAGATTTTTGTTCGGAACAATGGACGAAGAAGATAGAATAAAAATTGAAAAAAGATTGGAAAATAGTGAAACAAATAATCACAATATAATAAATAATTTAAATAAGCAAATCAAAATTAATGACATATTCCAAACACGAATCAAATCAATTCAAAAAGAATTTGATGATTTATATAAAAATACAAAGTTTTTAAATTTTAATCTAACAGGAATGTTATTCGTTCATAGAGTAATTATTTTAGAAATAAGAGAAAAACTTTATAAAGTAAAAGAAATAATTGAAAAAACTCAAAATAATATCCTGGCAAGCAAAATAAATGTTATGGTTAATTCGGTATTAACAAATTATGAAATAAATGAATATAATATAACTTTTGAAAAATTAAATAAAATTAGATTATCTGTAGCATCATACAAAGATGAAATAATATTCATTATAAGCATTCCAGAAAACATTGTTACGCTTACTAAATATTATATTACAAGTATGCCTAATTTTAATAAAGAAGAATTAATTATAAAAGACGATTATATTATTCAATTAGAAGATAATGAATTTCTATACGAAGAAATAGAATATAAAAAATTGAAAGTTTATAAAAACTGTTTAAACTTTAAAAATTGTAAGAAACAAATAAACAGAAACAATAATATCATATCAGAACTAAGTAGAGGTATATTGTTAGTAAAAAATGGAAAATTTCAACTAAATAATACTTGTAACGAAAAAGATAAAATTGATATCACAAATAATGTGCTGATTAATTTTGAAAATTGTGTTTTAAAAATTGACGAAATATTATACGAAAATAAAAATGAAATAGTTGAACAAGCTATCTATATGAACAATCCAATATTGTATAAAAACATGTCAGAAATATTTGAATATAAAGAAATAAAATTTGAAGATATTAATAATTTAGATGAAATCCATGATAAAATATCAAATATTAAAAACCATACCAACATAGCTTATATGTTACATGTACCAATAGTATTGTCAATAATAGTTATCATATTATATATTAATAAGAAAAAACTCGCCAAAATTTGCTCCAGGAGAAGCAACAATTTTAAGGAGGGGGGAGTTACATACAAAGCCCACAAAGAAGCCCACAAAGATAATACAAAACCAGAAGATCATATTAAGATCACCGCAGCAAATATTGCAGAACCATCATTTGGAATATTTCTGCAACAGTAATAAGAGACGAAAGAATAACATTGGCATTTCATTTAAAAACCCACAGTCCATCACAAAATGCTGACAAAGGACGCCACAGCGCACAACAATAGATACTTTTCATAAAGTGAAGATACAGTCATCATCGAGTCATCATGGAGTCATCACAAGAACGTAGCAGCCAGCGGTCAACCTCAACTTATCTCCTGTTATATTATTTTCGTACTTAGATCAATAAAGTTTAATTCTTTTTAAAAAACCTTTTAATAGAACGCATTTTGTAATTTGCACCCTGAGGATTCCATTCAAAGGACTGCTTTGCAAATTCATCGCTTGGTTTCCTCAGTGTGTGACCAATCCAACGCCATTTACGCTTTCTTATGTCAACGTCCTGCTGCTCTTGACTTGTCCTGCACCACAATTCCTCATTTGATATTATTTGTGGCCAGCGAATCTTAAGGATGTGGCGAAGACAGTGATTCACAAAAGCCTGCAATTTCTTCGAAATGGTAGACGTGATTTTCCAAGTTTCGCAAGCATATAACAGCACGGATTTGACATTGGATTCGAAGAATCTCAACTTAGTGCGTAAGGAGCTTTGACTGGATTTCCAAATTGGGGACAGAGTACCGAAGGCAGCACGAGATTTATTTATTCTACTTTTAACGTCCAGATCCGTACCACCGTTTGCAGAAACAATACTGCCAAGGTAGTTAAATTGTTCCACTACTTCAACTGGCGTCTCCTGTAAAATAATACGCTGCTGTGTGGAGCGGCCTGTGAGCATTATTTTTGTCTTTTTGCTGTTAATTCTTAGACCACTCGACTCTCCCTTCACTTGCAGTGTTTGGCACATCCCGTTCAGCCCACTGATGTTATTTGCCAGTAGACATATGTCATCGGCATAGTCTAATTGACTGAGCCTTTCGAACGGTCTCCATTGAATGCCCTGTCGCTCAGCTGTACCAACACTGGCCGTCAATACGTCGTCCATCGCCAGCAGGAAGAGAATTGGCGATAGAACATCCCCTTGTCTCACACCCTGTTGCACTACGAAGGAGTCGGATAGCTGCCCATTGTGCAAAACAAAACACCTCGCGTTGTTGTAGGACTCTTTAATAATGGCAACAATTTTTGGTGGAATTTCTCTACCAAGCAACGATCTCCATATACATTCTCGGGTAACTCGATCAAAGGCCTTCTCAAAATCCACGAACGGTGGGTAAAGCGGTGATTGAAATTCCATCGACTGCTCGAGGACGATACGCAGGGTGATGATATGGTCGACACACGATTGACCACTGCGGAAGCCAGCTTGATTCCTCTTGAGTGTAGACTCGATTCTATCCTTTATTCGCTCGAGAATGATGGTTGCCATTAGTTTTGGGAAACGGGCAAAACGGTGATACCACGCCAATTGTTGCAATTCTTTAAGTCACCTTTCTTTGGCAACTTAACAATCACACCATCCTTCCAATCCCTGGGATAGCATTCGTTTTCCCAAATGCTTTGTATCAACGGATGTAAAATACTAGCCGCTGTTACGGGATCGGCTTTCAGGAATTCAGCTGGTATTCCGTCCAGTCCACCTGCCTTGTTGTTTTTGAGGAGATTTATTGATGTAAGGATTTCCGATTCTGACGGGGGTTCGATGTCAATACCCCTATAGGACCTGCGCATCTCGTTTAGTTGGGGCACTTCTGCACTCTGCTCAACTGAATCCTCATTTAGCAGGGCACAAAAATGTTCCTTCCATCTACGAAGCTGATCCTCAATTGATACCAAAACACATCCATTACAGGATGATTGGTGTTGCTTTTTTTCCCGATCACATCTTTGGCTATTTGGTACAATTCCCGGATATCTCCTCTTCTGGCAGCGATTTCCGCATTATCTGCGAGTCCATCTAACCTCACCCTCTTGTCACGTCTCACACAACGATAGACCATATTATGTGCAATGCGGTACTCTCTTCGCAAGTCAGCCTTTCGTTGAATATCAGCTTCAGCATTTATTTGGATTTTCAACGATTTGCGAAGTTCGATCTTATCCCAGGTGTCTTGGGATATCCAAGAGTCTCTACGTCTCGTTCGCTTGGGTACAGTTTCGGATCCAGCCTCCATAAAAACACTTTTAATTTCACCCCACATCTCATCAATTGTTGAATGCTCGATTCCGTTTAATGACGAGGCTCTGTCGTTAAGGGTGGTGACATAGTTTCGCAATATGTTGGGGTAATTTAAAGCATTAGTAATGAATTTTGAGCTCCTTGCTGCATCCTGCGCTGGTTTTTGTACGGCAGCGGTTCGTAGTTTGAGACTCATCAGTCGCTTCCCACATCGGCATTTCTTATACTCCGGACATCACACATAGACTTCCTCCATCGCTGCTGAATCATGATATGATCAATTTGGTTTTCGGTTTGACCATCCGGATGCACCCAGGTAATTTTGTTGCACGTCTTATGCTTAAATACAGTCCCACCTATCACAAGACGATTCGCGTTACAAAAGTCGACAAGCAAGTCACCATTTTCATTCCGTGACCCCACGCCATTTCTTCCCATCACGCGTTCCAGTCTGTAATTGTCTGAACCGACTTGGGCATTAAGGTCTCCCATAACGACTATGATGTCGGCTCTCGGAACACTACTGTAAACCGAGTTAAGATGAGTGTAGAACGCGGTTTTGTTTTCCTCGGTCGCTTCATTTGTGGGGGCGTAACACTGAATAATTGTGACGTTACGAATTTTTGAACGAAACCTTGCTGGTATTAAATAGGTATTTATTTTTGCTTAAAAGAGTTCGTTATCGGTACCTAGCCATGTTTTTATTCACGTTTGTGAAGTCTTGTGTGAAGTCTTAACGTTTGATTTCAAGGAGAAATACGCTGTATCTTGGACCTCGTAGAGTTTTTATTTTTGAATGGATAAGAGAAAAATAATGAATTCAATTTATAACTGTCTACCCAGTTCGTTTGAGTGCCGCACGTCACTGCTTATAATTATGTCAAAGTGTAGGTTGTCACTTTTAAATGTACAAATCGAAGTTCATTTGAAAATTGAAATTAATTCTTTGTTTGGTTGTAGTACCTGGTTTAAATAGAGTTTGTAAGAAACTCAGCTTTGATTGGGCTGCGGCTGTCATTGTTATGGCAATTAGAAGAAATTTATATAAAAGGGCTCTTGACTCTTGATTCGTGAGCATCCTAAGCTAAAGTATAATTTATTAAGAAAACAAACAAAAAAAGCACAATTCAATTCTGGAATTACACTTTTTTTTTTGAAAATGACAGATGTCATGAATTTAGCATAATACTAAAACTTTAAAATAGCCATTTAATGATTTTAATTTTAGTTAAATGTTAAGAGATAGTACGATTCAAAAATCGTATAAGACGGAAACAAACTCTTTTTTTTAATCCAGGGATGTGAGCAAACTCAGTCAAATAAAAATATCCCTAAAATATCCCTTTTCTACATTGGTGAAACTGGAAAATTTTAAATGTCTGATAAAATTTAGAAGGAGTTTAGATAAAAGCAATTTTAGTGTTTGTTAATGAAAATGGCCATTAGGTATTTAAATAAATTTTAAACAGAAAACTAAATTTGTGTATAAAAATTATTTTGAAAAACCAAAAAATTTCATACTTAAAGGTTGATTGAGTCCTTTTTATGATAAATATTTAAATGTGCGTTTCCATTCGAGAGATTACTTTCACTAGAAAACTCTCGAGAGCGACTCTTAGATATCTGTCTTCACCTCTGAAGAGCTAATTTCATGACAGTGTCCACTTGCGAATTTTACTCTCGAGAGCTTCTTCAGAACTGCTCGCCATCTTTCTACTTTCAAATGGATACGCACCCATGCTTCGAGTGCGGTGCTGTACGCAGCGATGTGCACAGACATAAGATACGTTTCTGATACTACTATTCGTGAGGATTTTGTGACTTTCGTGTTCCATATATAAAACTGGCGAAGACTGGCATGTGACTTAAGTAAACTGCATTATCGATCACAATGCTAATGCAGTAAAACTTGTATTTGCCTTTTCAGAACAGAAGACTTTTGCAGTTTGCGTTTGAGAACATTCTGCAAACGCAGATGACGTTTTCTAAAATGGCCTTTAACTGGCAAGGCTATTGACGAAATTTTCTTGTCCCAGCTAAAGAAGAGGCTGAAACTTTCACTTGAACTCGAACGACATGTGTGGGAATAGGAACCAAGACGATGTGCCATTATGCTTTCCGAAATTCGAGGTGGAAGACGGAATTCAAAAACGCTGTAAAGACACTATGCTGCAGCTAAAAACTGCATAGCTTCATTTCACGAAGTTCCAAAGTGCCTGCTGTTTAAGACACTAGGCAGTTATGAAAGACGTAATATTGCTTTTTTTTCATTGTAGTGTACTTCAAAACCGAAAAAAATGCATTTTTGTTCTATGACTTTAATAAAGTTTTACTAAGTTTCTGGCTTCTGACCAATTCAAAACTAGAAAAAGAAAGTGGAACAAGAAATGTAGACAGTCTCAAGAATATTTGTTTATAAAAATGGCCATATGTATAACATCATTAATAAGAACATTTACCATAAAACTATAATATTACAATCCTCACAATATTAAAAAATCTTGAGTAAAATAATATGTTTAAAAAAATTACACAGTTGTTGAAATACTACATACGTATTTCGTATTTGGGTCTGTTTAAACCCGTAATGCGTCCTTGGGATATTCTGAAACCCCGTTAAACACACTAATACAGTATCAGTAGACGTTATAAAGTTAGAAAAGAGCATTACATCCACTAAAAATATAATAACTATGCAATATTGCTCAATGCAATTGCATTACATAAACATTGAAATATATTCTTTTCTAAATGAAATGCAATGTAACGTCCATAGTGAAAGTTGTTCCTGAGTAGCATACCTTTCATTTGACACTAATTTCATTAATGGCCGCTTACGCCCAAAAATGCCCATTCTCCTTTACTCGAATATTACTGTGTAATTTTATTAGTATTTTCATAACGCCTAATTTTGGGCTAATATAAAAAAAAACTATTATACTTTTGTATATAAATAATGTTCATACACATAATCGCCCTGTTTTTTAGTGCATTTTTATCTTCGCTTACAAAAAAGTAGCATGTTAAATGCAACAACAATACGGAGTTATACCAAATTGTTGTTTTATTTAACATGCTACTTTTTGATTTGGTTTGAATTTTTAACATTCATTTTACATGAATTATTTAATAAACATTTTAATAAGTTAATCAGATTAATTTTGCTTTTTAAAAGTAACAATTTTTTTTTTTTCAAACGTCTTGTCAAAAATATAACAGGCACACTTCGAAATTAATGTCAATTGCGTCGTTTCCTTGCATTTTCAATCCGTTTGCAATTCAAAAGTCTTCCAAGGGTTTGAATGTTTCCAGTGATGTTTGCGGAGTGTTTTTATCTCATGATTTCATTTAGGAGTGCTCTTCGAACACAATAGCCCTGTTTTTTAGTGCATTTTTATCTTCGCTTAGAAAAAAGTAGCAAGTTAATTAAAACAACAAACTGGTATAATTCCGTATTGTTGTTGTATTTAACATGCTACTTTTTTCTAAGCGAATATGAAAATGCACAAAAAAACAGGGCTAATGTAAACATACGTTAGGTAACTCTTCGGATTACTTGTCACAGTGATACATAAATGTTTTCGAAAATTGTTTGTCAATTCAGGAAGGTGGTCGTTTAATGTATCATTGGAATTAAAAAAGAGTGAAATGTCTCAAAAAACGTATGAAAACAACAGTATCGATTACTGATCCCTAAAATAAACCCATAACAATATTCTAGTCTAGTCTAGTCTTTCGACCATTTTGATTTTTTGATATTGTAAAATTTAGACTGAAAATACCCATTGATGAAATATGCGAAATTATATATGTATCACAGTGAAGAATATCGACAGACAATAATTTGTTTCCGTAGAAATTTCGTTCTTATATGTACAAATGTCAAAAAATTATGAAGTATATTCAAAATATGCATGTTCTTGTATAATGCTTATCAACTATATACATAAAACAAAATTGAAATCGTCCAAACTCTTCAAACAAATAACGTACTATGGTACTGAAAAAGTAACTATCAAAAAAGAATAAAATACAAAATAACATGCGGTGCAACGCTAAATCCTGTAAAAATGCCTAAAACAAAAAGTGTTCAAACATTTCACAAGTGTTATCTAATATTTCTACATAAAGTAATGTGAAGTGATGTTGTTTAGGCTATAAAATTATCGTAGAATACTTTAAAATCCATATTTCATGCTATTTTGCTTTAAAAAAGCATATTAAGTTGTAAATAAAAATATATTCCAACCCAGCGATTTTGCTGATATTCATCTGTCAAATGATAAATTCTCGTCCAGCTGGGACGGATTAATATTTCTTGGTGATGGCAAGGCGCTTTAATCCGTTAAGCACCTGTAGTACAGAGTTAATTTCAACGTTTTGAATAAAATGTTCTTAAACGTCTTTCTGCTGTTGGCCCTTTTTATCATGTCAGTTTTATATCTTTGTCCTGAAGTTTTATGTCAGTTTAAAAATATTCTACGATAATGTATTTAAAACATCACTCAACATAACTTTATGTAGAATATGATAAAACTTACTGTGAAATAAAAAAAATTATTCACTCCGTATTATATGTATGTATTTTTACATTATTTAACGCAGCACCGCATATGTAGTCTTATAAATTTTTGAATAATAAAGTATTCCAAGTATTCACTCTGTATGTTTGAAAATCTTTTTTTTTACTATTTTAACGATTTAAAATCTCTTTACACTTTCTTATAGCGCGGCAAAATGACGATAGCATTTCAATGAGTTTTTGGTTTTCTTTTTTGAAATCTTTTCTTTCCTGAGGCGCCCCACCATACGGCCGTGTAACTGCACGCCGACCCTGAGTCAATGCATGTGTGTTCGTGTATTTCTTCTTCTACGTATTTACTTGTGTTATTGTAGTGTGCGGTTTTGTTTGATGGAATTTGATGCAAATTGTAGTAGATTCAAGGGAAGTCTGAGGATTTTGTTAGCAAAAGGGTAAAATTGTTTATTGGTAGCATTCTGTTTAAGCACCACATTTTATTTTAACCTCTCAGTTAGTTAATAGTCGACATTAGTGTTTGACTATTAGTAAGGCCCAATGAGTTTCGACACAGAATGGCTCCAAAACTGACAGATGACCACATTTTTCCTAATAATTTTTAAAAGATGCGGGGAAGGTAAGCTTCTCAATCAATAAGCTCAACAGTTTCAGTTGGTATTCACACCTTTTTTAGGTGCTTCAACTGCAATTAAGACTGCAGAAAAAAATTGACATATTATTTGATATGTTTAATTCATTGCAATTTAGTGTTAAAGTATCCAGATCCAGAAGGCCATTTTTTTCAAACTGAATGAAATGGTTTTTATTTTTTGAAAATATTTTTTTTTGTGAGAACTCAACTAATGTTGGTAAGAAAATGCGATTTATATCTAAAGGGATGGCAACACAATATATGTATTTGCCCTAGTTAATATATTTGAAGAACTAAAAGTTGACGGTCTAAAGTTTCTTCTTACAAGAAACCTAATCAAGATTGTTTAGAAAACACATTTGCTGTTTTACGCAATCGAGGAGGAAATAATAAGTTGCTGACGGCTTTTCAATTCACATGTGCATTCAAAAGGTCTTTTGTTAGCAAAATACATGGAGGATATTATCAAGAGAAACTGCGAGCCAACTTTAACTTTCAAACTTCTAGATGTTGAAATGAATATGCAGCTACCAAAAAAAAAACAGAATAAAGCAATTAAAAGAGAATTTCGGCAGCAATAATGCCTGTTATTATTTTTCGGGTTATATTTAAAAAAAAAATACCGCAAAAACCATAAGTGTGAAGTGGAATTGTGTCAGTTTCCTCCGTTTTCACAGACTTCAAGGTTCGTAATTGACAAAACCTACGCAAGGTTTCTTAAATGCGTTAGAGAATTTTGAGGAAAAATGTATTTGTAACTTTCCAAACATGTTTTTAACGAATTTTGAGATGAAAATGTTTGATGTCTTAAAAAACTAATTTAATTGCAATAATTGTTGCAAAAACCAAAATATAAAATTTACTATACCATTGAGTTTCTATACATAGAGGAATCAAGATTGCAAGAAGAAATACTCTACGTCTCTGCCGATAGGGTCGCTGCGATTGCTGAGTGAATCTTCCTTGAGTTGATATACACAACAAATATCCAAGGCAGGGCGTGAGTGCATAAAAAGGAAACCAATTCAATTCATAACAGATTGATGGTGACGTTTGCCACAAAATATACTCATGCAATGGAGTATATTTGGTTGCTACCAAGAAAAAATGTCTACCTACTTAAATTCTCAAGCAAAAAAAAAAAAAAAAAAAACACTGCCACAGAGACTTGAGTTGTAGGTTGTACAATGCGACATCACGAGCACGACCACGAGCACAAGCACAACAAGAGATGATCAGTCGATCTCGTACTGTGGAGGTGTTCAGTCGTTTTTGGCTTCCCCAGTTATTAAAAGTAAATTTATCGGAGTGACTTAGTCAAATAAAAGTTTAGCATAGCTATTTCCAACTAGCGCAATAGCTCAGAAGAAGAGGTGGCGGACCGTCAGTCGATCTCGATCTGTGGAAGCGTACACACGTTATTGGCTTTCACAGCGTTATTTAACTAAATTCGGAGTGACTATTCAAAGTTTAAATTATACCAAGCTATTTTTAATAGTGCAATAGCACAGAGCAAGAGGTGGCGGACCGTCAACCCAAGGGTCACGGGTTCGAATCCCAGCCGGGCATAAGTATTTTATCTGCTTTTTTTCACAACAGAGAGGTGGAAAATATTATTTACTGGGACAACAAGGAAATGGAAAAGAAGAAAAGTGCGGGGGCACCGAAAGGTGGCCCAGCAACGAGATCTAAAGGTCCAGCGGTACCAGTAGCGGGGACATCGAAAGATGTCATAGCAACGGCACCAGAAACCACGACATCAACAGCAACGGCAGCATCAGCCGATATCACCGCAAAGCGTAGGAGGAAAATAAGATGTGCGCCGAACTTGGTGAAGCGGCGCTCAACCGCCACTCCAGCAGAGCTGCCAGCTGGGGGGGGAGGGGCGCCTGCATCAGCCATGGCAACAGCAGCAGCCAATATAGATCGGCAACTTAACTCTTCGCACTCCGACGAAGAGATAGAGTACATGTCCGAAGGGGGAGAAGGAATGTTTACTACGACGGGAGATAGTAACATCCTCGATCTCTCCACACCAGAGGCGTCCGCAGACGAAGATGACGCGGCGCCAAAGCAAAATGAGGATGACGAGAAGGCCATCAGCCAGCAGATTGGTGCCATTCAAGGGGAGATGGAACGTTTAAATGCCATCCTTGCGCCCCTGATTTTAAAGCTAAAATCAAAGCAAGAAGCTCGCCGCGAAAGGGAAATACTGGAGCGCGAGCAAAAGAAAGAACAACAGGCGCCTCAGAAAGGGGCCCAAAATCAAGAGCGGCAACCAGCAGCACACCAGCAAGAACAAAACTTGCCAGAACTGCAGCAACAAGAACAGCTGCCACAACAGAAGCAGCCACAACAAAAGCTGCAAACCGAACAGCCACAGCAGCAACAAAAACAAAAGCAACAACAACAGAACCAAGACAAAAGTCAAAAAAATAAGCAGCAGCAGCAGAACCACCAGCAGCAGAACCAGCAGCAGAACCAGCAGCAGCATAACCAACAGCAGAACCAACAGCAGCAGAACCAGCAGCAGCAGAAACAACAGCAGGAGAAGCAGCAGCAGAGTGACCATCAGCAGCAGCCACAGCCCACACAAAACAAGAAAGAAAAGGTGCCACCCATCAATACGTATAAGATGGAGTTAAAGGATACCATTGAACTATGTAAGTCGGCCATAGGCCAAAATTTTTATATTAAACGTTTAAGCAACGATAGGCATGCTATCCACTGCTCCACAGTGGCGCAGCACAAAATTATTAAAGATTTACTAAAACAATCCACGACTGAGTTCTTCAGTTTTACCCCCAAAGTGGATAAATGTCAAACGGTCCTCTTGAAGGGCATAGATTCCTGCACGGAACCAAAGGTGCTCTTTGATGAGCTCCGTGAAAAAGCGAGCGGCGATCTCGAGTTTATCGGGGTCAAGCCGTTTACTACAGTCAGAGCCAGACGGGAGAAGCGGTCTTTGCCGTTCTTCTTAGTTCAGCTCTCGCCCAGCAGCAAACTGGATAGTTTGAGGAGTATCTCCGTCCTCAACTACCAGGTTGTAACTTGGGATAAATTAAAGAGACGCGGCGACATGCTTCAATGCATGCGCTGCCAAAGGTTCGGCCACGCTGCAGCAAACTGCGAAATGCAGTCACGCTGCGTGAAGTGTGGTGAGAACCACATTAAGGGAGAGTGCAAGCTCGGAGAGGAACGGGTCGAAGACATGACCCAGCTTAAATGTGCACTTTGCGGGAAGGAGGGGCACCCTGCTAACTATCGGGGTTGCTCAGCATTTCAGCAAATTCGCACCAACAAAGTGGCTAGGCAGACAGCGGTAGAGATACGCCCATCAACGCGTGCTCCTAAAGCAACGCCCGTCAATCCCCAAATTTCCTACGCCCAAATGGCGGCAGGAAGGGGAAAAACGGTACAGCCTGCAGCTAAGGTAGCCCAACCGGCCCTCGTGCCTAAGGCTCCGGACGCTCAGGCCGAAATAAGAAGCATGTTGCTGGCAATTCAAAGCCAGTTGACAGGACTTCAAAAACAGATAAGTGAGCAGGCGGCTAGGGTAGATCATCTCTACTCTGTTTTGCCTAGCCCATCGCATTTTAGAGGTTAAAGGCGCGCTGTCGGAGAGGCCTCTTAGGATCCTTGCTGTGAATGTAAATTCACTGATTAGGACCGAACGTAGAGCTAATCTTTTTCAACTGTTGAAAGACCAGAGTCCAGATGTGTTTATGGCCAGCGAAACTAAGCTGAACCAGAAACATAAGTTGACTAACAACAATTACAATATCGTTAGAAGAGATCGACCCAACTCCACTCAAGGGGGTGGCGTCGCAATCTTCATACGAAAAGGCATTAATCATAAAGTTATATATAATAGTGATCTGCGTAGATTTCGGCTGTTAGAGGCGTGCGTCGTGTGCATTCCTCTCCAACAGGGGAAGCGAATGTATGTGATTGCGGCTTATGCACCGGAATCGCCTCAGCCAATTGATTTTATGACAGAGCTTGAAAAACTTTTCGAATGTCTACGCTTGAGCTTGGAAGAAAATTACTTTCTCATGGCCGGTGATTTGAATGCCAAACACCTAGATTGGGGAAATCAAATACAGAATCCAAGAGGTATTCATCTTTTTAATTGGATGAGTCGATATAACACTGAATATGGTGTCGACCTGCTGGCTACGGATCGGCCATCGTTTCCAAGAAGCGGTGCCTATCTGGATCTATTGCTAATAGACTCAAGACTGACAATTACTGACACTGTGGGTCAAAGACCAAGAAACTGTTTACGAACGATAGAGTACGACAGTGATCACTGCGGACTCGCCGCCGTAATACAGCTTCCGAACGAGCTCGTGGAGTTGGATGAGTATGTGCCTGTGCATACTTACAATTACAGTAAGGTGCGCTGGCCACGCTTTACCAACGCCTTATCGAGCGAAATCAGTTCGAACAATATATCCCCACCAAACGACAGGAATTTGACAAATAACGAAATAGACCAATATCTTGAACAAATGGACGAGACAATCAAACGAACAATGGACAGAACGATACCAAAGTACAAACAACGGGACGCAACGGACATGTACCGGAATGCGACCATTGACGCATTACACAGACAAAAAAGTGGACTGCTGACAAGACTCAAACGCTTGTACCGACGGTTTACTGACCCACACGATCTGGAGATTAGGACACTGAAGTCTTCGATCAAGAACATCAACCAACTAATAAAAGAAAATTATCGGTTGTCGATTAATTTGTACTGGGATAACAAAATTCGGGCTGTTAACTCTAGCGACCCGAGTATGTTTCCCCAAATTAACAAGATATTTAGAAGGAACGATCAGAACGACCTTCCGTGTCTTAAGCTCCAGAGAACGACAGATAACAGAGACGTACTTCTGACAGCAGGAATTGATCCAGAGGACGCCGTCTTGGACGATGACCTCTTTATTGTCGAAGATCCGCAGGAGAAAGTGGAGGCTGTGGGGGCTGCTTTCCAGCAAGTGTACAAGGTGAATGCATGCATTCGCCCGAACCATGACCTGGAAAACAGAGCCTTGCTCCACCACTTCTACCTTCGGAATGACATAACGCAATGGCGATCAGAGAACCTCGGTTTCACCAGGTTCAATGAAGATCATTTGGCAAACGCCATAATCGCCGAGCGAAATGGGCCCAGTTCCCTGTTAATTACGAAGGTGGAGCTTCAGCTCATTTTCGATTCATTAAAGAAGAAGAAGTCAGCAGGAGTCGATGGCATATCCAACGTTGTACTTCGACATTTACCACAGGAAGCAGTAGACATTTATACCACACTGTTTAACAACGCACTGAATAATGCATATTATCCAGTGCGTTGGAAGACAGCTGTGGTGCATCCTCTCCCGAAAAAGGGAAAGGACAACTCCAATCCGGCGAATCTCCGGTCGATAAGTCTTCTTCCGAGTATCAGCAAGGTATTCGAAAAAGTTATCAATAGAGCTTTGTCAAAGTGGGCAGAGGACAATAATATCATACCGGATAATCAGTTCGGTTTTAAGGCGGGACATGACACCATTCATGCCGCGTCTAAACTCGTTTCTGATGTCCAATGGAACAAATCTAAAAAGCAGTGTACGGGTGCCTGTCTGGTTGATTTGGAGAAGGCCTTCGACACCGTATGGCTAGAGGGTCTTTATCTAAAGCTGACCAGACTTGGCATTAGTAAACCACTATTATATATGCTTTATGATATGCTCAATGGTAGAAAGTTTGTTGTCAAGAGTGGCAATGTGACTTCTGCCACAACCTTTAATATTAAAAATGGTCTTCAGCAGGGAGCGGTTAATTCGCCGATTCTATTCAGCATTTACACCAGCGATCTGATAAGTAGTCTAACTCAGGCAATTGCGTATGCCGACGATCTAATTGCGTACAGAACAGCTCCAAAAGTCGAGGTCATCAGAATTCTTTTGCAGCGTGACTTCGAGAAGATTCAGCAATATTGCGATGACTGGAAGTTGAAAATCAACTTCCAGAAATCAGAAACTATCTTGTTTAGGACTCCATTGCATGGAGCCACAAGGGATACGAGAAAGAACTGGCGTAAGCTGGTGATCGTAGGACCAAATGGACAGCCACTGGCGAGTAAAAGTGTAGTAAAGTACCTTGGCATCTGGATGGATCAGTATTTGTATTTCGACAGACATATAAATGCTGCTCTGTCCAGGGCTAGGGGAGCTTTTGCCCTGACAAAACGGTTGTTTTATAGCAGCCGGCTTGACAGCAGGGTGAAGGTGATTTGCTACATGGCCCTCATACGGCCGATGATTGCCTATGGGTGCCCGGTTTGGTTCAACGTTGCCCCATCTCAAATGGAAAAGATTCGGGTGTTTGAGAGGCAGTGTCTTAGACGCTGCCTTGGATTACACAGAACACCAGAGTCGGAGTACAAACATTATTATTCCAACCTGGTTCTATACAACGGCGCCAACATAAACAGGATAGATAATTTCTTGCTGAAGCTTATTCGAGGTCACATTGCAAGAGCAATGTCTTCGACCAACAGCTTAATTTTTGGGGCTTATTACCCTAAAAACGACTATTACGAGAGTGTGCGTCTAAGCGGCTTTATTCCGCCCGATGCATTCCTCTATTTAGACAGTCGAGGGCTGATCCAGGATAGAGCGGCGGTTCCGCTAATCTACCACGTCGGCCGTAGAACTGTGGATCGGCGGCTCCTTTACAGTCGAGACGTCCTCGCACAACACGGAGCGGAGCACCTTCGGTTCAGTAGGACTGTGTCCGACCGGGACCGAAAAGACAGGGTAAAGCAGGAGAACCAGTTCTGGTGGTTGAAACCTGAACACGAAGATTCTTCGGATATTTAAAAGTTGACTGCATTTTTCTATGCCATGGCCGACTTACATAGGTGTAGGTAGTTAGTTTTAAGTAGGGACAGTCAGGGTGGCACCAAAAAAAAAAAAAAAAAAAAAAAAAAAAAAAAAATTAAAACACAAAAAAAATATAAAACCAATAAAAACACAAAAAAAATTACAAAAACCTGAAAATGCTTGCTGTGGCTGTTCTAGTTTGTAAGTAGCTTTAAGTAGTTTTATAGTAGTTTTAATTAGTTTTAATTAGTTTTAATTAGTTTTAATTAGTTTTAATTAGTTTTAATTAGTTGTAATTTAGCTTTATTTAGTTTGTAAGTTTTATATAAAACACAAAAATAAAGACATAGATACCGAGTTTTTTTAAAATTCTTCTCGGTGAAAAATAAAACCGATATGAATTCTAGTTTTAAGATAGTTCGTAGGCCGAAAGGCATTAGCATTAAGTTATTAGTTTAACTTAGAGCGCCCGAATGGGGCCAGTAAGTTAGTTGTAAGATATTGATAAGTAGGCTAGTTTTTATGAATTTTTGTCTAGCTTTAAGATAGTTTTAAGATGAATGAAAAATAAAAATGAATTTAAAAAAAAAAAAAAAAAAAAAAAAAAAAAAAGGTGGCGGACCGTCAACCTAAGGGTCACGGGTTCGAATCCCAGCCGGGGATAAAAATTTTAACTGCTTTTTTACACAACAGGGAGGTAGAAAACATTATATATAGATATAACAAAGAAATGGAAAAGAATAAAAGTGCGGGCGCACCGAAAGGTGGCCCAGCAACAAGATCTAAAGGTCCAGCGGTACCAGTAGCGGGGACATCGAAAGATGTCATAGCAACGGCACCAGCAACCACGACATCAACAGCAACGGCAGCATCAGCCGATATCACCGCAAAGCGAAGGAGGAAAATAAGATGTGCGCCGAACTTGGTGAAGCGGCGCTCTACCACCACTCCAGCAGAGCTGCCAGCTGGGGGGGGAGGGGCGCCTGCATCAGCCATGGCAACAGCAGCAGCCAATATAGATCGGCAACTCAACTCTTCACACTCCGACGAAGAGATAGAGTATATGTCCGAAGGGGGAGAGGGAATGTTTACGACGACGGGAGAGAGTAACATCCTCGATCTCTCCACACCAGAGGCGTCCGCAGACGAACACGACGCGGCGCCAAAGCAAAATGAGGATGAAGAGAAGGCCATCAGCCAGCAGATTGGTGCCATTCAAGGGGAGATGGAACGCCTAAATGCCATCCTTACGCCCCTGATTTTGAGGCTGAAATCCAAGCAAGAAGCTCGCCGCGAAAGGGAACTACTGGAGCGCGAGCAAAAGAAAACACAACAGGCGCCTCAGAAAGGGGCCCAAAATCAAGAGCGGCAGCCAGCAGCACACCAGAAAGAACAAAACCTGCCAGAACAGCAGCAACAAGAACAGCTGCCACAACAAAAGCAGCCACAACAACAGCTGCAAGCCGAGCAGCCACAGCAGCAACAAAAACAAAAGAAACAACAACAGAACCAAGAAAAAAATGAAAAAAATAAGCAGCAGCAGCAGCAGCAGCATAACCACCAGCAGCAGAACCAACAGCAGCAGAACCAGCAGCAGCAGAAACAACAGCAGGAGAAGCAGCAGCAGAGTGACCATCAGCAGCAGCCACAGCCCACACAAAACAAGAAAGAAAAGGTGCCACCCATCAATACGTATAAGATGGAGTTAAAGGATACCATTGAACTATGTAAGTCGGCCATAGGCCAAAATTTTTATATTAAACGTTTAAGCAACGATAGGCATGCTATCCACTGCTCCACAGTGGCGCAGCACAAAATTATTAAAGATTTACTAAAACAATCCACGACTGAGTTCTTCAGTTTTACCCCCAAAGTGGATAAATGTCAAACGGTCCTCTTGAAGGGCATAGATTCCTGCACGGAACCAAAGGTGCTCTTTGATGAGCTCCGTGAAAAAGCGAGCGGCGATCTCGAGTTTATCGGGGTCAAGCCGTTTACTACAGTCAGAGCCAGACGGGAGAAGCGGTCTTTGCCGTTCTTCTTAGTTCAGCTCTCGCCCAGCAGCAAACTGGATAGTTTGAGGAGTATCTCCGTCCTCAACTACCAGGTTGTAACTTGGGATAAATTAAAGAGACGCGGCGACATGCTTCAATGCATGCGCTGCCAAAGGTTCGGCCACGCTGCAGCAAACTGCGAAATGCAGTCACGCTGCGTGAAGTGTGGTGAGAACCACATTAAGGGAGAGTGCAAGCTCGGAGAGGAACGGGTCGAAGACATGACCCAGCTTAAATGTGCACTTTGCGGGAAGGAGGGGCACCCTGCTAACTATCGGGGTTGCTCAGCATTTCAGCAAATTCGCACCAACAAAGTGGCTAGGCAGACAGCGGTAGAGATACGCCCATCAACGCGTGCTCCTAAAGCAACGCCCGTCAATCCCCAAATTTCCTACGCCCAAATGGCGGCAGGAAGGGGAAAAATGGTACAGCCTGCAGCTAAGGTAGCCCAACCGGCCCTCGTGCCTAAGGCTCCGGACGCTCAGGCCGAAATAAGAAGCATGTTGCTGGCAATTCAAAGCCAGTTGACAGGACTTCAAAAACAGATAAGTGAGCAGGCGGCTAGGGTAGATCATCTCTACTCTGTTTTGCCTAGCCCATCGCATTTTAGAGGTTAAAGGCGCGCTGTCGGAGAGGCCTCTTAGGATCCTTGCTGTGAATGTAAATTCACTGATTAGGACCGAACGTAGAGCTAATCTTTTTCAACTGTTGAAAGACCAGAGTCCAGATGTGTTTATGGCCAGCGAAACTAAGCTGAACCAGAAACATAAGTTGACTAACAACAATTACAATATCGTTAGAAGAGATCGACCCAACTCCACTCAAGGGGGTGGCGTCGCAATCTTCATACGAAAAGGCATTAATCATAAAGTTATATATAATAGTGATCTGCGTAGATTTCGGCTGTTAGAGGCGTGCGTCGTGTGCATTCCTCTCCAACAGGGGAAGCGAATGTATGTGATTGCGGCTTATGCACCGGAATCGCCTCAGCCAACTGATTTTATGACAGAGCTTGAAAAACTTTTCGAATGTCTACGCTTGAGCTTGGAAGAAAATTACTTTCTCATGGCCGGTGATTTGAATGCCAAACACCTAGATTGGGGAAATCAAATACAGAATCCAAGAGGTATTCATCTTTTTAATTGGATGAGTCGATATAACACTGAATATGGTGTCGACCTGCTGGCTACGGATCGGCCATCGTTTCCAAGAAGCGGTGCCTATCTGGATCTATTGCTAATAGACTCAAGACTGACAATTACTGACACTGTGGGTCAAAGACCAAGAAACTGTTTACGAACGATAGAGTACGACAGTGATCACTGCGGACTCGCCGCCGTAATACAGCTTCCGAACGAGCTCGTGGAGTTGGATGAGTATGTGCCTGTGCATACTTACAATTACAGTAAGGTGCGCTGGCCACGCTTTACCAACGCCTTATCGAGCGAAATCAGTTCGAACAATATATCCCCACCAAACGACAGGAATTTGACAAATAACGAAATAGACCAATATCTTGAACAAATGGACGAGACAATCAAACGAACAATGGACAGAACGATACCAAAGTACAAACAACGGGACGCAACGGACATGTACCGGAATGCGGCCATTGACGCATTACACAGACAAAAAAGTGGACTGCTGACAAGACTCAAACGCTTGTACCGACGGTTTACTGACCCACACGATCTGGAGATTAGGACACTGAAGTCTTCGATCAAGAACATCAACCAACTAATAAAAGAAAATTATCGGTTGTCGATTAATTTGTACTGGGATAACAAAATTCGGGCTGTTAATTCTAGCGACCCGAGTATGTTTCCCCAAATTAACAAGATATTTAGAAGGAATGATCAGAACGACCTTCCGTGTCTTAAACTCCAGAGAACGACAGATAACAGAGACGTACTTCTGACAGCAGGAATTGATCCAGAGGACGCCGTCTTGGACGATGACCTCTTTATTGTCGAAGACCCGCAGGAGAAAGTGGAGGCTGTGGGGGCTGCTTTCCAGCAAGTGTACAAGGTGAATGCATGCATTCGCCCGAACCATGACCTGGAAAACAGAGCCTTGCTCCACCACTTCTACCTTCGGAATGACATAACGCAATGGCGATCAGAGAACCTCGGTTTCACCGGGTTCAATGAAGATCATTTGGCAAACGCCATAATCGCCGAGCGAAATGGGCCAAGTTCCCTGTTAACTACGAAGGTGGAGCTTCAGCTCATTTTCGATTCATTAAAGAAGAAGAAGTCAGCAGGAGTCGATGGCATATCCAACGTTGTACTTCGACATTTACCCCAAGAAGCAGTAGACATTTATACCACACTGTTTAACAACGCTCTGAATAATGCATATTATCCAGTGCGGTGGAAGACAGCTGTGGTGCATCCTCTCCCGAAAAAGGGAAAGGACAACTCCAATCCGGCGAATCTCCGGTCGATAAGTCTTCTTCCGAGTATCGGCAAGGTATTCGAAAAAGTTATTAATAGAGCTCTGTCTAAGTGGGCAGAGGACAATAATATCATACCGGATAATCAGTTCGGCTTTAAGGCGGGACATGACACCATTCATGCCGCGTCTAAACTCGTTTCTGATGTCCAATGGAACAAATCTAAAAAGCAGTGTACGGGTGCCTGTCTGGTTGATTTGGAGAAGGCCTTCGACACCGTATGGCTAGAGGGTCTTTATCTAAAGCTGACCAGACTTGGCATTAGTAAACCACTATTATATATGCTTTATGATATGCTCAATGGTAGAAAGTTTGTTTTCAAGAGTGGCAATGTGACTTCTGCCACAACCTTTAATATTAAAAATGGTCTTCAGCAGGGAGCGGTCAACTCGCCGATTCTATTCAGCATTTACACCAGCGATCTGATAAGTAGTCTAACTCAGGCAATTGCGTATGCCGACGATCTAATTGCGTACAGAACAGCTCCAAAAGTCGAGGTCATCAGAATTCTTTTGCAGCGTGACTTCGAGAAGATTCAGCGATATTGCGATGACTGGAAGTTGAAAATCAACTTCCAGAAATCAGAAACTATCTTGTTTAGGACTCCGTTGCATGGAGCCACAAGGGATACGAGAAAGAACTGGCGTAAGCTGGTGATCGTAGGACCAAATGGACAGCCACTGGCGAGTAAAAGTGTAGTAAAGTACCTTGGCATCTGGATGGATCAGTATTTGTATTTCGACAGACATATAAATGCTGCTCTGTCCAGGGCTAGGGGAGCTTTTGCCCTGACAAAACGGTTGTTTTATAGCAGCCGGCTTGACAGCAGGGTGAAGGTGATTTGCTACATGGCCCTCATACGGCCGATGATTGCCTATGGGTGCCCGGTTTGGTTCAACGTTGCCCCATCTCAAATGGAAAAGATTCGGGTGTTTGAGAGGCAGTGTCTTAGACGCTGCCTTGGATTACACAGAACACCAGAGTCGGAGTACAAACATTATTATTCCAACCTGGTTCTATACAACGGCGCCAACATAAACAGGATAGATAATTTCTTGATGAAGCTTATTCGAGGTCACATTGCAAGAGCAATGTCCTCGACCAACAGCTTAATTTTTGGGGTTTATTACCCTAAAAACGATTACTACGAGAGTGTGCGTCTAAGCGGCTTTATTCCGCCCGATGCATTCCTCTACTTAGACAGTCGAGGGCTGATCCAGGATAGAGTGGCGGTTCCGCTAATCTACCACGTCGGCCGTAGAACTGTGGATCGGCGGCTCCTTTACAGTCGAGACGTCCTCGCACACGGAGCGGAGCACCTTCGGTTCAGTAGGACTGTGTCCGATCGGGACCGAAGAGATAGGGTAAAGCAGGAGAACCAGTTCTGGTGGTTGAAACCTGAACACGAAGATTCTTCGGATATTTAAAAGTTGACTGCATTTTTCTATGCCATGGCCGACTTACATAGGCTTAGGTAGTTAGTTTTAAGTAGGGACAGTCAGGGTGATAAAACCAATAAAAACACAAAAAAATTATAAAACCAATAAAAACACAAAAAAAAAAACTATAAAAACCCGAAAATGCTTGCTGTGGCTGTTCTAGTTTGTAAGTAGTCTGTAAGTAGTTTGTAAGTAGCTTTAAGTAGTTTTATAGTAGCTTTAATTAGTTTAAATTAGTTTTAATTAGTTTTAAATAGTTTTAATTTAGTTTTATTTAGTTTGTAAGTTTTATATAAAACAAAAAATAGATAAAGATACCAAGTTTTTTTACAATTCTTCTTGGTGAAAAATAAAACCAACATGAATTCTAGTTTTAAGATAGTTCTTAGGCCGAAAGGCATTAGCATTAAGTTATTAGTTTAACTTAGAGCGCCCGAATGGGGCCAGTAAGTTAGTTGTAAGATATTGATAAGTAGGCTAGTTTTTATGAATTTTTGTCTAGCTTTAAGATAGTTTTAAGATGAATTGAAAATAAAAATGAATTAAAAAAAAAAAAAAAAAAAAAAAAAAACAAGAGATGATATTCTCGGATCCTCGCCTGTCTCTGTTGCACAATGCACATACAAACTGAGTTTTTTTTTTTGAGATGGGGGTTGTTTTCAGATTTCTTGTTTAGTTTCCTGATTCTTTTGATTGTGTTGTTGTAATTATTACGAAGTTGGATTCAGATGAGAGAAAAAGAAAAAATATGAGTGAGTGGTTTTATTTTCTGGTCAAAGAACAAAGTAATTTGCATCAAATGTCTGTTTATTCTCCTTTTGTCTTTGTCAGTCGATGAAAGCAGTTCATGATTTGAATGAGGATAGATTTTCCAAGAATTTTTATTGCAGGATTTAGGTACCTGGGTATATTTTTTTGTTTTCAAACTATATTGTGCAATGTTTTGTTCCTTTCAAAACTGTTTTAGTTTATACACTCCTCAATGCAATTTATCTTTTTTTAAATTACCTTGTGATGAAAAAAGATTAATTTGGATTAAACATTCAGGTAATGAACTACTCAAAAAATATGAAAATGGGGTGCCAAAGCACATTAAATTTTGCGAAAAGCATTTCCTCAAATCGAATATAAAATGTCGAGGTAAACAAAAAGTTTTAATTGCGAATACATATCCTATTCCATAATGATATGATATATGATATATATGATAATGTGTTTTAATTGAGATTAAACTCTTAAAAAATGTCATAAAAAAGGTTGTGACTCCAAACAAACCACAAAATGAACAGAAAGAGATTTGTATTGTTTGTTTTTTTCACTTTTTGTTGGAACACTTTTTATAAGAAACAAATTACCTATTCAATTTCAGGACAAAAACATTTGATTGAATTGTGTGTGTCTAAAAATTGAGCCAAAACTGCAGCCAAATACTTAATTCACTACTGCAAATAAACAGCTGATGAAATTCTTAACTTTCTTAAAAAACATCCACTAGCTCTGATTTGTTTATTTTCAAAGAACGGTGCTGGAACTATAACCCTTTTCAAAATTTTAAAGGTATTGAAATTTCCTAAAATTGACATATCTCCTTTTCAAAATATTTCAATGTTCCTGTTTACTAGACCTACTCATTTTCTTTGTGTGTCCAATTTCCAAAATTGAATTCTTTTTTAACATGTAAGTACCTATCGTACCTACATGAAAACTATGCGTTCGCACTTGCTTTTTAAACGAATCTTTTAGTAATAATGGCAGTCATATAGGTAGCTGAAATATGAATCTAAGTGATTAGGTAATTACCTGCCTACGAAACAGTGTTGCCAGATGAAAAAAAAACTGTCCCCCAGAAAAATTTAGAAACCCCCCAGATTTCCACATTTTGACATAAAAAGCCCCTAGGTTTTTTTCCCAACTTCCAAAATTATTTTTTCTGTCAATACACATGAGTTCTTTACATATTTCAGATTGAATAAAAAAAAATATAATAAATATGAAAATATATGTACATCTAGCTACATAAAAATAATTTATTTTAAAAAAATCAAAAATAGTATCTACGCTCGTCATTTTTTTGTATGCAGTCGTTTTCACTAGCGACATTTTTCAGCGTTTCCTATCTCATGGCGTAAAATTCTGCAATCCAGAATGTAAGGAATATCTCAATCACAAATGAGGCCATGAGTGGAAAAGTGGTGTAACCCACTTTTTCTAGAATATTTTTTATTTTGAATCGATCATAGTAATTGATGTAATACTCAAGAAGGATAAGTCACATTTTTGGAAAGCTTATATATTTAAGAATTTAGTGTTTTCGCTTTGATGACTTTTGATGCTTAAATGTGGGACTACGAGACAAAATTATTAATTTTTCCAAAATATGGGTTTCACCACTTTTGCAAACATGGCCTCAAATATTATCAGCATAACAAAAATCTATATATCAGCTGTTTCGATTCCTATACGACGCTATTTTTAAAATGAAGAAAATTAAGCAGTCATATAATTTTTTAATTTTTAACTTAAGAAATAATACCCCCAGATTTCCCCCCAAACATTTCATCACTCCAGATTTTCCCCCAACGATGAAAAAACCCCTAAATCTGGGGGGAAAACCCCCAAACTGGCAACCCTGCTACGAAAATTAAATTTGCAAGTTGCAATTCATTTACCTACGAGAAATTATCTATCCGCGCACTGCGCACCAGCGACCAATACATTGTTTTATTTTGTTCAAATTGAGGATGCATTTTATACCTAATTTAAAGGAAATGAACTAATTACAAACCTAAATAAAACAAAAATCACATATCCGCATTAAAAAAGTATTCCTACATACCTACATAAATAGACCTACCTGTCCTACCTACTTTTAAAATACAAAATAATTAAAGTTAGATACCCAACTAAACCCATTATTCCCGCTGGAGATATTTTCTGCTTTCAATCATGAAAATATGAAGAAAAAAACATACAAACTACGTTCATCATCATTCTCCTCAAATTCAAATACTTCGCTCGCTCTTCCAACAAGTGAGTGAAAACAAGGAATAACGAAAACTAATTCTTATTTTCACTCATAAAGTTGAAAGTGAAGACACTTGCGCCACCTTGGAGGAAGGTTCTAAAACCATCTTGATTCCTCTATGTATAGAAACTCAATGATTATACCTACAGTTTTATATACGAGTACCAGTGTACCATATTCTTAAATCTTGCAACAGTGAATCAATCAGTGAATATGATAGTGGTACGGGAACATCTATTGGAAAAAATACATGGTCCATATGGACAAAAAGTAAAACTACTTAATGAAATACAAAGTGAAGAAGGTAGCTCGGCAAACGGATATTTTTCTACCAAGGTGACAAACTACTATTGTAACAAAAAGAACTTGGCTATACACGCCTACTTGGAGAACGAAAATACAAAATGGGTCTTTGGGGGCAGTCAGATACTGGTGCCCGAAACGCTTAGACGTGAAAGTAATTGCGTTTTGTAATTTAACAAATTCCCTAATTCCAGTTAAAAAGTCCTATTCGTTTGTGATTTCCTTAAACTATGTATATGGAATTAAAAATTCCCCTGATACCTGTTTCGTCGAATGTCTGCCAAGTTCAATTTGGGTATTATAATATTTGTGAGTCAGTTTCCTCTGCATCTGTAGAAGGAGAATTTAACAAATTAAAAAATTGTATTTTCAAAGATCACTTAATAGCGAAACTTCGGCCGGGTGAGGAAATAGAAAAATATTGCAATTATTTATAAGGTATGTCGAAACATGACTGATATGGCACATATCTTGTCAGCATAGATAAAAATGAATAATTCATGAAATGAACCTGATACTAGTAGGTATTTTAGTTGTCGAGTCACCAAAAATTCAAGCGAACAGTTATCTAATATTATTGATTGACCTTTGATCTGTCAAAACTGGGTTATACTCGTTCAGAAAAAGCTCCTACTCAAAGTATTTAAAGGATAAAAAAAGTGCACAAATAATTATAAAATTAAAGTTAAAAAGCAACAGAAGTGGTATTTTCATTAAATTAATCAAAATCTAAGTAAGTCTTAGCACTTAAGAGTCTTAAAACAAGAATCAGTTTTTTCTGTTAGCTATAACCTCAATAAATGAATTACAGAGGTATGTATGAAACTTCCCCCGACCAGCTTAGAGGAGATAAACGTAAACCGTACTCGCAACAGCAGTGTCTCCACCTCCGTCAAAAATTATTTCCAAGTCGACAATGGAAGCACCTGAGATAATAACCATCGATATTCTTAAAGAAGTCCTGGAAGAGAGCAACAAGAAACTCATCAAGCAACTTCCTTCAAAAGCCGATTTTCATGAATTGCATGCAGAGTTTACTAGCTTAAATGTTGAATATGAGGAACTTTCAGCCAAGGTTATTTATCTGGAGCAACGAAACAACGCATTGGCCCAGACGATTCAAACTCTGCTATTGAGTATGCTCACTCCGTATCGAATGCAAATAATCGCACTGCAGTGATTGTTAATAAATTCACGAAGTGCTGCTTTGACAATACTTCGAAACACAAAACATCTTAAAGGAACACAAATTCACGTAAAGAAGGATCTCCCGTATAACTTGCTCCTCATTGCCAAACTCCTGCGCGAAAGGTTTCCTGAAGTGAAAACACATCTGAAAGATGACAAACATTTTCATTGCCAGCAAGCTATTTACGTGAGATATTTCGAGCGGCCTAAAATGTGGTACAAATGATCCATTGGAGGTGCTTCGCACAATTTTTGGTGGCAATATGTTCAAACTGGATGAGAGATTATGACCGACTTTGTGATACACTACAGGATTTGGGGTCAATGGATGTGCTACTTGTTGGAGATTTTCACGCGAGGATTGGATTATCGCAGAATAATTTTGTAAGTAAAATTTTCGCCGACCATATGCCTTTGGTAATATCTTGTCTAATTTCGAGTATAGATGATATAAGCAGCGAAAAGCCCCTTGGATTACTACCAAAGCTGAGATGGAGAGATAAGATTAAACCTATATGTATATCAAAACAATTTAAATATGGGGCTGGATAAACGAAGGTTAGAATTAAATTATGATTGAAGCTGTTCCAACCAGCAACAAAACAACGCGCAGGGATAAGTAAGGTTAGGTTCATTTATAAACAAAAATGGGAGTGAAGCAAGGATGTGTTTTAAGCACACTACTCTTCATTTCGTTTATAAATTATATCGTGGAAGAGATCGGAGGAGGAATTCAGTTTTGAAGCATGCGAATACCAGACCTAATCTTTGCTGATGACATAGTTTTCCTGTCTGAATCTGTCGACGGAATTCAGCGAAAGATAAACCACCTGGAAGGGGGAGGACGACGCAACGAAAGCTGGAAATATCAAGGAGCAAATGTTGAAATAGTTAGGGAGTACAAATAATATCTTGGGGTTTTAATCACGGTGAACCTCAATATGGAAAAGCACTTTCAATGTAAACTGGCTGAGGTAAAAAGAGCCACTTCTTCAGTCTGGAACCGTTGCCTTGATAGTAAATATGTTTGTTGAACATAGTTTAAAAATGAATATTTTCCGTGCAACCGCTGCCTCAATATTGCTCTACAGTGCCCAAGTGTGGGGATATTGTCCATTTAAAGAAGTTGAAAGGCTAAGAGACAACAGTATCACCATTGTTCTAAGCCACCCTCAAGATGCATTTTGAATATGTCTTAAACATACTGGAGATGGATGATGGACGGCTGCCTAAACATGACTGAAGCACATGCGCTAGCTACAAGGGGAAATCTTGTGGCAAAATGGGAGGAGCTAGGGCAATACGTCCAAAAGTACTTGAGAGTGCTAGGACGCCATATGGCCCTAGGCTCAATGATAGGAAAATCCCTATGCACACCTCCGCGTGGTGGAGGGTGGGTAACGCTAACGTGCAGGGGGACCGAATGGATGCCGGGATAAGCAGACAACCCAGCTTTGCTGGTCAGGGCACAAACTTGTCCTTGGGATGGTTAAAAGCCCCCTTAAGACGGATGAACTGCAGGTGGCGGTCAACGGCATGATAGTCTGGTGGCGGAGGAGCGTTTTTGTTAAAAGGCCAACGGCAGCAGCAGGTAGCGTCTGTAACCCATATTGGGCGGCTACAAAAGGCGTCTGTTTTCCCATAGTGGGCGGCCTCGAGCAGTTATGTGTTTGACCATACAAAAGGCGGGTGTGCCTGTCAAATCTGAGCTTATGTATGTTATTAATCGTATCTCGGAAAACACCATGGTGGAAGGATATATGCTATTACATGAAATATGACAACAATTGGAAATGAGTCCCCAAGAGGTAACCATTTTATGGAGAATCCTTCTGCAGCTTCGGCTGCTGTAAACCGCACATCGGATTTGGGGGTGCGGCATCTTTCGTGTACCAGCGTCAATCAAGACGCCATAACAATAAATGAATCGTTAACAAACAGAAGAAGTCTTTTAAGAAGAGCAAATGATACTTTTGGCTACCGCATACGTACGAAAATCGGAGCATGGAACGTTCGATCCTTGTATGGCGAAGGTAGATACGAGCAGGTTGAGCGTGAAATGCTTCACCTTAAGATCAGTATCCTGGGCATCAGTGAAACTAGGTGGAGAGGAAGAGCCGAATACAGAGCTGACTCTGGGCAAACGAGAATGCTGTATTCCGGGGAGGATGAAAGAGAGGGTGGCCAAAGGCTGCATGGTGTCGGAATTATGTTGAACGAAGAAGCAAGGCGTAGTCTTATATCCTGGGCGCCCATTTCTGCAAGAATAATGACAGCAAGGTTCCGTTCAAAAATTCGCAACGTCACAATAATTCAGTGCTACGCCCCCACAAATGAAGCGACCGAGGAAGACAAAACCGCTTTCTACACTCATCTTAACTCAGTTTACAGTGGTGTTCCAAGAGCCGACATCATAATTGTCATGGGAGATCTCAATGCCCAAGTCGGATCAGACAACTACGGTCTGGAACGCGTCATGGGGAAAAATGGCTTGGGGTCACGAAATGAAAATGGCGATTTGCTGGTCGATTTTTGTAATGCTAATCGTCTAGTACTGGGTGGAACTGTGTTTAAACATAAGACTTGCAACAAAATCACCTGGGTACATCCGGATGGTCAAACTGAAAACCAAATTGACCACATCATGATTCAGCAGCGATGGAGGAAGTCAATGTGCGATGTTCGGAGCATAAGAAATGCCGACATTGGAAGCGACCATCATTTGGTTCTCATGAGTCTCAAGCTACGAACGGCAGCTGTACAACGTCAATCACAGGGTGCAGTAAGGAATTCGAAGTTCAATACAAATGCTTTAAGTGATCCCAACATATGTCGTAACTATGTCACCAACCTTAACGACAGAGCTTCGTCATTAAATGGAATACAACATTCAACAATTGATGAGATGTGGGGTGATATAAAAAGTGTTTTTATGGATGCTGGATCCGAAACTGTACCCAAGCAGTCGAGAGTTAGAGACTCTTGGATATCCCAAGACACCTGGGATAAAATCGAGCTTCGCAAATCGTTGAAGATGCAAATAAATGCCGAAGCAGATGCTCAACGAAAGGCTGAATTGCGAAGAGAGTATCGCTTAGCACATAGGATGGTCTATCGCTGTGTGAGACGAGACAAGAGGGTGAGGTTAGACGGTCTCGCAGAAAATGCGGAAAACGCTGCTAGAAGAGGAGACATGAGGGAATTGTACCAAATATCCAAGGAAGTTGTCGGGAAGAAAACCAACACCAATCATCCTGTAATGGATGTGGATGGTACACTTTTGGTATCAATCGAGGATCAGCTGCGCAGGTGGAAGGAGCACTTTTGTGCCTTGCTTAATGAGGATTCTGTCGAGCAGAGTGCTGAAGTGCCCCAGCTTAACGAGATGCGTAGATCATATAGGGGTATTGACATCGAGCCCCCTACAGTACTGGAAATTCAATCTTCGATAAATCTTCTCAAAAACAACAAAGCAGCTGGACTTGATGGTATACCAGCTGAGTTCCTGAAAGCTGACCCTGTCAGAACGGCTAGTATTCTACACCCGTTGATACAAGCTGTGTGGGAAAATGAAATCTATCCCAGCGACTGGAAGGATGGTGTAATTGTTAAGTTGCCAAAGAAAGGTGATCTTAAGAATTGCAACAATTGGCGAGGTATTACAGTTTTGTCCGTTTTTCCAAAATTAATGGCAACCATCATTCTGGAGCGGATAAAGGTTAGAATCGAGTCTACACTCAAGAGGCATCAAGCTGGTTTCCGCAGTGGGCGGTCTTGTGTCGACCATATCAACACTCTGCGTATCGTTCTTGAGCAGTCTGCGGAGTTTCAATCACCGCTTTACCTCATGTTCGTGGATTTTGAGAAGGCCTTTGACCGAGTCAACCGTGAATGTATATGGAGATCACTTCTTGGTAGAGGAATTCCCCCAAAAATTGTTGCCATTATAAGAGAGTCCTATAACAACGCAAGATGCTTTGTTTTACACAATGGGCAGCTATCCGACTCTTTCGAAGTGCGGCAGGGTGTGAGACAGGGAGATGTTCTATCGCCAATTCTCTTTCTACTGGCGATTGACGATGTCTTGACGGCCAGCGTTGGAACATCAGAGAGGCAGGGCATTCAATGGAGACCGTTTGAAAGGCTTAGCCACTTAGACTATGCCGATGATATATGTCTCTTGGCAAATAACATCAGCGGGCTGAACGGGATGTGTCAAGCTCTGAAGTTAAAAGGAGAGGCGAGTGGTCTTAAAATAAATAGCAAAAAGACAAAAATAATGCTCACAGGCCGCTCCACACATCAGCGTATTTTAATACAGGAGACGCCAGTCGAAGAGGTTGAACAATTTAACTACCTTGGAAGTATTGTTTCAGCAAATGGTGGTACTGATCTGGACGTTCAAAGTAGAATAAATAAAGCTCGCGCAGCCTTCGGTTCTCTCTCCCAAATTTGGAACTCATGTCAAATCTCCTTGCGCACAAAGTTGAGATTCTTCGAATCCAATGTCAAATCCGTGCTGTTATATGCTTGCGAAACCTGGAAAGTCACGACTACCATCTCAAAGAAATTGCAGGCTTTTGTGAACCGTTGTCTACGCCATATTCTAAAAATTCGCTGGCCACAAATTATATCAAACGAGGAATTGTGGCGCAGGACAAGCCAGGAGCGGCTGGACGTTGACATAAGAAAGCGTAAATGGCAATGGATTGGTCACACACTGAGGAAACCAAACGATGAAATTGCAAAGCAGTCTTTTGAATGGAATCCTCAGGGTGCACGGCGGGTTGGAAGACCAAGAACAACATGGAAATCAACAGTTCTAGCAGAAGCAGACTCCCAGAGAAAGACGTGGCCACAGTTAAAATATCTATCTGCAGACCGAGAAGGATGGAAACGATTTGTTGGCGCCCTATGCCCCAGCCGGGGTTACAGGACTTGATGATGAGGGCAATACGTAAGCATTCCATCCGATATAAATACCACGAGCCTAAGCAATATATTTAATGGTATTCTTGAGAGGATATATAATTATAAGCCGAATTTCTTTCGAAAATTATAAAATAGAAGCACAATCTTCACAGTACAGAAATATTTACAGCCAACTGAACTACAACCTTAAAGAACATACTTACAGTGAACCAAAAAAAAAGTTGTACAGTTGAGTAAAAAAAATTCATAGTCAATTATCTCTGGAAATATATATAGTGGCGAAACAAAATACGTACCAAAAAAAAGCTTATTATTTCATCTTTTGAAAAAAACACAATTAAATATCCTAAAACTAAAAATTTTCATAAAAAAATTTAAACAAAGAAACAAAGTCCATTATATACAACCAAAAAAAAATTTTTACAAATCATAAATTAATTCAAAAAAGATCATTCTCTGGATCAATTATTTTTGCTAATATTTTGTATGGTGTCCCTTGGCATCCAAAACCATTTGTAACCTGTTTGGGATTGAAAGGGCCAAGCTTCTGGTAACATCGGGAGTTATTTCAAGCCGTATGGTTTGTAGTGCATCTTTTAGCTCATTTATATTTTTCACTGTCCTCTGTCTTAATTTTCTCTCCATGTGAGCCCACAGATGCTCAATTGGATTTAAATCCGGACTTTGTGGAGGATGGGGGTGTACTTTTTTTTACGTTGTGCAATAACCATTCCCTTACTACCAACGAGGAATGTTTCGGATCATTGTCATGAAGGAAACAAAAATTTTCCCCAAGATCCAATTTTGCAACAGTAGGTTGTAGATTGTTTTTCAGGATATCAAGATAGTCCATCTTATCCATTGTTCCTTCAACAAACAGAAAGTTTCCAACGCCGTTTGCCCCCATCGAACCCCACACCATCACACTTCCGCCACCATGTTTACTTGTGGAGTTGACATTCTTCCGATCCAACGCTGTGCCCTTCTTTCTCCATACAAAACGTCGCCCATCTGATCCAAATAAGTTAAATTTAGACTCGTCCGTGAAAATAACGGAAGTCCAAAATTCTGGTGGCTTTTGAATGTACTCCTTTGCATACTCCAGGCGCTTCTTGATATTTCTCGCAGACAGAAGTGGTTTGTTTCGAGGTGTAAACCCTCTTGTGAATGCAAAAAATTTCGCGGGTGCACGTCCACAATTTGGTTCTCACTTAAGTTCTTAGCAATCTCTAGCTGAAATTTTGGAATTATTTTGGATAGTCCTGACTATATGCCTCTTGGTTTGTGGAGTACTGATTTTATTCGGCCTTCCACTTCCACTGGGTCTGGTAAAAAAGCCATATTTTGTGTACATGTTAATTATGTAGTGAACTGTGGAGTGAGGTTTTTTCACGATTTCGGCGATTTTTCTTAAACTTTTTTATTCTTCCCATAGCTTTACAAAAAGGTTTTTTCATTTCGATTGACGTTTGCTTGTTTTCCATATTTTATAACTAAGAACACTTCTAATCACTCTCACAACAAAGACGAAACTAAACGTTTTAACAAAAAAAAAACAACAAAATTATTGTTCCATAACGGTACCTAACAGTGATATAAAGAAATAGTGTACAAGTATTTTTTTGGTTCTGTATAAGAGGCTTTGCTTCTTTACTTTTATTTTTTCATACATTTTTTTTATTAAAGGTTTAAAATTTTAATGATTTAAATGATTAAATAATAAGTTTTCTTTTGTTACAAATTTCGTTTCGCTGCTGTATATATTTCCAGAGATAGTAAGCCATGAATATTGAGAAGTCCACTGTACAACTTTTTTTTTGGTTCACTGTACATCCAAAACAGTTTTACGGTTAATACGACGAACGTTATATTTAAAGCAGGAGGTGAAATTTTGAATTAAAATTACATTCCACATCGACCGGACCTACCAATTTTATGTGATCTTTGCAATCTCAAAGAAAGAGAGGATGTATACCATTTCATTGGCAGATGTCCCATCCTAAAGGAGTTGCGAGTGAGTTTTTTTTTGGAGTAACTGCAATGGAAATGAATTTAGTCCTGGAGATTTTGAATGGTTAATTAGGCTGGGAAATTTTATATAGGTACACGTCAACTGCTATGAGTTACAGAAAACGTAAGAAGGAGACTTTTAATCCAACAAATTAGGTTTGTTCGCTGTTCCCTGCCCCAGGGCGCACTGGGAAATGTCATTCAAATGTCAAAAAACTGAGGGCTGCCCGGGTTTTGATTTCACATCGAACACTTCAGTGTTACTTTTGTATGATAAAAATGTTAAGGTGCTTGGATACTATTTTGTGCAGCTTCAAAATCTTTATGAAAGCATTAGATATACATATATTTTCTTAAGTATTGTATTTATTAATATATAAATTAATAAAAAGTAACAAAATAGTACACAAAATATTTCACGTTTATTATTTATATCGTCATAAAAATTCCCAAAGTTAATCCTTTCTCTTTGAAATTCAACTTTTAAGCTACGAGCAGACGATTTGCAAAAGTCGCAAATATTTGCGAGTATGACGTCATTTTTACGTCACAATTTGCGATCCTTGGTCGCAAATCGTCTGAACACATCTTTGGGACAACCTGCAAATGCTCGCAAATCATTTGCGGATGATTTGCGAGGCCCCAATCGCAAATACATTTGCGACTTTTTCGCAAATCGTGTGAGCACTCACGAAAACCATTTGTGACAATTTGCGAGTATTTGCGACTGTCACAACCATTTGCGAACACACGAAAATGGATCACTGCAAATGCGGAAATTTGCGATGAATTTTGTTGTTGTACTTGAAGTAATTGGCCGTGGTTTTTAGTATGTATGTACCTTCTTATTTTGTTTATTTTTTTAATATATTGAAATTTGTTTTTCTTTTGTTTTTTTTTATGGAAACTAGTTTTACGTAGTTTAAAAAAAAATTAAATTGACCTACAGCCCATAAAACAACACAAAAATAAACATATAATTTACATACTACACATGTATGTATGAATGTATGTATGTGCATACACTTGTATTTAAAATATTTTGAGACTATTCGAACAAAAATCGACAAATAAACAAATTTTTCAAAAGAGAAATATCATGCTCGCAAATCTGCAAATGAGTAAAAATATAATTTCTAAAAATACTGGCGCAAATCGTGTGAACACCCCGCAAATATGCTGCAAAATTTGCGATCTTATTTGCGAGCATGTCATTTGCGAGCAGCTTGATCGCAAATGTATTTGAGAACTTTGGGACAACATTCGCAAATCGTCTCAACACGTGTATTTGCAGGTTTGCGAGCACTGTCAAACCTAAACCATTTGCGGTATATTTGCGATTTTTTTCGTGACGTCAGTGCTCGCAAAGATTTGCGACTATCGCAAATCGTCTGCTCGTAGCTTTACAAACAGCTGATTTCAATTTCGCAGCTCTGATTTCTTTCCCTGAGAAAAAACCTGGGGTGCGTAAGAGCGAGTTCAGTGCTCGCACCGAACACACATCGAACACAGTGCAAATAAACTGGGGTGAAAAAAGTGTCACATAAAACACATTAGAGCGAGTTCGGGGCGACCCAGTGCGCCCCAGTGCTCACATCGAACAAACCTATTATTAAATTATTGAACCTAGAAATTGTCAGTCTGGTAGACTGCCTTTGGCCAAACCATATTAAACTTAAGATTAGCCAGTTGTAAACTTATAATTATGTTTTTTTTATTATTTTATTGACACATAAATAAATTACATAATCAAAAACAAACAAAATTAAGCTCTACCTACCAGGGCTTTGAGCTAAATTATGTTTAACTTTAAAGTTTTCAACTAAACTAACTAACTAACTAACTTACTATCACCAATCAAATAATTCAAAAGAAGCAGAAGAGTTGTATTATATTTCAGAAAAATCAGCGGTGAATGTAGCTGAAAATGTAAACAAATCAATTAACGGGTGATTTTTTAGCTGGTTTGGTTTTGGCAACACTGGTTTTGACAGCTGACGTGTGTTTAGTACCTTGTGTCACTGTCAAACAGCTTCAGTTTGGTTTGCAATTTAACCATGGATCGTCTTACAAATGAACAACGCTTGCAAATTATTGAATTTTACTATCAAAATTCGTGCTCGGTTCGAAATGTTCATCGCGCGCTGCTTCCATTTTATGGTCGGCATTCTCGACCTTCTGAGCAGTCTATTCGGAAGATTGTGACCAAATTTCGCACCAAATTTACTTTGTTGGACATTAAACCACCAACACGTTTACGTACTGTGCGTAGTGAAGAAAATATTGCGGCCGTATCAGCTAGTGTGACAGAAGACCGCAAAATGTCGATTCGGCGCCGTTCTGTCAATGGTGAACGCTACCGAGCGATGATAACAAACTTTTTTTTGCCCGAAATGGAAGTTCTTAACTTGCATGATATGTGGTTTCAACAAGACGGTGCCACATGCCACACAGCACGCGAAACAATGGCGCAATTGCGAGGCGAGTTTGGTGAACAGTTAATTTCACGTTTCGGGCCGGTCAATTAGCCGCCTAGATCGTGCGATTTGACACCATTAGATTATTTTTTGTGGGGGTATGTCAAGGCTAATGTCTATAGGGACAAGCCCGCTTCGATTGACGCACTGGAAGCCAACATCCATGCATTCATTCGTGAGATACCGGCCGATATGTGTGAAAGAGTATGCCAAAATTGGACTCAGCGGATGGGCTACCTGAGACGCAGCCGCGGTCAACATTTGCATGGAATTATCTTTAAACATTAAATTGCAAGGTTCAAACTATCGATTCAAATAAATATTTCATTAATTTTTTGTGTTTTTTTTTTTTTTAAGTTCTAAACCTCTTAAAAAATCACCCGTTATTTGTCCAACAATGTATTCAGCATGTGCTAATGGAGATGCACTAGAAGGAGTACACAAATTTTTGATTGTGGTGTACATGCTTTGGAACAATGTTCTGTACTGTACCACAAATCATTTAGACACAAATGAAGGATATGGTCGAAGCCGTCTTTGTCTTGATTGTCATAATAGCTGTTTACCAAAATCAAAAAAAGTTGAGGCTGGTGAAAAATTAAGATTGGGGAGGAGAAGTTTCAAAATACAATCGAAAAAGTGGATTGAATTAAGTTGGAAATCCTAAATAAATAAAAGATAAACTTGCATATGAAGACCATCGTGTTCTGCCAATATTGAAAAACTAAAAAGTACTAATATATTATTATCACTAGTTATCCTTTTCGGGGAGTGTTTTAACTCTTGAAAAATAAAATTTTTAATATCAAAATTTACCAACATCACTTATGCAATTTTTAAAACGGATTGAAGATGTAAAACACTTTTTGGGTCTTAAATCAAGTTTTGAAAATTAAAACTTTATTGTATAATTTATTACCTACTCCTGTGAACATAAAAACTTGTTCGATACATTCCTTCTCTTTTTTGTTGTAAGAAAATAGTTCAAAATAATTTTCTTAATTTCATGCTCAAGAACTCCTAAAAAAGCTTTTAAATTTAACCTTATAGTTACCCCGCCCCGCCTTAGAAAAGTAAAATAACAAAAACAAGAAAAATAATATTAGCATTCAAAATATCTTACCCTAAAATCAAATAAAAACCATTTATCTTCCAACTCTTTCTGTTTTTACTTTGAAAACATTTTTATTTTTTTTTCTGTTTTGTTGGACTCTGAAAATTTCCTCAAGGAAAAGAGTCATGGAAATGCCTAAAAGTTTTTACGAAAATTAAAAACCTAAAGTCACCCACCGCGTGCTAAATTAAAACAAACGTCCGTCCTTTCGTTGGCGTCTTTCTCGTCGTTTACTGCATAGGAATTGCTTAAGAAAACTCATTACTCAACTCGGGGTATTTTTTCACATAACTGTGCAATGTTATTCAAATGAGAAAAATAAACGACGAAATGGGGCTATTTCCTTTTTCCATATACAATTTTTTTTTTTGGAATTTGGTCCTCTCAGCTTCGAACCCGAATCAACTATGTATATAGAGACGGCATGCGGATGCTAATTACCCGGTTGGCAGATGGTGAACCATTGACCGGAGGAGGTTGAGGATGACAAGCCTTAAAGTCCTTGTAAACCGAACGCGAACTTGGCATCAATTTGCTTAATATCTCGCTTGTCCGCTGCCTGTCCAACTCGATGTATCATTTTCTTTGGTCGAAAGTGCCGAAACGGGACAAAATGGCATGCCAAACCGTACCGTTATTCACAACGTACGCGCGGCGCCCTCTACTTCGATAATTAAACTAAATTAATGAAATTTACAAATTGATTTTATGACAGGGGGTGATCAATTTAAGGCCACTCACTGCCATTAAGGTCGTTATTCCATTATGGAGGAGGCTAGAGCTATAGAAGGACTCACAGCATACAATGATGAAGGCGCATTGTCGTTGTCGGTCGGTATGGTGTTGATGCAGGACCATTTTGTGTGTCTCTAATGGAGGGATGCTTTTGATATACGGCATCGGCAGGAGGAAACCAATTGTCTGCTGAACTGTATAGCGTTGCCAATTTGGAGGGATAGTTATTTGTGCATTTGGCATGACGACAACGTACGATGGCCAATCATTGATTAAATCAGTGATGGAATTTTTGGTTAGAAGCTTTTGATGGGCCTATTTCTATGTATTTTGTTTTCTATTTTTTTTTTTATTCGAAATCAATTGAAATTGAAATTGTAAACGAGTTCTGTTTTTAGATGAAACCAATGCACTTTAGCTTGATGATAGGTAGATATGTGAGATGGAACGAAAAGCCTATTGAATTTGTTTCACGGTCTAATTAATCTTAACTTCACAAAAGTTTAACCCCAAGAGCGTACACAAGGAAGGGCAGAGTGGAGCCTTGTTGTACTTAAATTTTTTTCAATTTAAACTTATCGGAAAAGGCTGTAGTATGAATATAAAACGTTGTGTCCAATACCGAACGTGTTTAGAGAAAGAGGGATTAAGGGAAGGGAGAAAAAGCAGAGCTCTTCATTTCGACTAGAGAGATATAGTAGCAAAAACCATTTACTTAAAAACAAAAATTCCCTGGGTGTTAAGTTTTTCGTTCGCTAGAGATTATGACGCTCCCAACAAGCAAAGTTTATTTAGAAATTCACGACTCATGCAATGAATGCGCTTCAGTAATACAGACTCATTGCCTCAATACACCACCCCTCGACAAAGGTATCGTTTTGTGGGCTTATGCGATGGGCATGTAGCGGATACGCATTCGATAAAATAATCGCGAAAAAACCTTTTGAAATTAAATCCTGTAAGCGAGTCGAAAAGAACAATATCGTTCGCGTAAATTCTTCGTGTGAACGTGACCATTAACTTTATCCGAACACTTCTCTTTCCATGCAACAACTTTCAGAACGCATCCATAAATTGCATCGCTACCAACTTCGGGTGCATTCTATTCTATTCTAAAACTTAAAATCAAATGTGCTGGTGCCTCAACAAATTGCTCCCATCCTAAAAATCAACTTGTGTAAAATTAAAAACTTAAAACTTATCTGAGATAATAAAACTTAAACTAAATAACTTATTGTAAAAATTAAATAGCGATTTTGATTGTCGCTGGAGTGAGAAAAGATAAATAGCCACCAAGGATAGGCTATAGACACAAGTGGAGTTCCACATACAAATAAACGTAAAACCAACGCACCGGAGTATATCGATAAAAGATTGGCCAAGAATTGATCAATATCATGAATCCCAGACAGTGACTTTTAAAGGCTGCGGAAGATATGTATTTCTTTTGGTGACCCTGCACCCCCGTACAATTCACGAAAAAATACATTGAGGAAAATTAAAGAAGAAGCAATCAACCAGAACTCGGGAATCGATAGAAATATAATGCTTATTGAGTCAACATTAAATTCAAGGAACACCTAATTACTCAGTAGTACAGGTAAAACAGTACGAAAAGTCTATCGAATAAAATAAAAATTAGTACCATCATGAAACTTGGTGAAAATGTTTAATGTGCTATGAAAATGAAAAATCAAAAGAGTCTATAAAAATATTTCACATGGAAGGGTGTTTTTTTTTGAGGGGGAGAGGGGGGAAGTTGTGGTGTATCAAACAGAAAAATTAACTTTGGTGCAACCTAAGCATATGACACATGTTTTTAAGGTAGTTTTAAATGCTGAATCAGATGACACCAAAATCAAGTCGATATGGCCTCCTTGAAAAAAGTTATTGTCATTTTTAGGTTACGATTTCTATATTTTCAGCTTAAAAGTGAAATATTACCGGAAACCATTTGAAAATAATGGTCCGTCTATGAAACTTGCCATCAATGGTTCATTTGTCATGAAAATCAATAATAAGAAGAGTCTGTCCAAATATGTGTTTTTAAAGGGTGGTTTTTTGGGGAGTTGGGGTGGTGGTGGGATTATTACCATAAAACCTGTGACAAAAATGGTACCCCCATGAGATTTTGTTTAAATGTGCTATGGACTAACAGATTGAAGAATCAAAAGAGTCTATAGAAATATTTCGCTGGGAAGGGTGTGTTTTTTGAAGATAGGAGGAAATGTGTGGTTATTTTTCAAAAAAATGGAAAAGGGTGGTAACCCTCAAGAACTTGGTAAAAGTGTTTCATTTACTAAGACATTGAAGAATTTACGGAGCTTACAAAAATATCAAGGAAGAAAGGGTGTCATTGTGGCCTTGGGTAAAGGGTGTTATTTATTTTTGGAAACAATTTTAGTTTTTAGAAAAAGTTTTATACATTCCTTCATCCATAAGAAACATCCTTCTAACATATAGATATTTTTATAGACTCTTTTGATTCTTCATTCTGGTAGTTCATAGCACATTTTTATAAGGTTTCATCGTGGTACTATTTTTGTCACAGGTTTTATGGTAATAATCCCGCCACTTCACCAACCGTTACCCCAACCCTCAAAAAAACACCTTTTAACCACAGATATTTTTATAGACTCTTCTCATTATTGATTTTCATGGCAAATGAACCATTGATGCCAAGTTGTATCGACGGATCATTATTTTCAACCTGGTTTCCGGTAATATTTTACTTTTAAGCTGAAAATATAGTCATTGTAACCTAAAAATGACAATAACTCTTTTCAAGGAGGCCATATCGACTTCATTTTGGTGCCATTTGATTCAGCATTTTAAACTACCTTAAAAACATGTGTCATATGCTTAGGTTGCATCAAAGTTAATTTTTCTGTTTGATACACCACAACTTCCCCCCTCTCCCCCTCAAAAAAACACCCTTCCATGTGAAATATTTTTATAGACTCTTTTGATTTTTCATTCTCATAGTACATGAAACGTTTTCACCAAGTTTCATGATGGTACCAATTTTTTTGTTTTATTTATCCTATTTTACCTGTACTACAGGGACTAGAAACGAATATGAAAAGCTAAAGGGACTGTCATCAGCAAAACAATTTAATGGATTAGAAGTTTCAGACGAAAGGTCATTTGTATAATATAAGAAAGAGAGTCGGATACAAAACTGAGCCCTGATGCTCACCAGCATTTATTTTATTATTATCAGACTTGTTACCATACCAGACGACTTGTATTAAACGGTCTGAAAGGTAATTTCTAATTCAAAGAAGGAGAGATTCATCGGAACCAAATGCATGCATTTTCGATCAAGCTCTTTCAAATGTCTTTGAAATATCAAGTGCAATAATTGTACTTTCTCCAAGACGATGTAAAGATGTATTCCACTGTTCAGTGAAATATACCATCAGATCACCAGTGGACCTATTGCTACGAAAACTATTGCTGTTATTAAGGAAAGAGATAATCATCAATTTTATTAGGCATGCAGAACGAGTGTGAACCAGTTTGAGTTGTTGTCTACATTGCTGAAAAATAGACTAACTCATCATCATCATTCTCCAAGAACTTCAATTGAAGCAGTGTAATATAATATATTTTTTTCTAAAAGTTTGCTGGCACAGGGATCTTCTTGGCAAACGCTATTAAGGGCCTTCTATTCAGGAGTTTTAGCTTTCAACTGTTCGACAAATAATGTTGTAAACGTGTTCTGCGATTTGGGTAAAACTACATTTAGTTATTCTAGCACCACCTTCTGAAAGCAAATGGAAAAAATGGCAGTTGGTACTTTCGACACAACGGGTATGCCAAACTGTGCAGGTGCAATTGATGGCAAGCGCTCATCAAACTGAAATTTCCTCCACACGGAGGATCCCTCTGCTTCAACTACTAAAGCTATCATAGTATCATATTGTTGGCAGCTTGCGATAACAATTATTGCTTGAGCTCCAAGCGTAGACCATTTCATACACCAAGTCCTTATATTTGTTGATGAATTTGCTTCCGATAGGTATTGAGGAATAGAAATATGTTGAGTATCGCAATCAGTGATGGGACTTCGGAAAACTTAAGTGGTGGTAGATAGCCCAACAAAAAGGTGGTAGAAAGGTGGTAGAAAAAAATATTTTAATGGTAAATAAATCATTTATTTATAACAATTAAATCAAAAAAAAAAAACAAAATCAGTCCATTCAAATTAAAAATTATATACCACATGTAGTTCACAATCGATAAAATTATTATTTCTTAAGCATCCGTCTTTGAATTTGTATTTAGAAGCATATTTAGCCAACAACTCTGGGGGATCAAAATGTTCCCCGTTTTCCAAAAGTTCTTTCGCAGCTAAAATGTTGTGAACAGTTCTGGTGTTAAGTTTATTTCTTTTATCATTTTTTATATTTTTGAGCTGTGAAAATTAACGTTCAGCTGCTGCGCTACTGTGTGGTGAACAACAAAGTTGTACATGTATGATGACAGGTTTTCAAACATTAAATCTCCCATACCGTCTTTCAACTTTTTAATAAAAATCCACTGTGGTACAAAAGTACAATGTCATCAGTTTTGAAACTTTCTATTATTTTAAATTCGCCGATGAATTTTCTCCACCCAATCATTGAGCGTTTCAATGGTTGTAGCGTTTGGCGGAAAATATTTTGTAAGTCCAATGACTGTTGGGATTGCTCCAGCAATGATTTTTTTCGGATCTAAATATTTTAATACTCTAATTTTATCATCAAAAAAAGTAGATCGTTCTTGAATTTGTACACATAACTCAACATAATAGCTGCACATAACTTTTTGTAGCTCCATGCTTTTATTTTCATGTATTTCATTTTCTAGTAGGTATATATGCTTCAAAATATAAACCAAAATACATTTGACTGTATGGCAAATAGCTTCCAGAATTTTGTACATCCGTATTCAAGTCAATATTTTCCTGTTTTATAAAATTTTTCATTATATTTAACTTAAAAGATTCCATTCTTTCGGTTTCGACTAAGAGGTCGTCTCAGATTGAAATATTCTATTCAAGTCGTTAATTATTTTAAAATTCAAGGCAATAAAATAAAAAAAAAACTTAATTTTCTTTATTTTTCAGAAAATTCTCATAGCTTTTTAGTTAGGCTCAGTGGCGAGGCGTCCAATTGTTCAATTCGTTCAGGCACGACTAGCTTTCAGATCAAATTACTATGATAAAAGTTTATTAAATTAACCTAACCACCCACAAAACAAAATTCTTTTGCCTTTCTATTCAAACTAGTCAATTTCGCACTCAATTTCCAATTTTTAATCTCGTGCAACCCTTTTGTGTACGCAGTTTAAATAAAAACAAACAAAAAAATCCTGCTACTGTGACAGCAAAATTTCCACTCATTTTTAACCTTCAACTCGTTCACATGAATTGTGAACGAAATGTAACCACTAAAACACATACGGACAACAAAAAAAGTATAACCAAAATACTACCGACCTATTCGTTCAAATCACCTGTGAACGAATTCAAGCAAGTGTGGTGAGGTTGGCTCAAGTTTTTACACTCAAATTTTGTTTGTTTGGTGTTGGGATGGTTTCTGATGGTGGTGGTGGGTTCGAACTTCAAACGAAATCAAGCAAATGTTTTTTGTGCTTTGTGTTCGATATAGGATGGATGGGTGAGTAAAGTATGAGTGGTTGTTGTATGATGCCTTTGGCTATTCGTGCAAGTAGAATATGAACGAAATGGAAAATATATACAGATTTACAAGAGGAAATACAAACCCTTAAAGTTTCTTTAGCTGAAAATGAAAAGAAAGTTGAATCCTTTGACAAATACATCAGAAGAAACAACCTCATTTTTCAAGGATTTGGAAGGCAAAATATCGATAAGCAAAATATATGGGATCTGTGCAAAAATAAACTTGGAATCCGAGATAAAATGGAAATAATTAGAATAGTTCAAATCGGTAAAAAAGATCAGCCAAGTTATTTAGTAGAGTTTCAAAATCAAGCAGCAGTAACTGAAATTCTCAGAAATACGACAAAGCTGGCAGATACCTCATATGGAATAAAGCGAGACTTAACAAAAATGGAGCTTTACAAGCAAAATGTTCTTCTACGGATACGAAGAGACCTGAAAAAGATTGACCGTACCAAGGACATTAAATTCAAGGGAAATCACTTAGAGATAAATGGAAAATCTTTTACGTTAGCGGAAGGAGAATTAAAATGTGGAGATAGAGCCGCAAAGGAGATTTTGGAAGAAATGTATGGAAAAGACCTTTCCTACATAGATCTAAGTTCTAATAACCATTAGCAAATAGAAGTCTGTCGCGATGTTAGATTAAGTAAAAATAATAATGTAAATGAATTGAAAAAAATTAATAAATATAATATCAAAATAATTTCATATAATGTACATGGTTTAGGCAACAAAATTCTATATCCAAGTTTCTTTAAATATATATGTATGTGATCATGAAATATTCTTCTTATACGAGACTTTTTTAATGGAAAATTTTGAAAGGTATGAAAAATTTTTTAAAGGGTTTAATTTGCTATGGATTCCAGCCGTAAAAAGAGCTCGATACGGAAGGGCAAGTGGAGGGGCACTATATGGAATTAAATCAAATGTAGAAATCAAAGCAGAATTCGTTAAAAAGATGGAAAGAGACCTTGTTCATATAGTAACTGAATGTCAAAACTTCTACATTATACCGGTATATCTAAACTGCAACAGATGGGAGGAGGACTTTCAAAGCTTGAACAACTATCTACAAGAAGGCAATATACAAAACTTCGTGACCATAGGAGATTTCAACGCCAGAATAGGGGAAAACCAAGTTGTACCAAATGAAATCATAGCTCTTAATAGCCAGGTAACTTACAATAGAAAATCAGAGGACAAGGTAATAAATGGCAAAGGAAAACGGCTATTAGAATCATGTGAAGATTTTGGTATGACCATCCTTAATGGGCGAATCGAAGATGATGCGGACGGAAATTTCACATTTATTGAAAAAATTGGCTCATCTACAATTGATCTCTGCTGTGCAACCTACGATATGATAAACCATATCCAAGGTTTTAAAGTCGAAAATCAGATATACTCAGACCACCATTATACTTAAACTGGAACTCAAATACAACCATCAAAACACCGTTGAGATGAAACTGTTACCTAAACTACGATGGAACGACAACTTAGGAAATATGTATAGACAAAACCTGCATGAATGCATCATAAGTTCGGAGATTGAAGAATGGACTGGCAAAAATATAACGGATGCTATTAAGTTTGCAGCAGGGAATCAGGTTCACACCCAAAGAATTGAAGGCAAAGAAAAATGGTACGATGGAGCATGCGATCGAGCTAGGAAAAAATCCTTCTTTTGGCTTAAAAAGCTGCGAGGAAACAATTCACCGATCATAAAAGATATCTATCTTCAATCCAATAGACAGTATAAGGAAATTTGTAAAAGAAAGAAAAAAGAATACTATGAAGCAATCGGTCAAAAACTAAAAGAAGTGAAAAGTACCCAAGAATGGTGGAATTTGGCAAAAGAACTCAAGACAGTCAGTTTTGTAAAGGGAAACAAAATAGCAAGTGCTATTTTAAAGGACTACTTTTATGGGTTACTTAATCCAATGATGAGTGTCATTCAGGTTGAGGATATAGCGCCAGCCGTAAGTAATCCTCTGCTTGATGGAGTCATATCGAGTTCAGAAATCTGGGATTTCCTTAACAACACAAAAACAAACAAAGCACCAGGATATGATAGAATACCTTATGAGTTCTTCAAATACGCGCCAGATTCAGCCATTGACTTAATGGCAAAGGTTTTCAATCGGATGCTGACATCTGGAAAAGTGGAACCAGCGTTTAAAAAATCACTGATATTTCCCATTTACAAAAAAGGAGATCGAAACTTAGTGCAAAACTACAGAGGGATATCCTTTATGGATTGCATTGCAAAAACTTTCGCTGGAGTCCTATTGAAAAGGCTGCAAAAGTGGGAAAGAGAGTATGGCATTCTAAACGAGTACCAGGCAGGATTTAGGGAAGGCTATAGTACGGCAGATAACCTCTTTAATCTTTTCAATATTGTGAAACTAAAAATGCATGAAAATAAGAAAGTTTACTCCTTTTTCATAGATTTTAGAGCCGCTTTTGATTATATTGACCGCAAAGCCCTTTTATATAAACTTCAAAAAGTAGGAATAACAGAAAAAATAATCAAAATTATAAAAGATCTTTATGAGGATACCGAGTCAGCTGTCTGGGATGGTGAAAAACTTTCCGAATGGTTTAAAACTTCAATGGGTGTTAAGCAAGGATGTTTGCTCAGCCCAGTGGCGACGCGTGGATAAAATATATAGTCGTTCACTTCATTTATTTTTATTTTCTTATTTTTTTTACACTTAAGATTCTTAGTTGTAGTGAGTTTAGAGCAAGCTGCAACCTACAATCAGAGGCTCATTATTTAAGTTTACACAAATTTTGGTGTTATGTACCTACTAGTTTTTTTTATTCAAATTTTCTCGATTTGTTTAAAAATATTTGCACTACACTTTTGTGAGATGAACTGTTTTCCTCAGAAGTTTTTGTTTCAATAGTTGTCCTAGAAAAGGAAGATTTTAAATCTTTTAAGTTAAGAAAACGATTTTCAAATAGATAATTTATAAGTTTCTGAAAAAAATTGCATTTATTATTTATAGATGCGATGTAAGAACAATGGTTTAATATAACAAAAATGTAGTAAAAACGATTTTTAAAAATGCCCTATAAAAATAAATGAATAGATTCAACATGCTAAGAAAATTGACAAACAAAATCATAAGAAATTGTTCTACTTCAAACAATGCCTATAGCTTTGACATTAAAAAAAAATTATTAAAAGACCTACTTTCTCTGTTTATGTAAATATCTCTTTTCTTTCAAAAACCTAATAGGAAGGTACATATTCAAATTTATAAAACACTCCTGATTATAGACACTTTTTTTTCTTAAAATTCTATTTTGAAATAAACAGCTAAAAAACCCTCCTTTACTGCAGCATCATATTCATAAATGTTATAATAAATGAGCCGTTAAATACAATTTTTACTTTTGTTCTACCACCCACCCCTTTAGCTATAGTAATGTTCAATTTCACGTTACGTTAATTTTTACATGCACTCAAATTTGCTTTGAAATTTAACTCTTCTTAAGGCACCCAGAGAAGTTTCACATAAAAAAACTCAATCCCTTGAACAAGTCTGTATAATATTGCCCATTTCGTTCATATTCTTCTTGCACGAATAGCAAAAGGCATCATACAACAACCACTCATATTTTGCGCATCCATCCTATATCAAACACAAAGCACAAAAACCACCACCATCAGAAACCATCCCGACCAAACACCAATCAAACAAAATTTGAGTGTAAAAACTTGAACACCCCTCACTAGACTTGCTTGAATTCGTTCACAGATGATTTGAACGAATAGGTCGGTAGTAATTTGGCTTTACTTTTTTTTGTTGTTTGTATGCTTTTAGTGGTTACATTTCGTTCACAATTCATGTGAACGAGTTGAAGGTTAAAAATGAGTAGGAATGTTGCTGTCGCAGTAGCAGGTTTTTTGTTTGTGTTTATTTAAACTGCGTGCACAAAAGGGTTGCACGAGTTGGAAAATTGGAAATTGAGTGCGAAATTGAATTAAACTAGTAGAAAAGAAAAATAATTTTGTGGGTGGTTAGGTTAATTTATGAAACTTTTATCATAATAATTTTATCTGAAAGCTAGTCGTGCATGAACGAATTGAACAATAGGACGCCTCGCCACTGGCTCAGCCCACTCTTCTTTGCCTTATACATTAATGATTTGCATGAGTATGTTGGTGGTGGAATAAATGTCAACGGTATGGTGGTACGTCTACTCATGTATGCAGATGATATCGTGCTGCTGGCCGACAGCGCAGAGGTTCTCCAAAGAATGATAAATAAGATCGCAGAGTACTGTCAACGCTGGAATTTATTAATCAATCTCGACAAATCCAAGATTGTTGTTTTCCGAAAAAGAGGGGGGCGGCTTAGTTCACAGGAATGCTGGAAGCTTAACAACGAAACCATAGAGATTGTCAACAAATATAAATACCTTGGAGTGTGGCTGACCCCTGGATTATGCCTAACGGAGCATTTTAAGGAAAGAACGAAACTGGCTAGACAGAGTCTTAACTTTTCATGGAATAAATTCATTGCGAGTACGGATGTTAAACTCTCTTCGAAGATGGAAATTTTTAGTGCTGTGACCAGAGCCATCATATCATATGGAGCACAAGTGTGGGGTCACTCAAAATATGAAGAGTTGGAAAAGATGCAGAGGTACTTCTATAAAAAAGTTCTTGGGTTGCCAACAATAACTCCAAATTATATTCTTACGCTGGAATGCAAAATTAAACCGATTTTTGAATACACAATAAGATGTCACATGAACTATATTGGAAAAGTCTTAAATACTTATGATGACACCCGGCTACCGAAACTGTTAGCCAAAAATGTGATTGAAAAAAAGATATATTGGTTTCAATGCTGGGAAGATAATTTAAATCTAGTTGAAATCGGTAATTTAGAGGAGCTGGTATCAAACAGAATTAATTTTAATAGTATTGTTGGGGATATATCAGAAAGAATCATCCAAGAAGATAGTCGAGAAGCACTACAGAGAGCACATCTCACCAGATCACATAGCCTACACAACTTACCTACAATGTTGGTAGAAACTATGTTGGCGATGATTTAAAAACCTCAAAGATGCGATGGATTCTTAAAGCAAGAGCAGGCCTCATAAAGCTTAATGGAACGGTAAGATCATAGGTTGAAAATGTTAACTGCTCGCTCTGCAATATGAACGAAGTCGAGATACTTATGCACTTTATGGGAATTTGTCCAATACTCAGGGGGATACGCAGAGATTGTTTTGGCAGCGCAACACTGGACGAGGAGATGGTGGTAAATTTGTTAAATGGAGAAACGGACTGGAGTAATCTTGTTCTATATTTACAATGGCACTCAAATATCGACAGGAGCTGACTGATGAATTCAACTTTTAAAAATTGAATAGCAATAGAAATAATTATTAATAAACGCAAAAAATAGTTAATAAATATTTAGTCCAGTAACTATATACATTAGACCTTGCGTCAGGTCCGGTAGTTCTGATTTTTTGCTGAGTTGTTTATGATGTTGGCCTAGTATTAAATCTGATTTTTCGACCTCGAGCGCCGAACGCAACATTGGTAAAAATCCAAAAAACCGCGAATTTTTCGCGGTTTTTTCACTTATTGGCTATTTCAACCATTACGCCTTAACTTCCGAATAAAACATTGCTCTACGATTTCAACCTTACTAAATTTGCTTCAATTTGAGTCCAAAGCCGGTTCTGTAGACATAACGGTTTCCAAGGGACGGCATTTCAAAATATAGCAATAAAAAATTTAAAACAACAAGTAGTATATAAAACAGTATAATAACAAAATCATGGTCTTTGACATATGCTGCATCAAAGCAATAGAGCGTGTAGATTGGGCCAAAAGAAGAAAACAATAGTACAGGATGGGGGGTATATATCCCCCCGTTTAGGCGGGAGGGGCACTTTTAAGAAAAGTTGACTTCAAATAGAAAAATAACCATAAAAATACAATGGTAATATCTGGACGAAAATCCATTCCTCATCTCAAAGCCAGAAATCCATTCTTTAATTTTTTTTTAAATAGAGTTTTTTTAGCTGATAGTTTTTGAAACATTTACTTTCAAACTCAAAATTTTGAGAAAAAGACGATTTTTTTTTGTTAATCTATTTTTCTTTTTTATTTTATGGAATTAAGTACTATTTTTGATTTTGATTTTCAATGCCCTTATTAATTCTTGGCTAAAAACTGAAAACCAAATGCTAAAATGACTTCTAGTTTTTGAGAAAACTGAAATTAACATGATCAACTTCACTGTTTCAGTCTAGTATCCTTTTTCTTCGGGGTGGGAGGGCTCTGACTCAGGTGCGGTAGTTCTGATTTTTAGATGAGTTGTTTATGATGTTGGCCTTACCAATAATCCAAGTTTTCGACCTCGAGCGCCGAACGCAACTTTGTGAAATACGCAAAAAACCGAGAATTTTTCGCGGTGTTTTCAGTTATTGGCTATTTTAACCTTTAAGGCCTGGTTTTCGATTATAACTTTGCTCTACCATTTCAAAATAATTAAATGGGCTTCAATTTGAGCTAAAAATCAATTCAAATTGTGAATTTTTTCATCAACTTTTGAATTTAGAATGCTGCAAATCGAATTGAAGGGGGCTCATTCACCCCTTGTGTAAAATCGTTTGCCCCTTTTCAATGATTTTTGTATACTGTGTAGCGTGTTATGTTGGCTTTATTTTAAGATCTTAATAATGAAGATCGGATGAGTAGAAACGGAGTTATGATTTTTTAAATGAACCATATAAAACTCGAACTAAAACAGTACTCAGTTCAGTACCCACCAGTGGGTTATCTGAAGCGAATGTTTTAGTTCGAGTTTTATATGGTTGACTTTAAAAAATCATAACTCCGTTTCTACTCATCCGATGTTCATGATTAAAGTATTAAAATAAAGCCAACATGACACGCTACACAGTATACAAAAATCATTGAAAAGGGGCAAACGATTTTACACAAGGGGTGAATGAGCCCCCTTCAATTCGATTTGCAGCATTCTAAATTCAAAAGTTGATGAAAAAATTCACAATTTGAATTGATTTTTAGCTCAAATTGAAGCCCATTTAATTATTTTGAAATGGTAGAGCAAAGTTATAATCGAAAACCAGGCCTTAAAGGTTAAAATAGCCAATAACTGAAAACACCGCGAAAAATTCTCGGTTTTTTGCGTATTTCACAAAGTTGCGTTCGGCGCTCGAGGTCGAAAACTTGGATTATTGGTAAGGCCAACATCATAAACAACTCATCTAAAAATCAGAACTACCGCACCTGAGTCAGAGCCCTCCCACCCCGAAGAAAAAGGATACTAGACTGAAACAGTGAAGTTGATCATGTTAATTTCAGTTTTCTCAAAAACTAGAAGTCATTTTAGCATTTGGTTTTCAGTTTTTAGCCAAGAATTAATAAGGGCATTGAAAATCAAAATCAAAAATAGTACTTAATTCCATAAAATAAAAAAGAAAAATAGATTAACAAAAAAAAATCGTCTTTTTCTCAAAATTTTGAGTTTGAAAGTAAATGTTTCAAAAACTATCAGCTAAAAAAACTCTATTTAAAAAAAAATTAAAGAATGGATTTCTGGCTTTGAGATGAGGAATGGATTTTCGTCCAGATATTACCATTGTATTTTTATGGTTATTTTTCTATTTGAAGTCAACTTTTCTTAAAATTGCCCCTCCCGCCTAAACGGGGGGATATATACCCCCCATCCTGTACTATTGTTTTCTTCTTTTGGCCCAATCTACACGCTCTATTGCTTTGATGCAGCATATGTCAAAGACCATGTTTTTGTTATTATACTGTTTTATATACTACTTGTTGTTTTAAAATTTGTATTGCTATATTTTGAAATGCCGTCCCTTGGAAACCGTTATGTCTACAGAACCGGCTTTGGACTCAAATTGAAGCAAATTTAGTAAGGTTGAAATCGTAGAGCAATTCGGAAGTTAAGGCGTAATGGTTAAAATAGCCAATAAGTGAAAAAACCGCGAAAAATTCGCGGTTTTTTGGATTTTTACCAATGTTGCGTTCGGCGCTCGAGGTCGAAAAATCAGATTTAATACAAGGCCAACATCATAAACAACTCAGCAAAAAATCAGAACTACCGGACCTGACGCAAGGTCTCAGTACTATGAAACTACAAGGTTACTGGACTAATTAATACATAACAATAAATAAAATCTAGGGAATGTATGGAATAGTTACTTGATCGCGACAGACGACGAAAGTCATTGTTGTACTTTATGTTTTTGAAAATAACACAATGTAAATTGCTTACAGATTTGTTCAAGGGATTAAGTTTTTTTATGTGAAACTTCTCTGGGTTCGTTGAAGAGTAAAATTTCAAAGCAAAATAATTGAGTGCATGCAAAAATTAAGGTAATATGAAATCGAACATTGCCATAGCTAAGTGGGTGGGTGGTAGAAAAAAGTAAACATTGTATTTATAATATCATATACATAGGTATTTTAATATTTATGAATATGATCCGGCATTAAAGTAGGGGCTTTAGCTGATTATTCCAAAATAGAATTTTAAGAAAAAAAGTGTCGAAAATCAGGAGAGTGTTTTAGAAATTTGAATATACATACATAGGTAGGTAAAAAAAAAAAAAAAATCATACATAGGTAGGTATTAGGTTTTTGATAAAAAGAAGATATGTATGTAGGTTAATTAATTTTTTTTTTTTAACTTTGCAGCCTTAGGCGTTGTTTGAAGTTTAACAATTTCTTTTGCTTGTCTATTCATTTATTTTTGTGGGACATTTTTTAAAATCATTTTTAACTACATTTTTGTTTTATTAAATTATTTTTTTCTTACATCGCATCTTTAAATAATAAATGCAATTTTTTTCAGAAACTTATAAATTATCTGTTTGAAAATCTTTTTCTTAACTTAAAAGATTTAAAATCTACCTTTTCTAGGACAACTAAAAAAAACTTATAAGGAAAACAGTTCATCTCACAAAAGTGTAGTGCAAATATTTTTAAACAAATCGATAAAATTTGAATAAAAATACTAGTAGGTACCTACATAGCACCAAAAATTGTGTAAACTTAAATCATAAGAAAATAAAAATAAATGAAGTGAATGACTATATTTTTTAATCACGCGTCGCCGCTGGTAAGGCTCCTCGAATGAATGTAATATAAAAAATCAAATAGGGGACTCCACTGCTCTATGATACTTTTGACGACAATTTCTAAAGGGCCACCAAGTTTGACAAACTTTTAAAATTTGATGTTCATCGACACCAAGTACTTTCTGAAAAGTTATGAAATCTTTTTGTTTTTTTGAACTTGACAGAAGTAGAAATATATGTCCCTCAACGATTAATGTGTTCTGGTCAATACTTTGCAGCATAGGTGGAGCACAAACTTAAATTATGGCAGCTACTTTTAATCGTTAAGACATTAGGATTCACATTTTTCAACCGTGTGCTTCTAACGCCAGTCAGTGTACCCGTCATAACAGCAGCATTGTCTAATGAAAAGCCAATAATATGTCAAGGGGAATATTAAAAGACGCAAGCTTTTCTATAACTTTGCTGTAGATTGCTTCGGCTGTAGACTCTTCGTATTCAAATAAGCCAAAGAATTTGTCCTTAACAGAATATTAGCCACAGAGTCAAAGTACCTTAACACTACAACGAGACATTTGTTTGAAGAAACGTCAGTGGTTTCCGCATTTTACTCGTAATATTATTTAGTTCAAATAATAATAATTATTATTATTAAAATTTACATAAATATCAAACGCAAAAAAACGATGATAGAAATGAAAAATTATTATTACTAGCAGCAAAATGGTAAAAGGTGGTAGATTTTGAGTTGAAGATGGTAGGATTTTAAAAACAAAAAAAGGTGGTAGAAATACAACTTAAGTGGTAGAAGTCCCATCACTGATCGCAATAAACCACCAAATGGTACAAACAAATTTTTTTACTCAGACCACCATCTGGTCGCATTAATTGACTTCAGAATATCTAAAGCACGAATGGGATCTGCATCTTAATATTCGCCCGCTGTCTTATAATGTTTCGCCTTGAGTGAAACATTTGCCTCGTAGAGAAAAGGTGCTTCAAGTCGTCCAGGCAATATAAGGCCTGCTCTGCTAGAAAGCCTTTTTTTTAATGGTATGGCATAATAGCTTAGCTACTTCGATTCCTCTCACACCTCTGATGTGAGGTGAGGTTTCTTTTGCCGCATTCTCATACTTGCGGACATTCAGTTTTTTCACAATTCTCGTAGTTTGTTAAGATTCCTCTTAACATTAAAACATATTTGCATTTACCTGAAAAGATTGAATGAATTCAAACCCAAATTAATAATATGTTAAGGCTAAGACTTACATATGTCCTTTACAGTCTTTGGATTAGGAAAAACTTTTTTTTTAATGTTTAAATTCATATTTCCACTCCATTATTGGTAATTTCGGCCTTTATTAAAACATTAATCTTAATGAGTGAAATTGCTTGAGGAGATAATTCGGCACCATCAATGGATGTTGCAAACGAAGCAAAGAAGAGCTGTATAGCAGAAGATGTCTAGAATGATGCTTTTGCTAACTACAGCCAGGGTTACCGCTGAGAATTTTTGAAAGGTCGCAAAAAAAGTCGCACTCAAGAAAAAAAGGTCGCAAAACATAATAATTGAAAAAAAGTCGCACTTTTATCCAAAAGGTCGCATTTCGAAAATAAAAAGTCGCATAACCATATTTTTATATTTGAAAACAAAACAATGAGATTACATATTTTTGGAACATTTTATCATAAAAAAAAATAAATACTTAAAAAACTAAAAAAATGCAGCCTTCATTTTAAAAATTTATGGTCATGCATTTTTGCCGCTGCAGTGAGATTTCGAATTATCACGATAGATAACATTGAAATCATTATTAAGCAGAATAACAGTTAAGAAAAATCAGTCTATTTTGAGGTTTTTTTGTTTATTTTGATTCCTCAATGAGTGTTATGGTTAGGACTTATCATTTTTATCACCAAAAACATAGACATAAAAATTAAGCTTTCATTCGCATTAAAATTATCACCGATTTTGCTTTACAATATTTCCAATTATATATGAGGAGTTCAGGAATAAAATATGAAATTTTCACTTTGGTACTTTTTTCTTTAGTTTTTTAATCGGGTCCAAAACCCTGAATTTTATTGATTGCCAAGGATAACATGTATCAACGAAAATTCAACTAGAAAAAGAACTTTCGGAACAAAAGATTTCATACAAAAAAAAAAACTATTAACTTGGCTTGGATCAAATTGAGATTCAAAAAGTGATATTTTTCCTTATGATATTTTGGTTTTAGATCAAAAGGTGACATTTTCAAAATATTTTTTTTAAATAAAATCTCTATCCCAAAACCTACTGCAAAACTAATAAATACAACAATCTGTCTGCTTAACCGATGCACATAAAAAAAAATAAAAAACTGAACAGACATAACTTAATTTAGTTTTTCTCAATTTCTGAAAAAAATGAAAAAGTAAAAATGTCACCTTTTTTCCTAAACTCCTCACATATAAGTTTCAATTAGTGCTATAAACGGGCATCTTAAATTAATTCCGTTATTTTAACGACGACGGTCTTTTACGCAACTTTTATTTCAGTGACATGTAGCTATAGCTGTTATTGAGGAATAGTAATAATATTAGTAACAGATATTGCAAACTATTAGTTCAGTATTTAGACCATCATTCAACTGGCGTTCTAATCTTCCAATTTCGAGTTACCTCACTTCATTTCAATTTCAATCAAGCGCAAGCCAAGCCCACAGCCGCTTCGTTTTCGTTTCAAAAGAAATGGAAAAATAATAGTTGAATGAAAGTCGATTGAAATTTGTTTCTGTTCTGTTTGTTCCAATTCAAATGGGCGAGTTTGAGAAACCTGTGGTTTGTGTGTTTTTGATATTTTAAATTAAAAAAAGTCGCACGGAGAAAAAGGTCGCCCCGATCAAAAGGTCGTCGTTTAGTCGCACGGACCCAAAAAAGGTCGCAAAGTGCGACTAAAGTCGCCCAGCGGTAACACTGACTACAGCTTTCTGAAATCATTTCCTACAGAGCTTTTTGCAGCTCTTCAGTAAAGTTGGGCTGGAATTGTTTGGAAAATCTGGCTGTGGCGAGCGTGATCGTGGTGGAGGTGGCAAGAATGAAAATTCCGGGTCATCAATGTCAATTCATTCCTTGGAATCTGGAATTTCCTTTTCAGGAGTAGCACTTTTATATTGTGTTGAATGCGATTTTGGTCGTGGTGTGAAGTTCACAGTAGTTGTTGTGCGGTTGGCGTTCTGCTCTCATCCACAAAATATATAATTTCCTGAGGTTCTGTCAAAATTTATGAACGTCGAAAGATTTTCTATTGGTTAACATTTTTTTTAAATACTCACAAAAGTTCGCTGTTGGAGTATCATCCAAAAAGGGCATATACTTACTCCAGGTACTTCCATGGCTTTTTTTGAGAAGATGCACCACTGCCACTCGCCTTGAAAATTCCTTTTTTTCCTGTTGTAGCGGTCTCTCAGGAACACCCATCTCTACTTTGCTTGATAACCTGTTAAAAACAAAAGAAAAAAAAATAATAAAAAATGCTTGTAAAATTGACTTACCTATTGGGAATATTTGGTTCTACTACAACTTCCTTCCTGTTCTTATGCGTCTTGCAGATCTTGTCGTACAAAATTGGATTTATTTAAAAAAATTGTGCTGTGTTAATTTTTTCAATGCCATTTAAAACCAGTGGCTCTAAACCGAGTGACTAGGTTTAACTAGGCAAAATCCCGAGTCGTATTCCAAAATATTAGGTTTATTCGTTAAAATATTTCTTTTAAAATTTGGTTGGTACATGTCATATGCCCCTTTAGCTAGCAAGAAAGTTAAGCAACTAACTTCTGGAATGCAAACCAATTGCCCGACACCAAATCAACACGTCTGAATCAGCTGTGCATATTTTTAGCAACGAACTTGAACATTACTACTTGTGTTCGAGCTTAAGTTTTTCATAGTATGGGACGGGCCGATTTTGCAACATCGTGTTTCGAGCCGTCCCGTAACAATATTTAGTTTCTCGGTATTCCAATCCCGTCCATGAACAAAAGGTTAATTCTTCGGCTACCTAGTGGCCCTATTCTTCGATCGACCAGTCTTTTTCCTTCGAGTCGTTGGCCAAGTAGGTCTCTTCTAAACCTCACTGGTTCTTCACAGCACACAAGTTGCCCACGAAATAAAGAGGAACTTTACTACCCACAAAGCAAACAATTGGCTTGCTTCTTTTTTGCCAACTAATTCGGCCAGATGGCGACCCAAGGACGAATCCTTGGACAAGATTTCTGTGAAGGAAAATACAAAAAATTTGCACCAAAGAAAACCCCAAACTGGAGGATAGGTAAGGATTTGTTAATATATTAGATCGTTTAGGAAAATAATTTATCAAAAAAAAAAAAAAAAAAATACAAAAAAAAATCTAAATATATTTGGTTAATTTAAGGTGTGGTCCACCGATCGATGCCTCGGTCTAAAAATTTTTCCCAAGATCGGAAACCAAAAAGGAAAATCCTCAGCAAGGATTTATAGAGCGAGGCGTAGTTAAATAGAAAGGTAAGGTTTCACCATCTTATAGCATAACCTAAAGAGCAGGTGTTCTAAATTTCTTCTTATTGAGATTAGGAAAGCCCTCAAAGGCATCATAGCCTGCAGCATCCACAATTGCGTAAGAGCCCACAGAAGCCCCATCGACGAGACGGGGTGAAAAATTACACTGGGCAGTCACAGGCTGAACAGCTTCAGGTTCCCAGGAGTGGGAATCTGTTCTTATTCCGAAAAGAACGAAAAATCTCTTCAATCGGCTTCCGGACTATAACACCAAAAAACAAATTAAATTTTTTTTCGATTTCTAACTGAAATTACATACACTCAAACCAAAAGTCAGATTTTGATTCGCTGGCTCAAATTCAAATTGGTAAACGCTAATTACAGGACGATTCGAATTAGAATCTAGGGATGTATCAACGTTCTAGGATAGATAGAGGATAGAAGTTACACCCAAGAACAGATACCAATTTTTCCAAAATAAAAAAAGGCTTTGAGAAACTTGTCGTGATTTTCACTTTGTATGACAAGAAACAGCTTTTAAAAGAAGCCGTGAAGTTGTCTTTCATTTTTACTATACATAAATCACGCCCAGCGCTACGTGCAGACGTGCTGCATATCTCCTTTTTTTTATTAAACTTTTAAGTTTTTGTGCCGGTCGGTCGCATCGTTGTAGTTCTTCTTTTTTTTTTATAAAACTTGTTGTCATTGAGCCAATAATTTTATAACAAATGGACATATTAACGTTCAGTTTTTATAAAAAAAAAGGAAATGCCAATTTGAGTGTGAAATAATTGCAAAAATACCCGATGGATTTATTCCCTTCTTCAAAACTAATGTGCAAATATTAAGTTTAATAACTAAAATCATCATCGGACCGTATAATAGCCATATGTTTGTAAAAACAACATTTTAAATAGACAGAAGTATGTGAATAAATAAAATAAATACTTTTCAAAACTGTATTGCAATTTGCTCCTTATGAAATTTAACTGAACCACTCCGCACTCCGTGGATTTAAAAATACATAAATTTGTCATTATATTTTTGATCTATTTCTTTTAAATTAATGTTCGGCTTTTGCTTATAATTTGAATTTAAAAAGTTCTAATAAAGTGACTGTTTAGCACTAGTTCTTGCTGTGAAAAAAAATGTATTCCTCTTCTCGTGTATTAATAAGTAAAAAAGTGTTTTTTTCTCTTTTTATACTTTTACAAGAAATTAATTTCTTTGCTTTTTTACTCTCTTATAGCATTCAAATATTTCTTGTTTGGAGTGTTATAATGCATACTTTCTGGTTGTTCTTTTGTTGGGAAGGGTAAAATCCCGAATGCCAAAATCCCGAAATGCAAAAAATGAGAATCTCGAATGCCATAATCCCGAATGCCAAAATCCCTAATGGACAAAATCCCGAACGGACAAAATCCCGAACACAAAAATCCCGAATGGACAAAATCCCGAATACATTCGAGACTGAATCACGAATTTCAATACTTTCTTTATACTATTCCAGTACTTTCAAAAAAAAACCAAACTGTTTTGTTTGGCTAGGCTTCAGTTCACTTTTGATGCTTTGAAATTCTATTTAATATCTCTTTGGGAATCATTTTCGTTCTTAAAAAAAACGATTAAACAAAACTTAAAATGAATTAGAATGGAAATTAAAAAGTAAATAATAAAATAAAACTCGATTTCAACTGTTTTCACACGAATAAAGCACAACACTTTAGTTATAGTTAACACTTCATTATTTAAATTGAATTCACTTTATCAATTATAGTTTCTCTTAAGAAAACGCAATATTTATGGCAATATTTTTCAAGAAATCGACTTTTTTCAATTTGTATTCTGTTCTTAAGAATAGCTTGAACTCTTACAGCCCTATCAATAAAAATTGCTCAGATATCTTCTAATTCACAAATTAACTAAAGCGTCAATCAAAAGTTAGTTCACGAATTAAAATTTCATATCAATAAAAATATAAACTGCTAATCCACGTTAAGTTCAAAAACTTAACGAAGATCTACTACAATCAACAAGAACTCTGCTCTTTCCAAAGACTATTTATGGAACTGCACATACACTTTCTCACTAAATATGAACTTTCGCACATACTCATTTGAGGCTGTAGATAGCATGTGTGTCACAAGCGTCTGTTTCCTTTTAACTCTAGTTTTTGGCAACAATGAAAGAAGTATTTTTAACTTTATTACTCGTTTAATGTACCTACTTTGGTGAGTTAGTTTAATGCCATGAATTTTGATTTATTGATATGATTTGACACTTAACTCACTGATCAAAGATAATTTTTGTTTCATTTGCGTTTATGAATACCGGTGTTACACTTTTGGCAATTGTATTTGATTTTGTAGGGGTTATTCCGCTTTTCAACTTATCTACTTCCATTTTGGAGACTAAAAGTTCCTTGGATAAGTCTTCAATTAATTTATATGTTCCCTCGTGGTGCTTTCCCACTACGACTTTGAGACGCCTATGCCATGCCCGTACGTTATTTTGGGTTTGTGGAAAATGCTCCTCTCCATCAGCAGTGGCACCAGTGGTCCAGTGCCGAGATTCAGCTAATTCTAAACCGCAGGGAATGAGTCAAATGAGTCACTTTTCGTCAAAAATCGATTCAGCTAGTAAAAGTGAGTGAGTGAGCGAGTGAAATGAAATGTCAGATTACTCGCTGGATATTTTCGTAAATTTCCACTTTTGGTTAGGTATGTGTGCTTTTCTTAAGAGTTTTGTCACACGTATTCATGGATATGAAATGAAATAAAAAAACAACAACGTTGATAAAAACAACTACCCCTTTTATTGATCCTCAAATCTTATTTTATTATCATATGAACAAATGAGCATATATGTATTTATATTAAATAAAATTATGTATATTCTATTCACTTTTTACACTATTAAACATTTTTTTATTTCTCAAGGGCGAAAACTCACATTAAACATTACCCGTGTTTTGTTGGAAAATCTATCAATAGTATAGTAGGATTTTACACGAATAACAAAAACAATATCCGCAGTATGAATACTACCGATAAAAAGTTAAAGTAGAATCTTACTACGGATGGGTTTTTGACATTTATACGAGTCTCGAATGGATCTTATGTGATTTCGTTCTCAAATGTTGGTACGATTGATATTGCATTTGTATCTCGATGGCTGTGTTCGTTGAGTAGTTGTGCATTTGGAATCATGTGTTTTCCATTGGGGAAAAAAATCAATCTGTTACTGTTGATATTATTCAGTTTTGTTAATGAAAATGGACTAACTGGGCTTATTTTGCAAGAGAAAACAATAGAAAAGATAATTAGGTTTTGCTATGTGTCCACTAAGGGTTTATCTCAGTTTAGATTAAATAAATCTTTTTGGTGTTTCCACCGCACAAGAAGATTTAAAAATGATTAAGTTTGACAGCACTTTCTAAAATGCAAATGGTGTTTCTATGTTTATTATGAAGTGCAAGTGAGATAGTTTGATTCGTGTTAAACAATGAAGAACTGAATAGTTCAGCACCATATAAGAATATGTTACCTACTCCATGTGCAATTTTTTGTTTTTTAATTTGATTACAACAGAACTATATTTTTTGTACACAAACATGCAAATAAACAGACCATGATGCATTATCTGTTAAACCAACTCCTCCACACAGGTTTTTCTTCACAAATTTTGACTCGACTCCTATCCCCGACCGGAATCGAGTCGAATCAAGCTCATTTCAACTCGATTCAGGTATACAAAGAATTGAGGCGAGCTTCAAGCTCGCTTCAACACCACATGTTAATGTAGTAGTCTACGAACAAACCCCCTTCTTGAAGTTTTTATTTTATGTCAAATTGTTTGGTTAAAACTTTGAAATCGACAGCCAGATTTCCAAATGTTTTCTTACCATATCTTCTTGAAAATTGTCCGTTTTAGTTAGTTTTTTTTGCTGAAGTTAATTTTAACTTTTGATTTTCACAAAACTTTCTTTTATTTGTGCTTTTTTTATTATTATTCTGACAGGTCTTCTTTCAGTTGTACCAATTTTTAAATACAAAAATCTGGCTACTGCCGATGCGTTTTCTTGGGAATTTTCTACTATACTATTTATAGAATGCCAAAAAACACGGGTATTAATTACGAAAAAAAAAATGAAACCAAAGATACTCCATTATTAAAACCCCAATGCTGACATTGTTGTATTTGTTATTTCATTTCGCTCCCTTAGTGGTGATGTGAAACAGAATATCAAACGTAATGAATGTGACAAGGAGATAGAATTTTGTTCCTTTATATTTATTCTCTGTCTCATGTTCGAAACTAAATTCGAACTAGCTCATTTCACTTAAATAGCTGAATCACATTTGCGAGTGAAGTGAGATGAGTCGGCGAGTAAGGCGAGTCGCAAGTCATCTCATCTAACTCCCTGAAATAGCTGAATCTCCGCACAGAACTTGGGGTCATATTTTGGCAAATTACTGGGAGGCCACTAATATAATTTTCACTAAACCACTAAGCAATGATCTTGCTCTCAGCATGCTTGAAAGATCTGAAGAGAGCCGTGAAATACGATTTAACGTCTTCGTAAGGAATTAAAGTCAAGGTTTTTATCATCCTTATTTCCAAGCTGAAACTTTCAGTTGTACCATATTTTTGAGCAAAGCCCAACTTCTGAACACGTCTCCATAAAATCTGGCCAAAGTGAAACAAACAGCCTTTGTACTCAGCACTTGGGCAGCATTCGATAGCGGAATTTTTTATAGTTTATACAAAATCCCAGATAATCACTTTGGGATTTACTGACGCTTTGTATTTAGAAGCGGCCTTACAAAGCTCCTTGAAGATATCATCGTACACTTCACCTTCTAAAAATCTTTAATTTTCCGGAACTTGAATTTCTTGAAGCGAATTTGGTTCTGAAATTGAACCGTTTCGAACACGTTTGATTTTCTTTTCTTGTGCCACTTTATTAGGCAAATAAACTCGACAATTTTATATACCCTTTATTAGATTTTATCACTTTTATACTATCCATCTTGTTTACTCAACTTTTTCTTACACTACTTTACACAGATTACACTTCACTGATCACTTTTGAAACAAAGTTATTTCAAGTGTGTTAGTAACAAGTCATGAGAATCAACAAGAAGGAACCAAATAATTTGAGCAATTTACACCGTCAAACAAAATTAAAATTAAGAAACAAAAACCGCAAATATACTGATTATTTTATAAAAAATATTATTTTAAAAAATGAGAATCTTAAGAAATGAACTTCCTCAACACTTTTTGAATATTAAACTCAACAAGTATCTACCAGTAACCACAAAAACAAATATAAACCATACAAAAAAGTACATTTTGAACGCAAAAGTACATTTTACCAAAAAAAATTCTAAGCTATTCGGGATTTTGGTATTTGGGATTATGGCATTCGGGATTCTGGCATTCAGGCTTTTAGCCATTCGGGACTCTGTCCATTCGGGATTTTGTCCACTCGGGATTTTGTCTTTCGGAATTTCGGCATTCGGGATTTTTGTTTCAATTTCGGGATTTTGGCATTCGGGATTTCGTACCCAACCCTCTTTTGTTCCTTGAAACGAACTAAATGGTATTGCATATTGATCAGAGCATTCTTAATATAACCAACATGCAAAAATAATACACATCCTTTTGGGAATAATAAAATAAAAAGTAGACATTTTATTCTTAAATTTTTCATTTCAATTTCAAAAATAATCTAATTTCAGAATATGATTTGCCTTTACTGTAACGATATCATGGTGGTGAAAATGAAAGAATGTGTACGTGATGGCTATGTGAAGGCTATGATCTCATATGATACATATGTGCGAGTTTACTTCTCGACAAGACCTGCATATGCTTTTCCAGGATCCTTTTTTTTTCCTCCCATATGTCGGTTCGTTTCTGTTTAGAGTCAACAAAATAAAAATAAAGAAATTATATGCAAAATGTACACATGTTTAAATCATTGTATTATTTATTATTAAAAGCCATAACTATAATGGTGCGTTTATTTTTAAATATACGTAGGTACTTAATTTACATAGTTATTGCCTTTTGAATTGCCTGAAAATGAATACCATCTAACAATTCACCTGTCTTAACAGCTGAATTTCTTCTTTCAGGATGATCAGCTGCCCGTTCTCTCAAAGTTCGTGGAGGCTCTTCGAGCTCAACATTGGATTCCTCCAAATCGTGAGCAGGCTCAACTCAAATATCAATGGGCCTCAGGTTGGAGGCAGTGCAGTGATAAAAAGGCGTCTTGTTGTCAGCCGCAAATATTTCTTCGAATTCTTCCCAATAATTGTATTTTATCGGGGCTGAGCGAGCGAGTTACTCTAAAGATATCTTTTTTTTTGGTCTTGAGTTTTTTAAGGTTGGCAAATTTATATTTGACCTGCGTACCTGAAAAAAACAAAATTTTCCTTTCACATATTCTTACAATATGATTTCCCATACCCGTCATTTTCATCGAAAAGGAATTTTAGTGCCTTATAAGTATCGATTAATGATTTGGTTGCCGTGTTGCGTAGACAAGAGGAGAGGAGGATGTCGGTAAAGTGGAGGGGTAGGAAAAGGAAGAGGTAGGAAAGAGAAAGAGGAAGAGTTTGGAAAAGGAAGGTGGAATGTCAAGTCCCGGGGACGTCGGACGGGGGGGATCTTGCCCCCGGAAACTTAACCTCGCCTGCAAACAAAAACACTTATCAGGCCTGGGGAAAATTAGGGAACAAAAATCGTCGGACTAGCAAAGACCACGGACGGACTATCGTCACATCAAGGCACTGCGGATGTTATTGCAGTGAGGCCATTACCCACCCTACCGTAGGAATCCGAGGCCATTTTTGGATTTCCCCAAGTGGTTATGTGTGTGTGTGTTTGAATTTCAACTGGTTATTATGTGAACGTCAACGCATTCATTGGGCTACCTCAATCCGTCGCATCCGGCAACATCAATGGCTCCGTCGCCGCAACGGACGCAACGGATTCTATGGGCTGGGCCCTTAAAATACGCTATCTGACATTACTCAAGCTTTCGCAAAGGAACGTCGCGATACACCTAGGTTCGTCTGTGACCTTCCTGATGCAGACATACGCCCTTTGCAGAAGCTCCAGTAATAACAGACAAATGCATAACATTTACTAACCAAAGTCACTGTGAATTTTCAAACACCCGTCGCGATTTATCTAGGTACGTCAGAGACCTTCCTGATAAAGACTTACGGGGTTTAAAAATTCATAGCAAGTAAGGTTGGAGACTATACAACATAAACAAACTGAAACTAAGACTACGAAAACTAAATTATCAAAAAAAACGTTCCAACTAGGTTGGGAAAACGTTTTAACGACGCTGGGCGCCATTTTGTTGCGTAGACAAGAGGAGAGGAGGATGTCGGTAAAGTGGAGGGGTAGGAAAAGGAAGAGGTAGGAAAGAGAAAGAGGAAGAATTTGGAAAAGGAAGGTGGAATGTCAAGTCCTGGGGACGCGGCCTGCTTGCATATTCACGGCGTCAGCTCGTCGGACGGGGGGATCTTGCCCCCGGAAACTTAACCTCGCCTGCAAACAAAAACACTTATCAGGCTTGGGGAAATCTAAACATGGCCGCAGATTTCCAGGTTGGGTGGGTTAAGGCCACGCTGCAACGTCACCAGCAGCGCCTTGGTATGGTGATAGTCCGTCCGATGTCATTTTAGTTTTTTCTGGCCTGATTTGTGTTTTTGTTGCAGGTGAGGTTAAGTTTCGGGGGCAAGATCCCCCCCCCCCCCCCCCATTCCGGCGAGCTAACTGCCGAGCCTCGCAAGCAGGCCGCGTCCCCTGGAACTTGACATTCCTTTCCAATTTCCTACCTCTTCCTTTCCAATTTCCTATCCCTTCCTTTTTCCTACCCTACCTCTTTACCGACACTGCTCACTTCCTCTTGCCTCGAAACAGCCGCTGTTGTTTAGAGCTGTAACGAATCGTATGTATTCGTTACTAACATACGGGTATTCACTTCGATACCGAGTAACGAAACGTTACTACCTAAATAATCTCGTTACTCGCATGTTTCGTTACTTTTTCAATACAATACAAAAAGTACTATATCGGATATCGTATCACTCGGACTCGTCGCACGTACGGAATGAATTTGAAATGGCGTATCAAGCAAAACTGTTCTTATACCGATATCAAACGTACTACATTATACATACTACATAGACATACCATATACCAACTAACTAGACACAGGCAGAAAGAAACTAGAGTAACGTTTCCTTTTCCTCTTGTTGTTTTGCTTTTGAGTATGGTTATGAAAAATTTGAACTGAAATGAATATGAAAGGGGGTAGGTTTCTGTTTGGTGGGAGTCGGGATTGGGAGATTTGGTGTGAGGTGGTCTAGACTTGTGAGGTGGTCTGGATTCTGGACAGAGGTGGGAATTTTTTTTTTCAAAAATTTATAAAAATATACTTTTTTTTGAGAAATTTAGAAAAAAAAAATACTTTTTTCTAATTTTTTTTTATAGAAAAATATTAACTTTTTTTTTGAAAAAAAAAATTAGAAAAAACAAATTTTTTTTAAGGAAAATTTCAATGAAAAAACTAAACTTTTCTCAACTTTTTTTTCGTTTTTTAATTTTTTTCGAAATATGAATGATAGGTACTGTTGCTCAAAAGAAAACTAGACATTGGCGCCTGCCAGACGACTTTAAATACCCGGAGCGGAGCAACGGAGTTGCGTAAGCGGGACAGAGGACCCAAAGAGGAGGGTTAAAATCCTGAGAACCAGCGAAGCGGGCCAAGCAAGGTACTGTTGCTCAAGAAAACTTGACATTGGCGCTCGCCAGACGACTTTGAATACCCGAAGCGTACCAACGGAGTTGCGTGAGCGGGACAGATGACCCAAAAAGGAGGGTAAAAATCCTGTGAACCAGTGAAGCAGGCCACGCAATGTCAAGAAAACTTGGCAAAGAAACTCGCTATAAGTGTCATATTCATAATCTAAGAAGTGCCACCTTTCAATTGATGCATCGCATTATATGAAAAATTGACTTTTATCTTTAAACGCGATTTGCGGCTAAACTAAGCGTCCTAGAGGCATCAAAGTTGACACCTTTAAACTTGATTAGCGACTAAACTAAGCATCCTGGCGACTTCAATGCAAAAGAAAGTTTGCGTACACCCAGTCCTGCATCCACCCGAAATCCTATAGTGAGCCCAAGCAGGGGGTAGCATGCCCCCCCTCCATACATACCTCACTGTTTATTCGTGTTTATTCGCCACCCAAGGTACTATTGCTCAAGAAAAACTGACATTGGCGCTCAATTGCTGCATCGCATTATACGAAAATTCGACTTTTAACTTTAAACGTGATTTGCGGCTAAACTAAGCGTCCTAGAGGCATCAAAGTTGACATCCTTAAACTTGATTTGCGGCTGACCTAAGCGTCTTAGTTACTTATAAAATGCATATTCGTGTTCTAGGAAGTTCTAAAAAATCAAAAAAATAAGTTGGTAAAAACAGTTTTTTCCTAAACTTTCATAAAAATATATTCAGTTTTGCTACTAAACTTTCTCAACTTTTTAAAATTTTTTTTTTTGTAAATAGGAACTAATTCTTTTTTTTTTGAGAAATCTTTAAACACGATTTGCGACTAAACTAAACGTCCTAGAAACATCAAAGTTGACACCTTTATCCATGATTTTCAGCTTAACTAAGCGTCTTACGCTGTGCCTTCATTGGCAATTTTTGAGGCAATTGCAATTGATATAGGAATGGCAATTTATTGCTTGGGTGGGCATTTTCATTACCAGGCAATTTCAATTATAAATTGTGGGTATAGAAATATTTGACAGCAAATGCAGTCAAATGCTGTTCAAATCCCCTGTTTTTAATAAAATTTAATTTTAATTTACTATATTTTGTTATGTGCGTATGCGTACATATATTCTACGATTTAATTGAAAAAATCAATAAAGAAGCCATTCACAAACACGGAGAACCCCATTTTTCCTCAATTTATTGCCTTGACGATGGAAATCAATAATTGCCTCTCATCTTCTGGGCAATATTGCCATTGACAAGCGTCTCTATTTGCATTACTAAAGGCAATAGCAATGAGTGAGGCAATTTACTGCCTCAAATATTGCCAATGGAGCCGCTGGGTTAGCGACTTTTAAAATGCAAATTTATCTTAAAAATACATTTGGTGCAAAAGCAATTTTTTTCAAATTTGTAAAATAAATTTACAAAAAAAGTTCTTTTTTTATAAAATTTAGAACAAAAATTTTATGTTTTTTTCAATAAATTTTTCAAAAAAAAAAAATTTAGATGTCCCAGTTCCAGACCAACCTGAAGAAAATCTATATCAGTTCCCAGGAGCCAAGACCTGCCTGCGATATGATGCCCGCCGTAACATAGTCATCGACGCCGGCCGGCCGTCCTGCCCGTCATCGTCATGGCCATCGTCATCGTCGTGACGGTCATCGTAGAAATATTTGTTTTGAAAATATATTTGTCTGTTGAAATTCTATCTCAGAAATCATTGAAGGAACAACGAAGTTGAAAAATGTTGAAATTTTTTGTGAAAAACCCTGTTTTGAAAATATTGTTCTTTTTAATTCTGTCTCAGTTATCACCTGTATCAATTTCATTAAAATTACTGAAGGAACAACGATGTTCGAAAATGTTGACATATTTTTGAAACACTGTTTTGAAATACATAATTGTTTTCCTCTTAATTCTGTCTCAGCTATCAATGTGTACTGCGTCAATTTCATTGAAATCACTCAAAGAACATCGAAGTTGCAAAATATTGACACATATTTTTGAAACACCCTGTTTTGAAAACATTTTTTCTGTTGAAATTCTGTTTCAGCTATCACCTCTGTCAAATTCATTGAAATCACTGAAGGAACAACGAAGTTGAAAAATGTTAAAAATTTTTGTAAAACACCCTATTTTGAAAATATTTTTTCTTTTTAGTTAGGTATGTCTCAGCTTTCACCTGTGTCGATTACATTGAAACCATGAGAGAAGGAATCATATTTTATCGTTCTCCGAACCTTAGTTGTTATGTAGTCCGAACCACATACAAATACATAATCATATTCGTATCGTTACAATAAGAAATCCGAAATGCGAAATGCCTTTTCGATTTTCAGGGTATCTACATACCAATATAACGAAAGTAACGAGAGTAACGAGTAACGATACCAAAGTAACGAGTACTCGAACAAAAAGTAACGTAAACATGCGGGTACTCATATTGTCGTTACTTTTACAGCCCTACTGTTGTTAAATGCATTTTTTGTATGACAAATATCTCTCGAGCCCCATGGTCTACTAGTGGGGTCTACAGCTTATCGACGATATAACAAAATGAAGCACAGGCAATAACCTTTCCAACGATGTACAACACATTGATGTTGAGTGGGAAGACAATGTCACAATGCGGAGTTGCAGTATTGTTCTTTTTCGGTGCTTTGAAACCGAATATCTCGCGAACCCCATGGTTTAGAGCTTAACGACCATATAATGAAATGATGTACTTACTATAACCTTATCATCGATGTATGACACATTCGTGTTGTGAAATGAACCAGTTCCCATACATTTTTGCTCATTCTCCTTTGTTTGGGCCTATTCAATTCAGTATGTGAAGCTTTGCATGGATGAAAATGCTGCGGTAGATGTTCTGTAAATTGAACTGTACATTATCTTCATTATCAGATCCTTCTTCACAAATCTCACCTTCAACATCAGCATCATGTAGAGAGATTTCGTCTTCGTCATCTATTGTGGAAAACATAATTTAAACGCTCTGAGCAATAAAATTCTTTTAAACATGTACTTACCTAAAGATGAGTCACCAAATTCAATCGCCAAATTGTGCAAAGCAGCCAGTGCGTTTACCACGGTTTTTGAATTTTTTAGGGAACACCTCATGCCATTTTGCATACCAAAAACCTCTTCTTCCATACCCTGAAGCACCTCTCTAATGTGTTTTTCGCGTAGATATTTGCGATTTACTCTATCGTTTCTCGGGATCAGTCCGTGGATTCAATGACGGAGTGAAAAGAAAATTTTGGCATGCGTAACCGGCCCAAGCAATCGACCACTAAATTCTCCGTTGATGAAACGTTGACAGGTTTGACTCTCCCGAAAGATTCTTGCGTCATGGGCGCTTCCTCTCCAATGGCAAACTATGTCCCGAATCTTTAGCTTGGAGTCGCATACAACCTGTGTGTTGATGGAAAAGTATTTTTTGCGGTTCACGTAGTAGATATTCTCCTTCTGGCCCAGGAACTCTCGGAATCCGTATGTGCGTGCAGTCTATCGCTCCCATACCGTTACGCAAAACCAGCTATATTTTGAAAACCTCTCATCTCATTAATTTGATCCGAGAGGCTCAAAGGCATTTTACAAAGGTTGGTCTTTATGAAGCCAAAGCCCTTGCTACTCTTTGGCAAATAACAAAGACTGTAGGCTGGGAAAATCCATGAAGGTCCGCAGAATCATCTTAAATCTTTAAATAGTAACAAAATTAGCTATTAGTATACTACTCAGAGGAATAGTACTTTTACTTAGCTAGACTTACTTCGTTTCGACCCCAACATCTGATGGCAGCCATCACTTCAAGATCTACAGGGATTCAAGCGCCTTTTTTGTCACCATCTATATCCGTTATTCTTACAATTTCAATTATTTTTTCATATTTTGTTCTGAGAATCTGTATTTGCAACGGAACTCTTTTTCACGCAGAGTCATTGGGTTAAATCGAATTTTATATATTTTTTCTCTTCTCGGTGCTCGTAAATTAAATAAATTTAACATATTAATATTATTTATAAAGTTAGTAGTTGCAGAAGGCATTTTTAATAACTCTTTTGTTCCAATAACTCGATTGTTTAATAATTTCATCCATTTCAGATCTAACTTATGAATTAAAATATTGAACATGGACAAATGGGCAAATTATGTCATGTCATTTTATTCTTCGCGAACAATCAAACAACAAAGCAAAACATTAACTATGAGTTTAAAATCACACCCTGGCCTTGAAATGACATAATTTCAATAGAAAATCATTTTCCACTGAAAGTCTCGACGTCTTGTCAGAAATTTTGTTTCCGGCCACGAAACGTTAAAATTAATTTCTCCATTTATTTCTTCTATGAAGACAAAAGATAAGTAGAGAAATTTATGCCTGAAAATTAAAAAAAATCCAGACATAAGGGGCTCCATAATGAGTATTAACAAAATGACACATTTCTTGCAACCATTTATTTCAAGTGGAGGTTCAGGGTGAAGATCGTAACAATTAGGCCTATTCTGCCGACGATATACAACTCTTTAAGAAAATAACCTCTGAAGTGCAGGGAACTAAGTCCCCGGGAACCAAGTCCACCGAGGGACTTAGTTCTCATTTAATGGGAGCTACGTCGACTTCAACGAAGTGGACTTAGTTCTCATAAAAGGTGGGAACTAAATTCCCCAAAAACTGAATGGTTTTACTTCCCTTTAAATGCGGATTTAATTCCCCCTTCAAAGTTAAAAAATCAATGTTATTAATAAAATAGAAATACTTTTCACAATTGTTGGATAGATAAAATAAATTCAAAAATTATTTAAATCCAGATTCTTTGCATACACCCATCCTCGCACCTACCCCAAACCTTATAGTGAGCCCAAGCAGGGGGGTTGTATACATACCCCCATACATACCTCACTATTTATTCGCCGTAATGCTTTGTCTTACATAAATACAGTGCTAGCACCCAGCATTACGGTGAATAAACAGTGAGCCCCTGCTTCGGCTCACCATAGGATTTGGGGTAGGTGCGAGGCTGGGTGTATGCAAAGTTTTCGCGCAATTTTGAATTTTTGTAATTTTTATCGTTGAAAGTTAGTTCCCTCTTCATATTTCAAAACGTGTACTCAGCTCTCATAAAGAAGTGGACTACTTTCTGACCTTGCCTGGGAACTAAATCCACTTCGTTAAAGTGGATTTAGTTCCCATTAAATGAGAACTAAGTCCCTCGGTGGACTTGGTTCCCGGGGACTTAGAATTCAAAGTCAAGTCGTTTTTCTCGAAAATTGCCTCTACCTTCTTAACGGGGCGACATAAATCCCCCTCCCATAGTAAGAAATGCTTGTACATATTTGACCCTTCTAAGACCATTGTTGAACCTCAGTTAAACTGCGGAAATCAGTGAGCTAAAATAAATGAACCACGCATCAAAACTTGAACCACGTTTCTATAAGTAGCCTTTCCACCAAAAGCAGTGACTTATAATTGCTGAGCATCGGATCAAAATTTGAACCATGTCTGTACAAACTGGTCGTTATAGACCAAAGGTTTAGAAAAAGAGCTTTTCATATGAGCTGCGAAGAGTGAATTGTGAAATGGGAATGATCTTGAATTTTGACCTTCCATTCCCTTGAGTAATTTTTTTGGTTGCCTATAGAAAAAATGTGAAGAAAAATGCTTTGTGGAATGCGTCTTGATGTTGTAGTTTGCGAATTGTCGTTTGACAGTCCGCAGAATATATCTTGTTTGTCACTTAATTAAAAATGCTAAATTTTACACTTTATACTAATTTAAGGCAGTGTTTTTTTTAGCATAGCATAGAATAGGATAATTTTTTCATTTTGTCGAAAAGCTTAACAAAACAACCATGCACTTACGAACGACCCTGTTAAGACTGTAATTGCTCACTCTACGCCCGCCACCATGAAGATGAATTTATGGGTGAAATTTTCTCTTCACCGATTTCTTCTACAAAAATATGGTCATGACGAAGTGAAAAGTTACTAAACAGGGTCATTCATTCAATATAATTTTACTCTACGAACATAGCCATCGAGAATTCGAGACACATAAAAGTACCAATCGTACCAATGACGACACACTAAAATCCTATTCAACAGAGTTTGATACTCGAACAAACGTCAAAAGTTTATCGGCAGCAGGATTCTACTTTAACTTTTATTGGCAGCGATTTTGCTGCCGATGCTGTTTTTGTAATTCATATAAAATTTTACTGTGCTGCGGATAGCTTTCCCAATAAAACACACCTTTTATTTGAAGCAAGATAAAATGAAACTGAACTTCATAGAAAAAAGAGAACAAAAAAAGATCCTTGAAGAAAAAGAGAGTGTAAAAAAGATCGGAACCAAAAAATAGAACATGTTCGTATCTCTACGATGGATACCCTAGCTTTAAGCCCTCTTTGTCAAAGATTTGATACTGTATAAATAGAAAGATTTTTCTTGAGATTTAAACGTGGCTTTATTTTTGGGATGAAAGCCTATTAAGAAATAATTTTGTTTTTCTTCTTGTGCAGGTATATGTGGTTCAGTTTTCCTGTGTATAATATCTATAGACATATACAATATATCTATACTTTACCTAGATATACATACATGCATGCTAAGCATATTCACATCAGTTTTGGCTAAAATAACCTTTTTTCAACATGCCAGCCAAAAAATCAAGTAACAATTCAAACGGGTTATTTACACAAACTCCATAATAACCCTCATAAACTTATCCCACTGATTTAACTTCAAAAGATTTAATTTATTCCCAGCAGGTATTTTCTCACTGGTGCACAAAATGTTGTCTGATTTATTAGACATCCCATGGAAGAGCCTTTTACGACCGCCCATAAAGTATTATCATCTCGACGGGAATGTTAAATATCCTTTGCATCAGCTTAATTTCTCAACAAATTTCTGTTTGAGGAAATTTATATTGTAGTTAAGTTTTACACCCACGCTCTCCTTCATATTATGTAAATATGTTTGTATTTACCTACTCTCTGGTATATCTGCTTATTATCCATGGGAAGTTAAAAATATTAATTTTTATTAAAAGAAAAAAAAAGAAAAATTTAATTGCACATTAAAGAAATTAATGCAATTATTATATTATTATATGGCATGCGTCGTCGTAATAACGTACGACGTACCATACATGTTGTGAATTGTGAAAGCTTATTTCGTTGAACCATTAAATTGGGAACTCTTTTTTGTTGCTTATTTGATTTTTTTTATATTCTTATTACATATATTTTGTTAAATATTTTTAATAACACTGGAATTCCAAACGAGATATTTATCAGAGATTAAATATTAAAAGTCCTTTATTATAAAAATTATTACTATTATTATTATATAGCGAACGTAGAATCAAGAGTCGGCATATTGCCCCAGTATATCAGCAACAACAATATGTGTGCCTGGCATGTTGCAGGCATGTAAATTTGGTGGTGCAGATTGTGAAAACAAGCAGGTTTCATTTATATGAAATAAAAAACCTGTCCACTGGATAGGACAGTTCGACTACACCTACGAAGGTTGATCTCTTCTCGATGCGAGGATGAGGAAGAGGGGGCTATTAAAAAATAATACGAACACGTAAATCACTGGGGGATTGTGTTGGTATTATAAAACCACATTTTCGAGCTCTACGGTGCTTTTGAGTACTAAATCATTAGTTATAAATTGTAATTATAACATAAAGGTAGACAGCTATACCTATGCACATGACATTCACTTGCGTTTTAAATTGCCGCAAATGCTCTCTATCATTTTAAATATCTGTTAAAAATGTGTTTTATTTCAACAATCACTATTTTATGACAAACAAAATTTTGGTCGATTAATAGTTGCTGTGTTAATATTTATTTAGCATGATACTATAAGCTTAAAAGACAACTTAACAAATAATGATTGACTCTAGCATCTTTCATTTTTACTACTTTGACATTAAACAAAAGTCAAGAGAGGTGTGTTTTGTTACACTGAGATAACTGAACTATGAGTTATTTAAAAAGATGCATGTTTGATTGTATGTTTAACTTATACAAATAGAATTCGGTTTAAACCTAATTCTAATCTGTTTAAATGGCAAAATACTCTTATTTTAGAGTAACTTGTGTTTAAGTCAAACTGATTCATGTTTGAATATTTCATTAGAACATGGAAATATGTTTTTAATGTTATTCAAACTAGTTTGACTTTGATTTTTGAAAGGCCTGTTTAATTATTTTTCCCACTTGAAAGTATTTAACATAAAATGAATCACAACAAAAACATAAATGTTAAAAAAGGAGCCAAGTTCTTATGTGTACAAGAAACCTGTGCGTAAAAATTCAGCCAAAAAAAGGAATGAGATCTAAAATATATGCCAAGTTTTAAGTTCATGAAGTTTAATATCAAGTATCTTAAGTAGAGTAATATCGAAACAATTCCAAATCATGACCGAAATTTGGTAATTAATGATTACTAATTAAAATTTGGTGGGTTCACTGTTCAAGTTTTCATACATTTTAAGTTTGTGATTAAGTAAGTATTTAAGAGAAAACTTGCCAAGTTAATCCACCAAATTTTAATCAGTAATCATTAATTACCAAATTTCTGCCATGATTTGAATTGTTTCGATATTACTCTACTTAAGATATTTGATATTAAACTTCATGAACTTAAAACTTGGCATATATTTTAGATCTCATTCCTTTTTTTGGCTGACTTTTTACGCACAGGTTTCTTGTACACATAAGAACTTGGCTCCTTTTTTAACATTTATGTTTTTGTTGTGATTTCACTCTTTTTGCAAAGATTTATTTTGCAAGTAAAAGTCAAGCCCTACCGCTCTACAAAGTTTCATAATTCTACGACAACCGAAAGTGCTCCATACAAATAATAGCAATTCTGATAAAGTGGGTGGATGGCAACCCCCCCCCCCCCCCCCCTGAATGGACAATTCCAAAATTTCGATTTTTTTCCTTTCTAAGTACTTCAAGTCCTACCAACCTACCAATTTCCATCGTTCTACAACAATCGGAAGTGCTCCATATAATTTATAAGAATTTTTAAGAATCTGGGTGGATGCCACACCCCTTAAATGCAAAATTCCAATTTTTTAATTTTTTCTTTCTAAGTACCTTAAGCCCTACCGACCTACCAATTTTCATCGATCTACAACATTCGGAAGTGCTCCATATAATTTATAAGAATTTTTAAGAATGTAGGTGGATACCACGCCCCTGAATGCAAAATTCCAATTTTTCAATTTTTTTCTTTCTAAGTACCTTAAGCCCTACCGACCTACCAATTTTCATCGTTCTACAACAATCGGAAGTGCTCCATATAATTTATAAGAATTTGTAAGAATGTGGGTGGATGCCACGCCCCCTGTATGGAAAATTCCAATTTTTCAATTTTTTTCTTTTTAAGTACCTCAAACCCTACCAACTTACCAATTTTCATTGTTCTACAACAATAATTTTGATGATCTGTCAGTGAGTCAGTGAGTCAGTCAGTTACGGTTTTTGCGATTTTTGAAGTCCTATATCTTAGGAACTACTAATGCTAAAGAGTTGAAATTTGGTGAGCCACCTGTGTTTGATCAGTTCAGCAAATACTCCGAATTTGAAGTTTCTGACTTTATTGGTACTGAAGTTAGAGGGGGGTTGAAAATCGCCTGAGTTTGTTCCTGTAAAAAGGGTATAGTGCCGCGAACTTGGCTGGTCACTACCGTGCCCTTTGATATGAGCGAGTTTGTTTCAAATAAGAACAAACAGAAAATGATAACAAGAGAAAAAGATTGAACAAAATCTTAAATTTAAATTTAAATCAGTTTGAATTGAACTCAAACGAAGAAAAATTTAGGATAATTTTAGGTACCTTGTGATGATGTCATTGTTATAAAAACTTTCCTTTCGAGAAGATGAGATATCAAAACACTAAATAAAGAATGTTTGGAACACTTTCAAACTTTAAAGGAGGTTTTTGGTAAGTAATAACTTTTTTTAGATATTAATATGAAAACTAAATCATATTTTTTTCCTTTTTTCTCCAGAAAAAGAATTGCCCTTTCAAAAAATGTTATGGAACAGCTTGACATGATTTTCTTATAAATCAGTATTAGGAATAATCTTAAGTCAAGCCACATTATCGATTATTACAAACCACCCTTCTGCAATTGTGAAATAATGTCCTTTAAGGATCACTTGGATGTTTGAAGTACTAAGCCAAACACTTACCAAAAGTAAGTAAGTAAGTAAGACCTAATCCTTCTTTAACTTTATGCAAAAAAGCTAATAATTTCACATACAGGTGCTCCACAGATTTTCCTTCTACATCAATTAAATGGAATACAAAAATACAATTAAGAAGCTTAATTCCACTAATTTAAATTGTTTTATTTTAAACTATAAACTTAATGTGTTTTTGCTTGACATGTTTGATTAAAGATTTTGACATTTTCATAGACTTTTTACCGTTTTATTGTGTGTTCTGGTCAGATTTATGGAGTAAAACTAAAAATAAGTTTGGGTAAGTATATTTGCATTCCTATATACATATTTTAAACAAAAAATATAGTTAATTTAAACACGATAATGTTCAAAAACAAACTAACATGATTCTATTTGAAATAACATTAAATGAAGTAAATTAAAACAAAGAGAAATGTTCATATCAAATAGAAAGCATATTTAATTTAAACAAAAACATGTTTAATAATTGTAGTCAACGATGAATAAATACGTTTCTGTTAAATTCAAACAGAAATCGCTTCCATGCCAAATCATATGTGTTTGAGTTTGATTTAAACATGAATATATTCAATATTTTTCTCAGTGTAGTTTTTTTGCAACGAGTTTGACTAAGCATTATGCACTATTTATTGTATTAGTCGCGCTTAGCAACTTTTCTCTTCGTGTCTTCAGAAGCTATATAATATCCACGGGTTCCCATGCAATCATCAAAACTGAGGCTGAGGAACCAAGGAAAGAGCTGCGCCCCTTATCTTCCTTAGATCAGTAAGGGAACTCTAGAAAAAAAATGGCAAAATAATTATCACCCACATTCAGGGAGCAGATTCCAAAAACAAAACAGATATCAAGATCGAAATCGATGATGTCGTTCACGGAGTCGAGCTGTCGAGTTCGGTATCGAGCCGTTGTGCCTTAATTGTAGAGAATCTGCGAAGAATAAAAAAACGCATTCAGAGTCATCGGATTAATACCCTAAATTTTCTTCGGATAATCTAAGAATTTACCTGAAGGAGAGGAGGGCACCATTCAAGAGCGATGGGTTACGGAGAACAGAGTGCGAGGCTTGCAAGACAGCAAAAATTATGTTTTTATTCGATTCCAAGCCACTACCACTTAAAAAAACAGAAAAACTTTTCCGAGGCACTGTCTGTTGCGAGAAACTGACAAGTCCTCCAAGAGTATCTGTTGACATGAATAAGTGCTTCTCCTTCCCATCTAGCCGTTCAGGTTCGGCAAAAATTTGTAGGTCCCCTGTCCCTCCATTCCTGCTAACAACACGCAAACAGGAATGGTTGAGAATTTTATAGATATAAAGTGCGTTGCGTATGAGCTGCGAATAAGGAACTGCGAATTAAGAATGTATGTGAATTTTGACATTTCTTTCACACGATTTGTCACCAACAGACGCGAATTAACATTCCTAAATAAACCAGTAAAATGATCGCTAAATAAATTTAAGGTAAAATAAGATCGAATTTTCCATTCGTAGATTTGCGGAACATAGAAACCAACTGTTGTAGCAGAAGCAGACTCCCAGAGAAAGACGTGGCCACAGTTAAAGCTGCATACCGTGAAGGATGGAAACGATTTGTTGGCGCCCTATGCCCCAATCGGGGTAACATGACTTGATGATGATGAGATTTGTGGAATGCGAATAAGTGCGTTTGACAGTTCACAAAAAATAAAAAAATTTAATTTTTCTTTTTAAAATTATAGATAGGATCCATTATTAGGGCTGCCAACCGTACTCTAAAATAGAGTATTGTACTCTATTTCATGAAGGCGTACTCTATAATCTATAGCTCTAATAGAGTACGCTAAAATACTCTTTTTTTACTTAAACTAATCTTAACTTTTTTCCTTCTTCTACCTTCGTACACAAATATTACAATTTTTTTTTCCTCCTTTGTATAGTAAAAACAGATTAATGTGAACAAATCCTAAAACTCTAAAACACAGATATTTCTGAACACACCCCCCATTGTCGAAATATAATGCCTGTTTGGTTACGTGAAATTTTCACCAAGTTTCCCAAACTTGGGTTTTTTCTTCTACGGTTTCTGACATTTGCACGAAATTTCACGTTAACAAACACATCTATAGTAAATGCCAATGTGACAGGTTGTTAAATAGGCGCAAAATGTTTACGTTTTTTTGACTTCTTATGATTGTGAGTGTTTTTTGTCTGACTGAAAATGGATGATAAAAGTAGTGAAACAGATTGTGAATCCTGTGACAAAAATATCACACCTAAAAAAAGAAAAGTTGTTGATCGCAAAAAAAGAAAACAAAAGTACACAAAGTTATGGGAAATTGACTACAATTGGCTGACAAACGACCCAGATCACGATACAAATGCTAAATTCATAACCTGTGGAGTGGTGTGATTTTCTCCATATCTTCAGCAGGAGTTGGACATGTAAGAAATATAGACCTATTTATTTTGTATTATAATCTTCATTTAGTAGGTACAGATCTTTTTATTATTTCTATTATTATGAGAGAGTTGAAGGTTGGTGGTGGTCATAATGCTGTTTTTAACCTTTTTAGATAAAGGTTAGGTGAGGTTAGGAAAAGGGAATACAAAACAAACTTTTAGATTTCTATGAAAATGCTAATGAAAGTGCCGATGGTATGTTCACAGCCATACAAAATTCTATGGATATGTACAAGATCCCATTAAATCGAGTATCGGGGCTCAGTGCAGATAACACTAATGCAAATTTTGGTGTTCACCATTCTTTATACACCAATATGGTTAATATAATACCTGATCCCATAAAGGGCATTTGTCATGCCCATATTGTGCATAATTGTGTAAAACATGGAATGAATTTTCTTTCTTATGATGTTGAAAATATTATATTAAAAATACAAAGCCATTTTTAGTGTCAGCTTGTAGAAGAGAAGAATTGAAAAAGTTTGTTGCTGCGGTGGAAGGAAACTTTCATGAACTTAAAAGGCATATTGGTACTAGGTGGTTGTCGTTACTTCCTTGTATCGATACTATCTTATTAAATTGGCTTGCAATTTGCAATTATTTTAAAAGTCTTAAGGATGATTGTCCTCAGATAATTAAAAATCTGTTAATGTTGGATGGTGAGCATGATTTGATTGAAATTTACTTACAGTTTGCTAGCCACACTTTAAATATATTAAAAACTATTAAGTCTCTGGAAGGTAACAATGTCACAATTGCTGATGTTTTTAATATAATGGATTGTTTAAAATCAGAATTACTGCAAAGACAGAAAGACAACTTTGTTGGCTATACAACTAAACAGAAGTTGAAACCCATTGAACAATCAGCACCTGACCTTTTTAATAAGATAAAAAGTAACTTCTCCTTGTTTATTGATAAATGTTTGATTTATTTAGAAAAATGGTTCGATTTAAGTAGTGACAACTGGCTATTTTCATTAAATTCAATATCTTTTAAAACCTATATGAATTTAAACATTTGGAAACCATTATTGAAGGCAAACTCAATTTGCAAAAATTAAACATTGACATGGATAGTTTATATTCTGGAGTGATAATATTAAGAGAACTGCAGGGCGAATTAGGAAATAACTCTGATTTTATCCAAAAGCACACTGCAGAAAAATGGCAATATATTTTTAAAAAATGTCCTGATGAATTTGTTTATTTAAAAAAGATTGTTAGCTATATACTCTCTGTTCCCGCCACTTCAGCATTTACTGAGAGAGTCTTTTCGGTCATGAATGTGAAGTGGAGAGAAGAGAGGAACAGGGCTTCATTAAAATTAGTCAGAAATGAACTTATGATATATATGAATGTAGATTTACAATGTTTAGAATCATATAATCATTTCAAAAACAACAAAAAATTGTTATTTTCAGCTAAAAGTACAAAAAAATAAATTTTTAAAAACTGAAATAAATGGTACTCTTTTTTATTGAAGTGTACTCTTTATTTATCCACTCTGAAATCGAATATACTCTATTTCTTCTCCAAAAAGTTGGCAACCCTATCCATTATTCACTTTGTCGAAAAGGTAAAACCTGAATTTTTTGATATTTTCACTTGGAATTGGCAAAACAAATTTATTCGCATTCGCAGGTCGCAGCTCATGTGAAAAACACTACTTAATTCGACCCTGGTTCTCAACGAGCTGTTAAGTCACCAAATGTATACATATTTTTTTAAAACCGGAAACTTGTTAATGAGGACAAGACGAAGTATATGCTGTCGTCGGGAAAGGAATATCAATATTGTCGACTTGGGTTAAACGTCACGATGGACAGGTACAACTTCGAAGTCGTCAAGGGCTTTGTCTACTTGGACTCCACTATTAAATCGCAAAATGACATCAGTGCAGAGATCAAACGAAGGATTGCTCTTACCAACCGCTGTTTCTTCGGGCAAAGAAGGTATTTGAGTAGTAAAGCCCTCTCTCAGAGAACCAAGGAGACCTTATATAAGACACTAATCATCCCGGTCCTACTGTATGGAGCAGGAGCAGAAGCATGGACCCTATCAAAGATGGATAAGAATCTGCTTGGTGGCTTTGAAAGAAAAATTCGTCGGGTGATCTTTGGTCTAGTCTGTATCGATGGAGTATGGAGGAGAAGATTTAACAATTAGCTTTACAGGCTCTACAGTGACGTTGACCTGGTCAAAAAGCTGATAATACAGCGGCTGAGATGGCTGGGACACGTGGAGCGTATGGACACCGACGCACCGGCCTGACGAGTCTTTGAATCTACCCCTGATGGTCTGCCACCTTAGGCTTAGGTGGCACACACTAGAAGAGAACGACCTTAACCAAGTTATGGCTTAAACACACGTGCAGCCTTTTTCATGCAGCGAAATAAAATAACACAGGTTCTTATGGGAGCAGAAAAACTCAAGAGCTGCATGCAGCTCAGAGCCAGAGCTGCACGATGTCTCTATTTCTAAATTTGCTGCGCAGCTCCGCAGCAATAAGTGGTTGTTCGTCGACCGCTGACCAGTGCCGAGATTCAACTAATTCGAAGCCGCAGGGAGTGAGTGAGATGAGTCACTTTTCGTCGAAAAGCGATTCAGTTAGCAAAAGGGAGTGAGTGAGCGAGTGAAATGAAATGTCAGATTACTCGCCAGATATTTCCGCAGTGACTTGGTGTATGTGTTGGTAAATTTCCAGTTTTGGATAGGTATGTGTGCTTTTCTAAAGAATTCCTATTCATGGATAGGAAACGAAATAAAAAACAACAACGTAGATAAAAACAACTACCCTTTATTGATTCTTTAATTATATTTTATTATCATATGCACATATATATATTAAATAAATTTATATTCTATTCACTTTCGACACTTTTAAACTTTTTATTTCTCAAGGGTGAAACTCACAATAAATTTTAATTATGACAAAAAAAAATTATTGAAACAAAAGATACTCCAAACTCCATTATTAAATACTCCAATGTTTACATTGTTGTATTTGTTGTTTCATTTCGTTTTGCGTAACGAGTGTGACAAGGAGGTAGAATTTAGCTCTCTTATATTTATTCTTTGTCTCATGTTCGAAACTAAATTCGAACCTACTCATTTCACTTAAATAGCTGAATCACTTTTGCGAGTGAAGTGAGATGAGTCGGCGAGTAAGGCGAGTCATCTCATCTCACTCGCTAAAATAGCTGAATCTCGGCACAGGTTCAGTGGAGAAAAGTTCCGTGTTGCACAAATAGCCTTCAAGTTGATCGATTGGAAAGCATATAACTTCGGTTTTGATTGTCCGATCTTCAAAGTTAAGGCTTTTATGGAAAGGATAAATGTCAGGCTACATTTTTGTATAATTTTTTTTTAGAATGTTTAATTTATTTTATACTAGAATGCAGATTGAGTCCGACATCGGTTTGATTTTCACTTTTCAAAATGCAAATGTGAATGAAAAATTACATAATTTTGAAAAATTATGTTTAAAAAGTTATTGCCTCAATCCTCTTCTACAAATATGTAAATAGTTGTTTATAGTTAAATGCAACGTGAGGCGGCAGGTCCACTTATCTAAATTTTCCACCTTAAAATTGATTTTAATCCAAAAAAATAACAAAGTCTTGAAAAAACTTCGATTTCCGTAGCTTAAAAAAATTATAACTTCGCTTCTGATGCTCGGATCTACAAGATTAAGATATTTAAATAAAGTTAAAATACAAAACTACATTTGTATATAAAAATTATTTTGAAATACCGAAAAATTTCATACTCAAAGGGTGATGGAGTCCTTTGTAAGATAAATATTTTAGTGTACGCACATGTGTTTTGAGTGCAGCTCTACTTGCAGCGATGCATGCAGACCTGCTGCACATCTGTTTAAGGCATTAGAGTGCGTAACTGGATGCAGCTAGCTAGGGACCAAGCTGTCTCGAGGGGCTTGTTGGTTGAAGTCGTAGTCCATACTGGATTGTGAGCTCCACATAAACCAAGGTAGGTATGCGTGGAACATGAATTTTAGTTAAAAAATTATTTAAAAACTCTTTTTTATCCAATTAACTCGTACAGTATTGTCCATCCAACAGCCGTGCGTCGGGTTTGATGAAAAAAATGTACTGCGAACTTGGTTTATTATGACCGAATAAAAAGCAAAATGGACACTTCGTCCGATAGGATACGATTCGAATACGTGGAATATTCTGTGGGGTAGTTCTGTGTTCAACGAAGAAGGTGAGAATCCACCGCACACTGGGGCCTGTTTTATGGAGAGCGTGCTCAAAATGCTTAGTTGAGATTAACGGTTTCGTCCAAAAAATGTTTTGCTGCTAAGTTGAAATAATTGCCGACCTAATTTTTTGAATTAAATGCATACGTACATTATTTTTGACAGTTATTGATTTGGGTCATATTTTTGAAATACGATTAACTTGTCCATCAATCATGTCATTCCTTTAGAATTTGTTCTTCTATACTTATAGATTTTATGCTACTAGGTAGTATATAGTTACGTTATACTTTGCAACTTAATTACATTTTTATGATACCAACATTTAATACACAGTTACTTCTCTCAACATTCATACCATTGTGTTTCGATTAATTCAGTTTTTTTCCATTCTTTATGAAAATAAAAGCAAACAAAGCAGAAAGCCCATGATTTTACATATTTCTTTTTTTTTTCTGCAAATAAACAAGTTCCGTTTGATTTTGTTCTCCATCAATAGCCCACATTCAAAATTATCCTGCAAAAAATAAACTGACAGCTTGTTCGTATAAAGAAATTATGCTGTGAATTTTGTGGAAAATAATATTTGCACACGTTAAGGGTCTGCATTCATTATTTCCATTATTCCTACTGATAACAATATTGATCCAAAAAAAAAAAACAACGAAGGAAAAATATAACAACCAAAATGCAAATTTTATATTCATTCAATGTGAACATTTCGAACCACCAACAAAATGGGTCGTTTGCAAGTAAATGAGTAAGTGGCGCCCAATGCGAGCAATGTCCAACATCCGAATTTATGTGCTCATAAGTCACGACTCGCCACCAAAGCAAATAAAAAAAAAAATTATTTTCCCTTAAACAAGTCGTGTGAGTGTGCGGGAGGAGGTTCGCATGATGTGAGGTCGATAAGCAAGTCGTCCGGCAGATGCAATGGTTATTACGGTATCGCCTAAATTATCGCCAAAATACAGAAGTGACCATTTTTGCCACTGTAATTGTCATTGTCACCGTATATCTCGGTGCAGTATTGCTACTACTGAACAGAATGATATTTATATACACAATCGAAATTACACTCATGGCGGTTTCTACGACCATTACCACCACCACTACCACCATGGAATGTGGTGTAATGGATGCCATACGAAAGTTATGTATTACAAGCGAAAATAAATTAAAATTTGTCGGGTTGCTGGTTGGACAATTTGAAACAGTGATGCCAGTGGGCTTCATTATTTAAGAAAAAAAATTAAATTTTTGTTTTGGTTTTTTATTGCACTGAATTGAATTGAAATTTGATTTGAAATCGAATGTCTGCTTTAAAGCTGCCACATAACGACTAGTGTATAGTTTATGCATGTACTGTACATATATTTGTATAATCATAGCTTAAATGGGTACACATTTTCATATTCCAATCTGAATAAAAAAAATTGGTGTACAATTTGAATAATAGGGTGAAGAACTTATAGGCACATCATTCGGATTGATGACTATCGACATTTTTTAAGGAGATAGAGAAATATTTTCTACTTATCATAAAGTAATAGCTTGAGTATAAGTTCTTTTAAGAACTTGATATCAACTGATTGGCATCTTGACCAACCGATGCCTGGACTCATTGGCTGCGTTTTTTTTCATGACCATATAGAGTGTGGTAAAAAGAACGACATCAGGACATTTCAACTCCTTCCAAAAGTCATAGCAGCACTGTGCATCTACTTTCATTTTCTTCATAGTCACCGAAACACAGGGAATCGTAGACGTGTTTAAGCAGCACTTCCAGCAAATGCTTAATGGGCATTATGTAGAGGAGGCGACAGGGGAAAAAACAAGCATGAGACCAGTCAATGAAGATCCAGTCCCAGCGACCAGTACTTAAGAGGTTAAGAAAGCCATCCACAAGCTTAAGAACAACAAATCCGCCGGCTCGGATGGCCTACCTGCGGAACTTTTCAAATATGGAGATGTCCTAGTAGGGTGCATGCACCAGCTCATCAACCAAGTGTGGGAGGAGGAAAGTATGCCCGATGACTGGTCAAATAGCTCCCAATCTACAAAAAAGGCGATCCTATGTCCTAGAACTACAGAGGCATATCTCTGCTTAATGTTGCCTACAAGATCCTATCCAACGTACTATGTGAGCGTCTAAAACCTTTTTGCAACACTTTGATCGGCACGTACCAGTGTGGCTTCAGGCCAGGCAGATCAACGATAGACCAAATCCTTACATTGAGGTAAATCCTGGAAAAGACCAACGAATTTCAAGTCGATACCCACTATCTATTAAAAAACGGATCAAGCTATGCCGCATGCCGTTACAAAATACGAGGTGCAACGTGCAAATGGGTAACAGCTCATCCGAGTTATTCCAGACGTGTTCAGGGTTCAGACAAGAAGATGCTTTATCATGTGATTTCTTCAACCTAGTCCTGGAGCAGATAGTCCGCAAGAGTGGTGTTAACATGTAGGCGTAGGGCACTATCTTCAACAGGTCTTCTCAACTGCTTGGCTATGCGGATGACATCGACATCATCGGCCGCTCCAAGAGAGCTGTACTTGAAGTATTCAAAGCTATTGATGAACAGGCGAAACGCGTTGGTCTTAAAGTGAATGAGGACAAAACAAAGTATACGCTATCAACAAACAAAGCCTCATCTGTCCATCGCCTAGGACAAAACGTCACTGTTGGTAGCAGTAATTTCGAGGTAGTCGAGGAGTTCACGTACCTCGGAACAAACATCAATTCCACGAACGACACCTTAGTTGAAATCCGACGAAGAATTACTCTAGCAAACCGCTGCTACTTCGGTTTGGCCAGACAAATGGGTTCAAAACTCCTTTCTCGAAAGACAAAGTGCACGCTATACAAAACGCTAATTTTAGCAGTTCTACTCTACGGCACCGAGCGCTGGACGATAAGTAAAAATGGGGAATTGATTCTGGGCACTTTCGAGAGAAAAATTCTTCGGCGGATATTTGGTCCTATGTGCGAAGAGTGCGATTGGAGGGGAAGATTCAATCATGAACTGTATGAGCTGTATCAAGATGGGTGACGTGAAATAACGTCAAACGAAATATAGCCAAATTTTGAATTTAGCCTTATTTCCATCTCAAAAACGAAATAACGCCAATTTGGTTTTATTTCTTATGCCCGATGGAAATAACACCAAAAAAATAATCGAATTAAAACCAAATCTATCGCAAGCTGTTTTTTGGTTTTATTGCAATGCGAAAACCGAATTAAGGCCAAATATTTCTTGAGAATCGTTATTTCGGCTATATTATTCAAAGTTTCATAAAATACAGATTCTTTAAATGCAAAAGAAATTTTGCATTCACCCAACTTCGCACCCACTCCAAATCCTATATCGAGCCCAAGCAGGGGGGTTGCAGGGGGCAGCATGCCCCCCCATACATACCTCACTGTTTATTCGTGAATTTTAAAATTTCACAAACCAAATAAAGGAGAGGATTTATTAGGTTTGTGAAACTTAAAAATACGCGAATAAACAGTGAGTATGTATGGGGGGGCATGCTGCCCCCCTGCAACCCACCTGCTTGGGCTCACTATAGGATTTGGGGTGGGTGCGAGGTGAGTGTATGCAAAGTTTCTTTTGCATTGAAATAATCTGGAAACTTCGAATTTATTCTACACTTCTTTTCAATACTCTCCTTATGTCAGGAAACAAAATTTCAGTTTCGGCAGAATTCTTTGAAAATATGAAATAAGTTGAAAATGAAATAAAGCCAAATTGGTCTTATTTCGGTTTCGTTAATGAAATAAAACCAAATTTAAAATTTGGTCTTATTTCGTTTTTGAAAACGTAATAAGACCAAATTTTTTAATTTCGGCTTTATTTCGTTTGGCGTTATTTCACGTCACCATGCCCCCCATACGTACCTCACTGGTTTTTCGTGAATTTTAAAATTTCAAAAACCAAATAAAGGAGGGGGTTTATTAGGTTTGTTTATTATGTTTGGGGGGGGCATGGTGCCCCCTGCAACCCCCCTGCTTGGGCCCACTATAGGATTTGGGGTGGGTGCGAGGTTGGTTTTATGCAAAGTTTCTTTTGCATTTAAATAATCTGGAAACTTTGAATTTATCCTACCATTAAACTTCTTTTCATTAGCCTCCTTATGTCAGGAAAAAAATTTCAGTTTGGGCAGAATTAGATATTTGAAAGAAATAAGTTGAAAACGAAATAAAGCCAAATTGGTCTTATTTCGGTTTCATAAATTAAATAAAACCAAATTTAAAATTTGGTCTTATTTCGTTTTTGAAAACGTAATAAGACCAAATTTTTGGATTTCGGCTCTATTTCGTTTGGCGTTATTTCACGTCACCATCAAGATGTGGATGGAGTCTAAAGAGCCAAAACACGTCGACTACACTGGCTCGTCCACATCGAGCAATTGGACAGCAACGCTCCAGCCAAGAAAATCGTCGAATCCCAGCCCCAAGGTTCGAGACGACCAGGAAGACTAAACCTACGCTACAGGGACCAGGCGGTCACAGACGCAAGAGTGCTTGGTCTCGTAGACTGGAGGGAGCGTGTGAGGGACCGCAACCGCCAGAAGACCGCAATATCTTAGGCAGAGACCCTTCATGGATTGGGAGCCGGATAAGTAAGTAAGTAAGTAATCATATTCCATCGAAACGAACATTTTTTAAAAAAAAACATTCAACCGTAAAAGACGAAGTGGAAAATTCCACAGGTTTGCAAGGTTTTCGACACGCCTAAAAAAGAGTTGATCTACAAGTAATTTTTTGTGCTGAACTCAAATCCGTTATCCGTTTTTCGCTACCAGCTCTGGTTTTCGAGATATTACCGTTAGAAAGCGCCGAAAACGACTTTTTTCGCCATTTTTGCGGTTATGTAACTGTGCAAACTGATTTGTATTTTTTTTTGATTGTACAGATTTCTGAAAGTAATAATCTTAATCTTCAAAATTCAGCTTTAATCGGACCAATATCTCTTTTACTTTTTGAGAAATCCTCAGTTGCATTTTTCAATATATTGTGAAGAGCAGGGAGAGCGACTTCACCAAGATTTAGAAAGGATAGAAAAAAGTTACAAAGGTTTTTGGGATGATGGTATGTTAAGTGACTATTGTTGGTCTCTTGTACGTGAAACGGACCAAAATTTATATAAACTGTGCAGTTCCATTACACTTTGTTTTATTTTGTAAGATTTATGTTAAATTAAAAAAAAAAACATGGTCAAAAACGGGTGATTTTTTAATTTATATCCAAAAGTTGAGCTAATAGCAAAAAATGGATTTCAGATTTGAAATATACACTAAAAGTTCTTTTTAGAACATACATGTCCTACTCCTGTAGACAATATGACTGGACTACATACATTTTTAATAAAGATGTCCAAGAACTTTAATCAATGTTTAGGACAACTAGAACAATCTTATAGGTTAGAAACAGCTTTGCGGGTAGGAAACCCATTTTTGATTTCGATTCAAAGCAGAAGGGTGATTTTTTTTTTTAGTATTTAGTATTTATTTAACATGATTTATTCCTGTACAAATAAGTTAACACTTTTTTATAGTACAGTGAAGATATGATAAATCTTATGATAACAATTTTGAAATAACCTATGTGTGATAAAATAAATTTAGTAAGAAGAGAAAGAAAAGAAAAAGAAAAAAAGAAGAGAAGAAGAAAGAGCTATAGAATCAGAAACTAGATTTAATAATATAAATATAGTAGTTTTAATTAAGATTTATGGGTTGGTGAAGATCAATTATTATTGCTTGTATAAAATTGAAACAAAGCTTTCTTAAAGTTATTATTATTACTTATTTGTTTTATTGATGTAGGAAGACTATTCCATAGGGAAATTGCGTAGATAAAAAGTTGACGTCGAGTGACTAAATATTTATACTTAGGTGGAATAATTTGTAGAGTTCTTTGGGATCGTGCAAGTGTGAGCTTTTCAAACAAGTATTCTGGAACTTTATCAGTTGTAATTTTATGAAGAGCTATGACCGTTCGGTATTTCAATAAGGCATCAAGTATGCATCCCATTATTCGCTTGCTGAAATCTGAAATATGGTCTCTTCGGGTTTTGTCGAATATGTACATCGCACAACTATTATAGGCAACGTTCAGTTTTCTTCGCGAACTTGAGTCCATATCAGCAAATAGTTCACTACCATAGAGAAATATTGATAGAATATAAGATTTAACCAGCTTAAGTTTGACTTCGGTTGATAAAAATTTAGCTGTAGGGCTCAAACTTCGAAGAATTCCATATGTAGTCGAAACAACTTTCTGAACATTTTAACAAAAAATGATAAATAAAACACTTGTTATTTCCACAATTTAATTTTAATTTTTTAAATTGTGGAAATAACAAGTGTTTTATTTATCATTTTTTGTTAAAATGTTCAGAACAATAAACTTCCACCAAGTGGCTAATCATCGCTCTATTGAGCATATAGAAACAACTTTGTTGACTTGGTCGTTCCAGGTCAATTGTTGGTTTAAAAGTATGCCAAGCTTTTTGATTTTCGAAGAAAACTGTAAAATATTATCATTTAGTAAAAGAGGGGGGAAATTATTTGTGTCTGGCGATGTCCTATCAACGACCAATACTTTTGTTTTAGATGCATTCAGGTGCAAATGGTTATTACTAGACCAAGCAAAGATATTGTTCAATTCTTCATTTAAAGTTGAAATACTAATTTCTATTAATGATTTTGGGAATGTTAAATAAATTTGGACATCATCTGCATATATATGATATTTGCAATTCTGTATGCTATTACAGATATCATTGATGAACAATGTAAACAGCAATGGACCCAAAACAGATCCTTGCGGGACACCTAAGGGAACCGGTTGACTGGAGGATGTTTTTTGTCCATTAAACACTACCTGAGATTGTCCTTGAAGATATGAGTTTATAAGAGTAGAAGCAGTGCTTTCAAAACCAAACTGTTCCTTTAATTTATTATTTAAGAGTTTATGTTAAACCGAGTCAAATGCCTTCGAAAAATCTAAAAATACTAAGACCGTTATCAGATCTCTTTCAATTCCTATGCGTATATCATCACTGACCTTAAGTGAAGCTGTAATACAATTATGCTTAGGTCTGAATCCTGATTGAAAAGCAGTTATGAGCTTTTGACATTCGGTGTGCTTTTTAACCTGTTTGCTTATTATTGTTTCAATTACTTTGCTTAAAAACGGTAGTATAGCAATTGGCCGGTATTCGGGATTTATAGATGAAGAGGTTTTTGGTAGTGGCAAGATTTTTGCCCTCTTCCAGCTATCAGGGAAAACGGATGTCGTTAGAATGGTGTTTAAAATATGAGTAATATGATTTATTATAACTGGAAGTAGAATTTTCAAAAAATCTGGATGTATATTGTCAAGTCCCATCGCTTTTGATTTTACAGCAAATATCGACTCTCCTACAATATGTGCATTAACACAGTGCAATGAGAACAAGGCTCGACGAGTAGCATCAGTTGTTGTGAGAATTTTCCGATAATGGTTCAACCCTTTCAATAAGTGAAGATTGAATAAGCTTGCAATTGAGAGCATTAAGGTCGATATCACTTTCTATTGAGTTTTTGTTAGATTCAAAACCTAACTCACTTGATTTGTTATTATCTAACTTTAGTCGATAGTATTTGCTTTTATTAAGGCGTATTAAAGCTGTCACTTTATTTCTAAGCACTTTAAACTCTTTATAAAAAGGTGCATATCCATATCTTCGCCATCTCGAGTACATATGATTTCGCTTTTGTTGAACCAACTCATTTACTTCTTTTGAAAACCATGGAGCACTTACTTTCTGAATATGTCGTTTTTTTAAAGGAACATGTTTTTGGAAAAGAAAACAAAGATTTTTTTCAAAAACAGACACCTGTTCGTTAACATTGGAAGTGCAGTATAAGCTTTCCCAGTTCAGAGAGGAGCATTCAGTAAAAAGTTCTTGAATATTTATGTTTCGAAAATCTCTGAACATAAACGAAGACTGATTATAATTCGAAGCTATTGTGTGGTTTAAGGTTAAGAAAATGAGATCGTGGTGCGAGAATGCTGAAACAGGTATCTGATCATAATGAGTTATAAGTCTTTTTTTTGACTCCCTGACCAAGAAATAGAATAAACAAGAAGACCGGAATCGTCAGATCACTTTTCGCCTTTTAACTATTATTATGTTAAAGCTTTAACTGTTCCATACATTTTAACTGTTCCTTTACCAATGTAGTTGATCTACATATTTAGTTTTAATGATGCACATTATTACCTCGAAACCTTGTCTTGAATGCAATGGCAACACAGAAAAAATCAGTATATTCCTTAGGTTTTGTGTTTTATTTACTTGAGAGATTTTACGAAGCATTTTCCAAAGGCACGAAATTCCAATACAAGTATGTACTTTTTACTCTTGTTGTTGTGGTTATGGTTTCTTTTTTTGTTTTATATTTTTTTTTGTTCTCAACAAGACTTTGGTGTGAGCAAAGTACCCATTGAGTTGAAATTGCAAGCCATGAACATTTTGCACACGCACTATTTTTCCACTTTGACCATAATTGTTATTTGTGCCAGAAGTCTAGGAAATAACAAAAACAAGGACATTATGGTGCACACTGTTCTCGATGTACATATATTTAGAATACAAATTGAGGACTTTCCTCTGAATACTCCTGCTCTACTGAATGTCATGGGTTCTGCTACTGGCGGACTATTATTGTTTTGCCAAAAATGACTGGCCACATTGCTGGTGGCTGTACAGCGAAGAAATTTATATTTTCCACCTGGTTTGAATGTTTTTCTCTCTCACTCCCTCTCTCCAGGGTTATGTTTATCTACCGATTAGAAAAGTTCATGTTTCGGATCGTTTGCGGAGTTCTTGAGGGGTTGAGGTTGAGAAGGAGATTTTTTTTTGTATGTTGACTTTCAGCAACACCTATTTCGTATATATTGGAACACAAAATAAAATGAGTTGTGATTAATTTTTGTTTTTGTTTTCCGGGTGAGAGGTACTTACCGCATTATGTTTCCTGGAAAATATTTACACTGAAGGATGGAGGTTGTTTTTGTTTTTTCTATGCTTTTTTTTGTTCGTTTTTAATTTAAATTAAAAGCCAAACATTGACTACACACTACACTCGATGGGGGACTTTTCAGCTAACATTTTCGCTGTTTTTCATAAATTTATAAAATGCGGTTTGTATAGTTGAACATGGAAATGTTTTAATTGCTTAACAAGGAATTACCGTTTGTGGTGGGCAAAACATAACCTATAATACATAGTCGATATAGTTATGTGGGTTTATTGTTAGTCATTTTAACAATCAAAATTTAATTTTATCTGCCTTTGACTATTAAATTTAGATAGGTACAGGTATCCGTATTTTATTTTATTTATTTTATTTTAAGTCAGGTATTTTGTTTCTCGTTTAATTTAAGTTAAGTACCTAATTCAATTTTGTTAAATTTAATTATTGATTAAATTGTAATTTAATATTCTATTGGCTCTTCGGAGTGAAACTTTTTAAGAGTTTTTTGTTTCTCGATTTCAATTTCATAAGGGATTGCACATGCACAGTGCATTCTGAATACACATGACATCAGTACGTACTACAACACAAAATCTTTTTTTGTCGGCTGAACAGAATGAAGAATTGGATTAGCTGTCAAATTGTTGAATACATACAAGTTTAATGATACGAACACAAGCCGACGCAGCTAACTAAGCTGTAGGCGCGGCTGCACAAGTTGGTCAAGTTTTGTTTGCAGCAAGTCATAACTCATAAAGCTGTACAACTTCATTGTGGGCGCGTAAAAAAAAATCGCGGACGCAAATTTTATACAGCTGCTGCTTCATTTGCAGCTGCAATATTACTCTTCCGTTCACGTTCAGGCAGTTACTTGTAAGAGTTAATTCATTGCATACGTCCAACTGTAGATTATTAAACTATCTTCATTTTATCTGCAAAAAGTTAAATGGTTGAGAAATAAATTTGGACATTATATGCATAAAAGATGCAAAATGCCATTGGACACGTTCCGATGCATATTTTCAGCTATCTAGAAAGCTTAATTGCGTTATTACCCCTGTTCCTTGGTTAGTCCCAGGCAGTTTCAGACCGTTTAGATATAGTGTGGACTAGTACAATTTTTCACTTGTGCAACGGGTTCGCACTTAATCTGGCGGTCTGAAACTGTTTGTAACTCGGCAAGGAACATTGCTATTGTGTATCCTTGTTAGAAGCATCTGATGAACACTGACACAAAAACAAATCAAGCTATCTCGAATTTTCGGGGATAACTAGGAAAAATCTTTCTTATAACAACCGGAAGGTCCGCATTGTTACATCTTCAGATGAACATGCAAAATAAAATGGGAACCACAAGTCCAAAATTGAACCTTGCGGCAAACCTGAAAGCGACTCTTAACAAGGTTATCAACGGCTTTCAACCGACTTATCAACGGGTCTTAAGCGGCTTTAATTTTCGATGTAACTTATTTGAACCGTTACCCCTCAGCGCTGCTGGTTCGGGAATTGGTTAAAATATTAAACTTTATAATTCTGATTATTCTGGTTCTTCAATGTTCTTCGTTCGTTTAGTTTTCGTAATTCACTATAGATGTTAGCATTGCTGTGAGTGGATGCAATCACCCTACCAATTTTCATCGTTCTACACAACAACTTGAAGCGCTCCATATAATATTTATAAGAATTTTTGAGAAAGTGGGTGGATGCCACCCCCTAAATGGAAAATTCCAGATTATCGATGGTTTCCTTTACATGCACCATAAGGTCTACCGTTTTGCGAAATTGCAAGGTTCTACGGTGTCGGAAAGTGTTCCATAATAGCCCGGGAGCTCGCGACAGATTTTTGTCAATGATTTCGCGAAAGCTAATTTTTTGTAAAATGGTTAATTTGGCCTTGCAATGAAGAATGGTGGTAATCAGCTGCGTCGCGAGCGGTACCTTGGGCTACAGCAGCCTCTCAAAGATGTAAAAAAAAATGAAAAATTTAATCAAACCGCCAAAGCTGAAACTTTGCATACTGTTTGCCCTTATTATAGGCAATCGAAAAAAAATAATCAGCTGGCTGAAGCGCGGTACTACATACGTCAGCTGCTTACGTCAACATGTAAAAAAACGTGTAAAATTCAATGATTCCGCCAAAGCTGAAATTTGGTTATCTGATAGCTTATACATTAATTTACGCAAAAAGACAAATCAGCTGGCTGTATTGCGGTACTAAGAATGTCAGCTGACGTGGTGAATAGTACAAGTACAAAAATACGGTTTCACATCCCACGCACAAAACACTATGTCAAACGAGGTTTTCCATCCGGTTTACAATCCTCTGATTATTATCATTCTATTATAAAACGATTCATTAACTTTTCGTATAACCAAATCTTAGATTTGACAGAAAATATATTGCCTATTTGAAGATATTCATCAAAACACTCAAATTATTCGCATATTTAAATCGCAATCGTTTTTGCTGTTATCATCGCATGCCGGCTGCAGTAGGTACTTCGAATGTCCTATATTTTATCCTGCCTTCTATTGTTGAATGTATTAAATTAAATAAAAACGTAATCTATTACAGCTTCTTATTTCACACTACAAAAATAATTTAATTCAAAATTATAAATTTTAAGCAAAATCGAGTATAATTTGGTTCCCTCTGAATACATTTCTGTTCTCGAAATGGATAAATAACACTGTGCTTGAAAATGGAACTTTTTTTTTCCGACAGACGGCGCACATATCTACTAAAGATAATTCGGATATGCTGAACAAGATGGCGTACTTAGTTTTTCGAGATTAGGTCAAATAAGAAAGATTTTTGATTTTAAAAATTTGCTTACAAGCCTGAAATAAACGATAAAAATCTTGATATATTTTGATAAAAAATCGATGCTAATTGATCAAATATGTATTTTTTTAGTTAAATTACAGTTTGTAAAATTTATAAAGTCAAAAAAGCTTACAATTCGACACTTTTAAACACGTTTTTCGACTGAAAAAACATCATTTTTTGTTCAATTTTACCTTTAATTTTAAATTTAATGAAGTTTATTCATTTTTTTTTATCTTTTTTGTTTATTATAATTTTTTAAAATATTTTTTTCAGTACAAAAATTCATTTTCAAAAAAATTTGACCACCTCTTATAAATTAAAATTGTATGAGAACATGAATGGCCAGTAACTTAAAAAAGTTTTCTATTTAATGCACTTTCCAAAATGGTATAACACATGCTTGTGTATAAACAAAATAACCAAGAAAATTTGTCAATCATCTAATAAAGCAGCTTTTACCATTTTCGCAAAATGTCTATTAAATTTTACAATAACCTCCCAATCTGGATTGGACAAAGATTTTCTCTTTCGATGTGTAAGGGGGTTCAGTGCAAGTATAAAACTCGATTTTAGGTGTTGAAAGCCCCCCATTTGGCCACCATATTGAAAAACGAGTTCTAAAAAGTTTTTCGTTGCAACTTAAATTTTATTTTAGTCTTAGAAAAAAAGCTTTTGTACAAATTTGGAGCAAATTTAATTCTCTTCAATTTATGTTAACACATTTTTTACCCTAAAGTTATAAATAAAAAGTTTTAATCAAAATCTAAACATTGAACAAATTCATATGTTTTTGATTATAACTTTTTATTTACAGCTTTAAGGTAAACGGTGTGTTAACATAAATTGAAGAGAATTAAATTTGCTCCAAATTTGTACAAAAGCTTTTTTTCTAAGACTAAAATAAAATTTAAGTTGCAACGAAAAACTTTTTAGAACTCGTTTTTCAATATGGTGGCCAAATGGGGGGCTTTCAACACCTAAAATCGAGTTTTATACTTGCACTGAACCCCCTTACACATCGAAAGAGAAAATCTTTGTCCAATCCAGATTGGGAGGTTATTGTAAAATTTAATAGACATTTTGCGAAAATGGTAAAAGCTGCTTTATTAGATGATTGACAAATTGTCTTGGTTATTTTGTTTATACACAAGCATGTGTTATACCATTTTGGAAAGTGCATTAAATAGAAAACTTTTTTAAGTTACTGGCCATTCATGTTCTCATACAATTTTAATTTATAAGAGGTGGTCAAATTTTTTTGAAAATGAATTTTTGTACTGAAAAAAATATTTTAAAAAATTATAATAAACAAAAAAGATAAAAAAAAATGAATAAACTTCATTAAATTTAAAATTAAAGGTAAAATTGAACAAAAAATGATGTTTTTTCAGTCGAAAAACGTGTTTAAAAGTGTCGAATTGTAAGCTTTTTTGACTTTATAAATTTTACAAACTGTAATTTAACTAAAAAAATACATATTTGATCAATTAGCATCGATTTTTTATCAAAATATATCAAGATTTTTATCGTTTATTTCAGGCTTGTAAGCAAATTTTTAAAATCAAAAATCTTTCTTATTTGACCTAATCTCGAAAAACTAAGTACGCCATCTTGTTCAGCATATCCGAATTATCTTTAGTAGATATGTGCGCCGTCTGTCGGAAAAAAAAAGTTCCATTTTCAAGCACAGTGTTATTTATCCATTTCGAGAACAGAAATGTATTCAGAGGGAACCAAATTATACTCTATTTTGCTTAAAATTTATAATTTTGAATTAAATTATTTTTGTAGTGTGAAATAAGAAGCTGTAATAGATTACGTTTTTATTTAATTTAATACATTCAACAATAGAAGGCAGGATAAAATATAGGACATTCGAAGTACCTACTGCAGCCGGCATGCGATGATAACAGCAAAAACGATTGCGATTTAAATATGCGAATAATTTGAGTGTTTTGATGAATATCTTCAAATAGGCAATATATTTTCTGTCAAATCTAAGATTTGGTTATACGAAAAGTTAATGAATCGTTTTATAATAGAATGATAATAATCAGAGGATTGTAAACCGGATGGAAAACCTCGTTTGACATAGTGTTTTGTGCGTGGGATGTGAAACCGTATTTTTGTACTTGTACTATTCACCACGTCAGCTGACATTTTTAGTACCGCAATACAGCCAGCTGATTTGTCTTTTTGCGTAAATTAATGTATAAGCTATCAGATAACCAAATTTCAGCTTTGGCGGAGTCATTGAATTTTACACGTTTTTTTACATGTTGACGTAAGCAGCTGACGTATGTAGTACCGCGCTTCAGCCAGCTGATTATTTTTTTTCGATTGCTTATAATAAGGGCAAACAGTATGCAAAGTTTCAGCTTTGGCGGTATGATTAAATAATTTTGATGGTCTGTCTCTGAGCCAGTCAGTCAGTTACGGTATTAGCGATTTTTGAGGTCCTTTATCTCAGGAATTGTTTATGCTAAAGAGTTGACATTGAAAAATTTAAAGATTATTCGATTATTTTGAATAGTTAGGTATCGTTATTAGATTTGATTTGTAAGATTGGAAATTTTATCCAAACCCCAAATTATATCCGCACCCAAAACATTAAAGTGCTTTGACGTCATTTAAATTTCAAAAGGAATAACTTACTTCGATTACACTCCCGACCTACATAAAGTCGCATTTACTATAAACAAAAACTACACTTTTTCGTGCCCGCTTAAATAAACGAAAACAAAACTATATACACTCATCGCCACTTGAATAGGACACCCTGTAAACTCTTTTTGCAATTGCTCATAACTCGAAATCGGAATGATAAAATAATAGTATTATGCCCGTTATCTTTGGGCAACTCTCTTTTTCTTTCTCTGTGACAAGTTGCAAGTTCTGGAAAAAAGCCATTATATGTTTTTTTTTCACTTTATGCTAACATTCGTTCAAAATAAAGCAATATTCTTGCGCCACTTGAATAGAACATGCATTTAGTTTGATCGTTATCTTTGGCACGTGAACTCATATTTTTGTAGATCGAATTTTTTTCTGTTAGTTTCGACTATTGAATTAAAAAAAAACGTAAAATGGGTCGGGGAAAAGTATTAACCGAAGCGGAAAAAGGACAAATAAAAGCTTATAAGGACGCTGGCTTATCTATTGCCAAAATAGCTAACAAAATCAAGAGAAGCCGGCACGTTGTATCCAAATTTTTGAGTAGTGAGTTTGAATATGGGAAAAACATGAAAGGCCGCACACACAGTGTGCTTACTAATGCGGAAAGGCGACTTAAAAATTCTCATGACTCCTTGGCAAAAATCAGGGAAAAATGTGGTATCAAGGCAAGTCTCACAACTATGCGTCGTGTTATTTCAAAAGCTAAGCATATAAAAAGACTGAAAATCAAGAAGAAGCCACCCCTTAACCCGGTTAGAAAAGAGCAACGCCTCAGTTTTTGTTGCGCACATGTGACCTGGACATCTGAGTGGCATCGAGTGGTCTTTTCCGACGAAAAAAAGTTTAATTTGGAAGGCCCCGATGGTTATAGCTATTATTTCCATGACCTCCGTAAAGAAACTCATCATTTGGATCGGCTGCATAGCAGAGTTGGAGGTGTGATGGTGTGGGGAGCAATTTCCTATTATGGCACCTGCAAACTACATTTTGTGTCAACCACAATGAATGCGTTGTCTTACAATGGTATATTGAAAGAGGCCTTCCCATACTTTCAAACCCTTTTTGGACCACTGCCGTGGATTTATCAACATGATAATGCGCCAATACACACAGCACGGATATTTAAAACTTATATACAGAGCCAAAATGTGGAGCTATTAAGTTGGCCACCCTACTCACCGGATTTGAATATAATAGAAAATGTTTGGGGATGGTTGACACGTCAAGTATACGGATCAGGGCAACAATATTCGAGTATACCCGAACTAACCCAAGCCATCGAACTAGCTTGCTCGATTTCGCTAAATTATTTGGCCATTTTGTATGCATCCCTTCCGAACCGGATGTGTGAAGTTTTGGAGCAGAAAGGTGGCTCAACACACTATTAAAACTTTTTTTTTAAACTAAAATACTCCAGTTACCTTAAATTTAAGTAATGTTCATAATAAAAAGAATCATAATACTCTAAAATGCTTTTTTATTAAAGTGTCCTATTCAAGTGGCGCAAAATTAGGACCTCTCATTTTGCCGGTTTTTGGTTAATAATTTTTCATTAACACTTAAAGCTTCAGTACTAAATTTTCCTTCTTGTCAAATTACAACAGTTATATTAACTTTAATTAAAAAAAAAAATAAGTCCCTAGCATGATTGGTTTGGAAGCAATGGACGATATAAAAAAAAAGACCTAAGGGGTGTCCTATTCAAGTGGCGAGGAGTGTATTTATTCTTCAACAACAAAAAAGAACTCGACTATGTTTATTTTTATAAAGAATATACACACATACATACATATAATATTTTCAGAAAGTGAATTAAGGGCAGAGAGAGGACGATATGAAGTTACCAAATGAATACATGAATAATGATAATTTCTGAATGGGCCATTTCTATGCTGCTCCATCAAAATGCATTGGTATGCAGTGACAACGAGAAGACAGGACAGTTCTTTTCTTCTTCTCTTTCTTCATTTCTTAACACCCATCGGAGCAGCACTAGTACACAGTAGTAATATCAAGAAAGTCACAGCCAAAAATACTTCTTGCACAAGCCTCCTTTTGGGCAAAAATAAAGTAGAAAACTAAAAGGACTTGAATCTCTTAGAGCGCGTCCAACGTAAACAATATTCCATTTTGTGGGGTTTAAGTTGTTTGGAAATAGAATTCCAGAATGGACACTTTGGCAGTGGCAAAGATGTGTTAAGTAAACAATAAAAGGACTTGCCAAGAGATGCATTTATTTATGAGACAGAATACGAAGATAAAGTTAGTGTTATCACCTTTTGACAAAGCATAAAATTAAATTCAATCTCAGTGGAAAAAGGATTGAGAGGAAGTTTGGAATTATAACAGTTGCAATGAAGTGGATTAGAAATTCAATATTAAATTTGAAAAGAAAGTTTTCAATATCAAAGGGAAATGGGTGTATTGGAAGAGAAAAGAGATTTGATTTCATTTGATTTGAAGTACCTTCCTGCCAAAAGTAATCACCTATATTCTGCAGCAGCAATACTCTTTAAATATTGCATATAAAGCATAATTTTATATAAGTTCTATGTGAAAATGATTCAAACCGTATCCTGATGATGAAGTAAACCAATTGGCTAATTTTCGTACAAATAACTCGCAACAACTCTACTAAGGGATCTCGGAGTAACCTCTGATTCTTTAGTCTATCATCCTAACTTATTTAAAGTGGCGCTACAGTCTGGGGTGGACCAGGGCCGCAACCAGCAAGCTTCTTCCAGCCGGCTCGTTTTCTAGCTAGTTTGTCTCCAGTTTCGCACGCGAAGTTGGTTTGGGTCCTCTTCAAATTGCATGCGCCACCTTTTACGCTGTCCACCTCTACTACACCCAACCACGGGGTTGGATTCAAAGGCTTTCCGGGCCGGAGCATTGATGTCCATTCGCTCTAGGTGACCCAGCCATCTCAGTAATTGGTTTTTCACTTTTGTGGCTAGGTCACTGTACAGCCAGTACAGTTCGTTGTTGTATCTTCTTCGACATTCCCCATCTATGCAAACAGGACCAAAATCACCCGGAGAATTTTCCTCTCAAAACAGCCTAACTGCCTGAACAGAATGCAAGACGGAGCTGGAATAGATGTCAAAAATGCTGCAGCCGGAGCTGCAAGAGTTGAACAATTTTTAACTTTTACTGCAGCATTTTTGACATCTATTCCAGCTGCGTCTTGCATTCTGTTCAGGCAGTAACGCGTTCTCGTCCACCATTAACAGTGTCCATGCCTCTGCACCATACATCAAGACCGGGATGATAAGCGTCTTATACAGAGACAGTTTAGTTGCTCGAGAGAGGGCTTTGTTTTTCAATTGCCTCCTTAGCCCAAAGAAAGAGTGATTAGCAAGAGTAATTCTTCGTTTGATCTCAGCACTGGTATCATTCCCTGACCTTATAGCGGATCCTAGGTAGACAAAGTCTATGACCACCTCAAAATTATAGCTGTCTATTATGACATTTTGTCCGAGACCCCTGTATTAAGTGTCCTTTCTTGTTGACAGCACATATTTCGTCTTGCTTTCATTCACCGTTTAACCCATCTTCTTGGCTTCCTTGTCAATACTCACGAAAGCACAACTGACATCACGCTCTGTTCGTCTGATTATGTCAATGTCATCAGCGCAGTGTAAGCGAGTAATTGGATGGAATTTTGAAAGATTGTGCCTCTGGTATTGACGTGAGAGTTTTGCACAATTCTCTTGCAAGATCGATGTTGAAGAATTCGCATGACAGTGCGTTGCCTTGCCTAAAACCTTTTTTGACATCAATGGTGTCGGTGTGGTCTTTGCCGAACTTGATGGAGTTGCGTGCATTCTCCATCGTCATTTTGCACTAACGGACGTGTTTGGGAGGGATGCCAAAACTAGAAGTTGTCTTATAATATATCTTGCCTCTATAGATGCTGACATATGCGGTGGTGGGTATCGATTTGAAACTCCTGTGTTTTTTTAAGATCTGCCTTAGTGCGAATATTTGGTCGATAGTTGAATTCCCAGGCCTAAAGCCACAATGATATGGACCTATCAAGTTGTTGATGAATGGCTTCAGGCATTCACAAAGTACGGCAGAGAAGATCTTGTAGGCGATATTAAGAAGACTGGTGCCTCTGTAGTTGGTGCAGTCCAGAGGATCGCCTTTCTTGAGGATCGGGAAAACAGTGCTGAGTTTTTCGCATTTTTAAGTTTTTTAAGACAGTGGTAGTAACGCTTTGGATAAAAAGAATACTTTTTACGAACCGAAGGAATAGAAAGCAAACAATTTGTTAATTTAAAAAACTTAAAACTAAATCTAGTAATCTATTTATTTGTTTTTGATGTTTTGATGCACTGTTTAATCACTTAAGCCCAGGTTACGAGCTGCAACAATTTGATTTTTTTGAGTAGCATTTACCCAAAATCTGCTGTACGCTCTTAATAGGTAAATTAAATTGTCCGAATTTTCATTCCGTTTTGTAGTTTCACGTTTTCAGAAAATGCTCACTTCCAGAATGGTGTTTAAGCAGCTATTCTTGTCGTTCATTTTCAAATTAAGTTCTTTTGTTGAACAGTTTTGGTGATAATTGTTTGCAAAGGCTCTATGATATGAACTTGCTCCAAACGAATTAACTCCTTAACAAAAAATCTGAAAGAAAACCTAACATTTCCATACAAATTAAGGTGTTAATACATTCAGAGAAAAACGTCAGGTAAATAATTAACCTGGGCCTTGTTGAATTCACGAGGTGCACAATCCCATACAAAGTTACTTACATTTTAGAAATTTACCTGATTTTAGTAACCTTTAATTCAGTGTAAAATCAACCTGGTGGACTTTCTTGCCATATTCAGGTTGATTTAAGAAGATGACCTGTAAGTTCAACACTAAATTCTTGTAAATAAGAAATTTTAACAAGAATATAGAGTTAATTTTAACCGAGGTCGTGTTTTTCTAACACTATATGATATGAATTTCTATTTTACCACATATCAGGTTGAATTAACATTTAATATGTTTTTTTTTACCTGTTGTATTTTACCTGACCTCATGTTAAAAAACCACTCTGCCAGTTCATTCCAGCGTGACACCAATGCTGAAACACACACACACAGACAATTTAGTGTTAAGCAACGATTTGAATTTAACCTGGCCTCCTATGTTAAAGAAGCAATCTGCCAGTTCATTTAAACGTGACATTAGTGTTGAAACGCACACACACAGGCCATTCAAATAAAATTATTTGAATCTTACCTGGATTCCTGTTAAGGTAGCACTCTGTCAGTTCATTTAAACGTGACACTAGTGCTAAAACATACATACAAGCCATCCAATGAGTTTCAACTTAGGTATTGATATTTGGCACCAGCTTTGTGTGTAGTGAATTGGCCCAGTGGATGAGTGCTATCTCCGTGTGTGAAAGGTTCCCAGTTCAAAACTGAAGTAATTATCACAAATAATTTTTAAATTAAAATAAATAAATAATAAATTTCTATATGTACTTTCAGAATAATACTTACGAGTTGAGCGATACGCAGCGCAAGAGACGGCTCTTAGACGTATAAATTCATGAATTATGCCGGATTTACTCGATTGGAAAACTGCCAGTATAATGACAAAAGCAACAACAAAAGAATGGACAAATTTATTCTTTTTGTCATTATAGTGGCAGCGTTCCAGTCGTGTTGATCCGACATTAGATACAGGGTTGATATAACATTGAAACCTGTTAAATTAACTATAGGTTTTCAGGTTAAACTAACCAGATTTTCATGTTAAATTTACAGGACATTGAAAATTGTGTCATGTTAAATAAACTATATTTGCAGGTTAAATTTACAGGATTATAGTGTTAAACAAATCAGGTATCTGGTTAAACAGTTAACCTGATCTACCGAGTTGAAAAATAACCGGAAAATCAGGTATGATTGACCAGAAATTGATTGACAATACCGGCTTTTTTCTCTGAGTGTAGATATGAGGAAACACTCAAAATTTTGAAGAAAAATCCATAGGTGTTTTTTTTTATTTGTTTTGTAAATAATTTGGACTTACCATTATAATTATCCCACTGGAGCCATCGCGGGATATGGTGTGGTTTCTGAATTTAGACCCATGGCTCAATTTAGATGCATTCCAAATCGCTAAGGCAAATTCTTCCGTCCATTAATCTTGGGGGTCTAGGATAACGTAACTTCATTCGATCAAAGTTCAGTCGATTCTTATCTATTCGTTTCAACTAAATTAGGAACAGACTAGGGTATATTCCATTATAACAATTCAACTCGAATATATCAAGCCTGGCACCCCTGTTCCGATACAGTAATGAACCGTTAAATATTTCGCCCCCTATATTGTAATAATTTACCTCCTCTTTCAACATACTTTGAAACGTCGTTTTTTTCAAAGCAAAAGTAACGAACAAATCTCCATCACTTTTAGCAAACGATGTTTTTTAACACGCATCTAGACAAAATATGTTACCTATAAACTTTCTTTTTTTTTGCTTATCTAGAAGTATATCCGTATATTTATAACGGTTACCTGTTGCATATGCATAGATATAAAGTTTTTTTTTCCGACAACCCGAATTGAAGACTTAGTTCGCTCCATATCTTATTAGAAGTCGAAATTATTTTTTTTGTTGACCACAATATCATTTTTACGATTTGTTATAGCCTGTACGACTATCTCTTTACTGATCGCACTTGGATTTCCTCTTCTGCCATGATGTTCTTCACTCATCACTAAATTTTTGTTAGAATTATGTTTCAAATAACACTGCTAGGTTTATAAAAATCAAGACTTTCAATCCACACTGGTGAGACACACTTGACAGAATAAAGCAATCCTTATCGGCCAAAAATTAATGTACAGAAAATCAATTTTCCCGCTGGAATAAAAATTTCCATATGAGTAAATGTGGGTGAGATTGTGAATGGAATCTTTTCCCCTCATCCATTTCCAACACAAAAACATAGTGGTGTCGTCTTTAAAAGCCATACATATAATTGTTTAATCCGAACAATATACAGGGTGTCCTGTAAATAATGGATAACCTTGCAACTGGTTGTAGCAGGCCTTATGACCTTTCCAGAAAAAAATAAAAAAAAAATATTATCCCTGTGGTTACTATTACTATGTTATGATGTTTTTTCCAAAAGTTGTTAACAAGTACTCCTTTCCTCAAATACGTAAACGCTACGACCATGGATGAACAATTTTTACTATTTTTATATTTTTGTAATATTCTAGAATAACTGTTGTAATAGATGGGTGGTTAAATTTAATATTAGTTATTGCATTTTTTTATTATAATTTTTTTTTTTTAATTTTCAGTACAAACATTTATTTTCAAAAAAGTTTGACCACCTCTAATAAATTAAAATTGTATGAGAACATGAATGGCCAGTTACTTAAAAAAGATGTCTTTTTAATGCACTTTCCAAAATGGTATAACACATGCTTGTGTATTAACGAAATAACCAAGAAAATTTGTCAATCATCTAATAAAGCTGCTTTTAACATTTTGGCAAAATGTCTATCAAAATGTTACAACAACCTCCAAATTTGGGTTGGACAAAGATTTTCTCTTTTGATGTGTAAGGGGGTTCAGTGCAAGTATAAAACTCGATTTAAGGTGTTGAAAGCCAAACCATTTGGCCACCATATAGACGGAGAGCCAGCGCCAAAAAATGCTCTGAATTTATTAAAGCTGATATTTGGCCTGTTGGTTAGATAGGTTGTGTACACCCACATACTGCGGTCAGTCAAGCGAACTGTAGAACAGGCGTCTTAAATATGTAATCAAACTTGTATCACCACGATGGTGGTGCAATGAATTTATTAAGGCTGAAAATTGGTATATAGGTTACAAATTACGTATAAATAACAGTACCGCCGGTCAGTCAGTCCATCGTTAGAACAGGGCTGGTCAGTCAGCGCTTATGTGTCAAAAAATGGCATGAGTACGATAACTCAGGAGACAAAAAATAATAATGAAGCTTTGTAGAACATCTAGAAACAAGCATATTTTACTTCAGGAGGGGGGGTCTATCTCCCCCCATTTGGGCGGGAGGGGCAATTTTCCAAAAAAAAACACTTAAAATGGAAAAAAATATTTAAAAATAACGGTAATAGCTACGATTAAGTATTATACGTTTTTTCAAAGCTAGTAGTCTCTTCTATTACCTTGTTTTTAAATCAAGAAATTTCTATGAATAGTTTTTGAAAAAACTAATTTCAAACTCAAAAGTATGGAAACAAAATGAAAAAAAATACGTTTTATTGTATTTATTCCAAACTGTGGGACTACATACTAAACTTTTTTTCTCATAATTTTTTGCTCTTATTAGTATTTAATCCAATACTGAAAACTAGACGGTTTTAAATTTACTTGTTTTCGAGAAAATTGAAAATTACCAAACCAACTTTTTTTTAATTTTTATCTGTGGACTTTTTTTCTTTGAGATAAATTTACATACAAATGCTCAAGTTGCTCAAGAAAGTTGCTCAAGAAAGATGTTGTCAATCATCTAATAAAGCTGCTTTTAAGCTTTATTAGATGATTGACAAATTTTCTTGGTTATTTCGTTAATACACAAGCATGTGTTATACCATTTTGGAAAGTGCATTAAAAAGACATCTTTTTTAAGTAACTGTGTAACAAGCATCAATCTACAATCAACACTATTTTTATGAATTTTATTTTTATTTTGTATACCATGTATATTATAAACAATTTATTGTGAACTTTTGAATTCATGTAAAAAAAAAGTAATATGGTAACACCAAAATATAGTAAAAGGAAACTTATGAAAAACACTCAAGCATAATCTATTTAATAATTTAATGAATTCTTTTATTTTCTCTTTTATTGCTTTAATTAATTATTTACAATTACATACACGAATGTTTCCTTTATTTTGTATTAATTATATTATATAATATTATATAATATTATAATATATTATGTATTATATATTACATACCTACTCATAAAATATATAACGAATATATAAAAAACAATAACCTGGTCACCCTAAAATAAATAAATACCAAATGAGTAACTTAAAGTTTCACTCAAATTCATTTAACTCAAAAGCACACTCAAAACATAAACGAAAGCTCTCTGTCAAACAATATAAATAGACTTGCTTTAATCATATTATTCATTCTGTTCTGGTATCTTCGAATGCGAAGTTCTTCGAGCGTCCACTAGAAGGTACCGACAGGAGCATGAGCAACACATATGGGTGTTGTTCATGTCATTCGCTCTGTGCGAAGGTCCATGACCGTCCACGGGGAAATGGCATGAACAGCGGAAGTATGTGTATTCCTTTCCTCTTTTATCTAGGCGTAAACCTATATTTATGATGGCTCGCTGTGCCAACGTGCGAAGGTCCACGACCGTCCACTTATACACGGAAAGCCATTATAAATATAAAGCCACATATACATTATGGGTGTTGGTCATGTCATTCGCTCTGTGCGAAGGTCCATGACCGTCCACGGGGAAATTGCATGAACAGCCGAAGTATGTGTATTTCTTTCCTCTTCTATCTAGGCGTAAACCGATATTTATGGTGGCTCGCTGTGCCAACGTGCGAAGGTCCACGACCGTCCACTTATACACAGAAAGCCATTATAAATATGAAGCCACCTACACATACATATCCTTTTGATATGTTTCATAAAACAGAGTTGCCAGATGTAAATTTTGTTAATAAAATTAAATAGCGAGTTATAATTATTATTTTAATAATGTAAATAAAGACCAGAGTTACCACCTCTGTAATTTAGTTTTTAGTTTTAATTTTTTTTTAATAAAGTTTGTCACAGATGATTTTAATGAAAACAAATAAAACTGGTTCTTTTCATTGCTCTATTAAATCATTTGCTTAGCTGCCCACTCAACGTGCACTGCGGTTCTCGGACAGCATGCGCGTGGTGGAGAGAAAAGCAAAGCGGCGTTTTAATGAATTAGTTCTTTCCTACAGTATTTGACTAACCTACGAAAACTACTGACACTAGCTCGTGTTACATTGGCGCCCAACGTGGGGCAATTCCCGAGTTACATTGGCGCCCAACTAGTGGGTCATTTCCTGGAAATTACTGAATTACAAACAAAAAAACGATTTTTCGCTACATCAAACAACTAATTTCAAATAATACCAGGCATACACTGCTACAAGTGCAGGGCTCCTGGATTTGTGAGATCAAACTGTCCAAAATGTAAGGAGTTACCTAAAGGCCCATCAACAGTCTCTTTTAACTGCTTGAAAATAACTCTTGGGACCGATCTACCCACAATTACTATTCATTCACATGGAGAATCAGGAATAGCATACATTGATACGGCAGCGAGAACAAGTATCGCAGGAAGACAACTCTTCCTACACCTTTTTCGAAATGGAACGAAATTTCGAAAAGTTGATGTCGACGTTTCTTTTGCTGATGGACAAGCACGTCCACAAGAAGTTTGTATAGCAGAGACAAACATAATTTTCGGCAACCGGTTGCGGCCGATTACGTTTATCGCCCTTCCAACAGCCAGCGATAACCGCACCCTTATAGGAATAGACTTCCTGGAAGAAAATGGTGTTGTCCTTGACTTAGGCCAAAGAATTTGGTATTTCGCAGATCAAATGCAAAAGAAATTTGAGTTTTATGACACTTCTCACACAAAAGTGCTCAAGCCACAACTCGTTACAAGTGTTCAAATCCTATGCACAAATGACGTAGGCAAAGAAAACATAGAAGACAATCAAGAAGGATCTCAGCTGGAAGCAAGCGCAGCGGAACGCATGCCACTTGTGGCTGAATCCTCTCCAGTAACAAAAATGAACGCTTTCTTAACATGGTTCGACGAACGGAAGACTATATCGCCACTCGCCACAACACCAACAGAGTGCAATGATCATAGCAGCACGTCAGCCTCACCTCTTAAAAGAAAGAAAACAATGCACCCTCCTCAAGACAACAAGTATTCACCAGGTTTCATCCAACAGGTTTTCCAAGGCTCATTAAGAAGCACAGACGTCACACCTGAACGTAAACGCGATGACTTATTTCCCGCTCCAGTCCGCCAAGAGGAAGAAATTTACCTCGAACCCTGGTTTACGGAAATTCTGACCATAGACTTCAAATTAATAAATAACGAAGCACAAGATCAAAGAGCCAAAGAACTCAAAACAAAAACTTTCGGTTTTACAAAATTTTCATGGCATCGACGATTTATAGCCAATTTTTCTGATATCGCCAAGTTTTTGAGCAATCAAACAGATACAAATTCTTCATGGATGTGGGATGCAGACGAGAGAGACTCATTTAAAACTCTTAAGACCCATCTCGCAACAGCACCAATCCTACAACAAGCTACTGAACGAGAACCACACCGTTTAAAAGCAGACACTGGGAACTATGCTTTCAAAGCAATTCTAGTCCAGGGGGAGAAGACAGATGAACATCCAATTGAAAATGCTTCACGTCTACTCACCGATACCAAACGTAACTATTCAACCACTGAAAGAAGAGACTGAGAAGACCCAAGACCATAACAAACGTCATGTTGAAAAAACGTCGTCCACAGCTCACTTTTAAAGTAGGCGACCCAGTATTAATCACTTCCCACTTTCTCAGCAAATCATAAAAACCAAACCTCTAAGTTCATGCCAAAGAGGGACGGTCCTTACATCATATAACACAAAACACAACGGCACCAAATCGAATGAGTAACCTATACAGCGACTCAGAAGACAGCAATAATTTCTCCTGTCGTATCATCGGGACGATCTCTACGACAGAGGGGGAGAATGTAACAAGCATCAATCTACAATCAACACTATTTTTATGAATTTTATTTTTATTTTGTATACCATGTATATTATAAACAATTTATTGTGAACTTTTGAATTCATGTAAAAAAAAAGTAATATGGTAACACCAAAATATAGTAAAAGGAAACTTATGAAAAACACTCAAGCATAATCTATTTAATAATTTAATGAATTCTTTTATTTTCTCTTTTATTGCTTTAATTAATTATTTACAATTACATACACGAATGTTTCCTTTATTTTGTATTAATTATATTATATAATATTATATAATATTATAATATATTATGTATTATATATTACATACCTACTCATAAAATATATAACGAATATATAAAAAACAATAACCTGGTCACCCTAAAATAAATAAATACCAAATGAGTAACTTAAAGTTTCACTCAAATTCATTTAACTCAAAAGCACACTCAAAACATAAACGAAAGCTCTCTGTCAAACAATATAAATAGACTTGCTTTAATCATATTATTCATTCTGTTCTGGTATCTTCGAATGCGAAGTTCTTCGAGCGTCCACTAGAAGGTACCGACAGGAGCATGAGCAACACATATGGGTGTTGTTCATGTCATTCGCTCTGTGCGAAGGTCCATGACCGTCCACGGGGAAATGGCATGAACAGCGGAAGTATGTGTATTCCTTTCCTCTTTTATCTAGGCGTAAACCTATATTTATGATGGCTCGCTGTGCCAACGTGCGAAGGTCCACGACCGTCCACTTATACACGGAAAGCCATTATAAATATAAAGCCACATATACATTATGGGTGTTGGTCATGTCATTCGCTCTGTGCGAAGGTCCATGACCGTCCACGGGGAAATTGCATGAACAGCCGAAGTATGTGTATTTCTTTCCTCTTCTATCTAGGCGTAAACCGATATTTATGGTGGCTCGCTGTGCCAACGTGCGAAGGTCCACGACCGTCCACTTATACACAGAAAGCCATTATAAATATGAAGCCACCTACACATACATATCCTTTTGATATGTTTCATAAAACAGAGTTGCCAGATGTAAATTTTGTTAATAAAATTAAATAGCGAGTTATAATTATTATTTTAATAATGTAAATAAAGACCAGAGTTACCACCTCTGTAATTTAGTTTTTAGTTTTAATTTTTTTTTAATAAAGTTTGTCACAGATGATTTTAATGAAAACAAATAAAACTGGTTCTTTTCATTGCTCTATTAAATCATTTGCTTAGCTGCCCACTCAACGTGCACTGCGGTTCTCGGACAGCATGCGCGTGGTGGAGAGAAAAGCAAAGCGGCGTTTTAATGAATTAGTTCTTTCCTACAGTATTTGACTAACCTACGAAAACTACTGACACTAGCTCGTGTTACAACTGGCCATTCATGTTCTCATACAATTTTAATTTATTAGAGGTGGTCAAACTTTTTTGAAAATAAATGTTTGTACTGAAAATTAAAAAAAAAAAATTATAATAAAAAAATGCAATAACTAATATTAAATTTAACCACCCATCTATTACAACAGTTATTCTAGAATATTACAAAAATATAAAAATAGTAAAAATTGTTCATCCATGGTCGTAGCGTTCACGTATTTGAGGAAAGGAGTACTTGTTAACAACTTTTGGAAAAAACATCATAACATAGTAACCACAGGGATAATATTGGAAAGGTCATAAGGCCTGCTACAACCAGTTGCAAGGTTATCCATTATTTACAGGACACCCTGTATACATACATAGGTTATTTGCGAAACCCGTTTTTATAAGAGTCTCATTAGCGCAGGAAAATAAGACTTTCACTTCAAAAAAATTCCGATAAATCTGAATTTTGGTGGGGTGCTTTGTTTTGACGTCTCAAGCATTTCCTAAAGGCGTTTTTCTTTTTTAGTTCAGAGCAGAGCCTGAACTGTCAAACAAAAAATTGTGTTTCTTTTTTAGCTCTGAGCGTTCAGAGCTAAAAATTTGTGTTTGCTTGTTCGTTCTGAGCTTGTTCAGAGCGCGCTCTATGAGCTCAGAATAAAATAACTCAGCAGGCAGATATAAATGTTGAGCACAAAGCATTTGACAACTAGTGTTCAGGTGTGTTTCAAAAATAGTTCAGAGTGCTCAAAACAAACTTGTTCAGATGATGATCAGAACAGAACATGCTCAAAATGCTCGGACTCTATTCTGAATTCAAAAAGAAAAACGCCTTAAAAAGTTCCGTAAATTTTGGCCGGGGCTAAATTTTTTAGGGGGGTAGAAGCGGGTAAAATTCAGTTCTTTCCTAGTTTGTCAAAAACTGTCAGTTTTTTTTTGAAAAAATGTGGGAGTATAAATAATTGTAGCTTATATAATTCTACACAAAAAAGATTAATATACTTTTTCATACGATCAATTGATTCAGAGAAAATCGTGCAAGAACATGATGGTGGAGCAAAATTTGTCAAAAAACTTATTAAAATTTCAATAATCGATGGGCAACATTTTTTGTACGATTTGTGTTTTGCTACATCTCCGATTTCCAGGGTAAAGAGAAAGCCAACATCTTGAAGAAGTAAGTGATTTGGTTTTTATTCAACAACTCGATTGATATTCTTTTTACAGCATAATATGACAGAAGAACATTCAGACAGAAAAATTATCTGAAAAATGAGCTATTAACATACTCTGTAGTTTTAGTAGAAGTAGTAGTAGTAGAATGTGTGCTTTTACTTTACAATTAAAATGTTCTTTTTGATTTACCATTTCACAATTTAAGCATTGGCTTTTCCGTCAGTCGTACTCTGTAGTTTTATTAACCATGAAGTTTAAGCGTGTCAAAGTTACACTTTTGAATTTTTAGACAACTTGTCGGTTTGATAACTTTTCTTATTAAAGAAGATATTATGGAAATGATATCTTCCCAGTATTTATTTATCACTTCACCGAATTCACCACTTCATCAAATTGTAGTGATTTTCTAATACATGTGTCATATCCATGCACTGCTTTACGAAGTGTATACTGATAGTAGTAAACGGTCCTTTCACATGTGCGCGTGTATGTGTAAAGAAGTTGTATGTTCATAATACGTGAATTTTGATGAATTAAAGCTATCCGTACGTAAACACACGTCACAGACTATTACATAATATTTGTTAATAAGAATTACTAGTTAGGTCGCGTGTCAATTGCGTCAAAATGTTGGTTTAATTTGATCCCAGTTAAATTCGATCCGTTTTTATAGAAGTGAATAAAATTTAAGGCTTTTGCTGTGTCAATTGAATTAAATGGGATTTTTTAAAACATACCTTTCCCATTAGTTTTGTTGTTGCATTTTTTCAGTAATGATTCGCCAAACAAACAATTCAGTTTGCAAAAAGAATGGACCGTCTGAAAAAGTATTTACAATAAATTTTATTGATTCTTTCGCATCACAAATTATTGAATAATCTTTGTTCTATTTTCTTGAATTCACACTTAAATTTATTATGAGGCTTTTGTCTATAATTCTTAATCTTTTCATTTGATGTTATTTTTTTTTCAATCTTTCCCGATTCATGACTTCACGAGAAAGAAATAAAATATTTATCTACATTCCTCTCCTTCACTCCTTCATGAGCATATACAATATACATGTCAAAAATTAACTACTGGCTAAAATTTTAAGGAGCTCCTGAGCAGGTTAAATTTTAACGTCTATATTCACCTCAGTACCTAATATAAAAATTTAGCCATGGGAACAAATTTAGCCACACTTTTAACGCAATTGACACACGGCTTAGCAAATATAAACGCTAGCACGTTGTTATATGCCGTTTAATAATATGGGGTTACATAATTTCAGGCGAAGAACGACCGCATTAAGAAGACGGATTGCAGGTGGGCTTGGTCCCGAACACCTTCTCGGCGAAAACGATAAAACTATATTGGCAATTGTAGGAGAGGAGGTTTGTTTGTTTATTTTATTACAATACTATTTCTTATATGAACTGTGACAGACCTTTGGGTTGGGCTAAATTGAAATTCGTAGTTTTGCAACGTACACGAACAGACATTTTCTAAATCTGCATTTTAGGGATCACTTAATTTTTGAATTTTTCTTTTTTTGTTAGGTCGCATTCGGAATTGGCTCTGAAGAAACATAATGCCGAGCCGACAAGAATGACAAAAGTCCCAGCCTAAAGCAATCGATGTTGGCCCTGCTCCAACCGCAGCCATCATCCAGCGGTGTACGCATAAGGCCGAATTGGAGTCGATCCAGTTCCTTAAAGGAGAGGTTGTTGGAAGTAACCTACTATCTGGAAAACCCTTGAATGCAAGGAAATGGAAATTTCGCTTAACCTACCTCAATTAAAATTAATTTTGAACAAAACCCCTAGATTCACTAATATCCTCACTATATTCACTAATAACCTGAATATAAGATAATTTTTCTAGATGGCCTATGTCGGCTGGTCGAATAATCGATTCTTAGCATTGCTACTTTATACATAGTGATTATTAATACATATGTATGTGGTAATTAAAAATGTATCAACAGTTGAATCGAAAAAACCGACAATGCAAGTGTTTTGGAAAAAAAAATTCATGGCTGGGAGTCCATCGCAAACGAATTTAACGCTTCCAGCAATTACAAGAGGACTGCAAAACAATTCACTTAGGAAGGGAGGAGGGCTGCAAAATACGCCTTTAAAAGCGTCAGATAAAGTCGAAGTGTACAGAAAAGATGGAGGTTCTTCAAAAAAAAAAAAAAACACCGATGAAAGTCACCACATATGAACATAGTTCTTAAAAAGACTATACACCTTTAAGCAATCAATTCGATAGCAGCAGTGATAATTTCGATGAGGTATGTAAAACAGCTTAGATATAGATAAATTACCATCGTCGCTGTAGTTGTAATACCTAGTAAACCCTGGAAAAAACTATTTTTGATTTTGATGCAGTTTTATAGTAAAAAAAAGGTTTCGAATCGAATGAATTTTCGAGAGCTCTGATGCAGCTGTAGCCTTTATCAATATGGTTATAAAAAGAAAACTACAAAAAATATCCATTGCAGTTTATACAAAGTTATTTATCAAAAAATTTCTTAGTGCGACTTTTATTTTCGTGACCCTTTTTTATGTGACCTTTTCAAATTTCACAGCGACAACACTGGCCTGTAGCTATGAAAATATTTTAAGGTGATCTCGAACCTCAAAGTAAAAATAAAAAAATTTTCCCGCGGTTACCTTCAATGTATTAAAACTACAGTGGCGATACGTTATTTTTGAATATAATAATTCTTATAAATATTTTCAATTGTGCAGCATTTATCCGACAGCTTCATGGAAGATGAAAACCTCGAGTTAACACCATCTTTAAACGCCAGATGATCTACCACACCACCAACTCTGCAAAGCATTGAACTTGAGCTCATATAAATGAATATGGAAGAATCGGGACAACCCTCAACTTCGCAGCAAGCTTGTGCCACTGCTTCATCGCGGCCAAAAAAAAGGACACAAAAATAATTTCTTCATCAATCAATATGTACTTATTGAATTGGATGTTTTAAGAAAAGCTAAATATTAGACAGCTGCTGAAAAAAGTTCTGCCAAAACAGACTATTATAAAATTAAAACTAAAGCTCTAAAAAAAAACCTAACTCAAAACGAGAATGTAAATAGGTACTTCAAAAAAGTATGCTATTTTAAATTAACTGCTTTAAAATTTAATGCTACTAAATTTTGACAATTTTGAACACTTGCAAGGAAGATTATTTTGCTCATCCGATGTATGAGTTTCCATAATTAAACGACGCACAGAGTTGTCTTTTCCTTCATTTTTGTTTACATCGGGAAGCCGTTGGGCATGCATTGGACAGCCCAAGTAGTAAGTAAGCTAACGTGTTACATGTTAGTAAGAACTTGATAAATTATATTTAAATGTCTTTGATTAATTTCTAAGCTAAATTTTAATTAATATAAATTTAAGTGACAAAAGTTACGTTTTTGTTTGACGTTTTTCTTACCGGCTGAAAGCAGCTGTCATTTTTCTTCGAAAACAGTTTTGGTTTCACACTCACAGTTTAAGTATAACTTGTTGAGAGAGAGTGGCTCTCTTTTTTTTAATTTCGGAAAACACTTAAGAGTGGCTCGTGATTACCCCAAAGAAATTTAAAGTTAAGACTAAAGAGCCTCGTAAAGTTAAGAACCGTTGAAGAGCGCTTGGTGAATCTTAATTCTAAATTTGCGTTTACGTTTACTTGTGGACATCCAATTGAAACAGATTACGAGGAGAACTAGTGTAGGCTGATCCTACATCTAACCCTTCGTCTCCTATTGTTTTCCTATATGTTTTCCATTTCGGACTTCTTAGACTATGGAGACCACAACCTAATGTGACTCGACGAAAAATGAGAAATGGCAACAATTGGAAAATAAATATTACGAAGGCTTAACGAGCTAAATGTATTCCTTATACCAATTGAAAGAAAACTTGTGCACCTAACACTCCCAAGTCAGTTGACTGTACAAATTGCAGGTTCAAATGTACACTCAATTTTACAGATGCAGATCGAAACGAGCTTTGCAAATCGTATTAGGGCAAGCGTGCTTTAAAAGACAAAAATATTTCCTCATTAAATACGTTACAACCATGGAACTCAAACGTCAAGAAAAAGTGGTCTGATATCGACACTGCCTAGGAGCTTATCGCACAGAGTCCATACAAAATTTTTCAAAAAAGCATTATTTTTCAAATGGATTAATTAATACGGCTGTGCGAAGTATTAATGCAACTGGCTGCTTTGGTGGTATGGATAATCGAGGAAGAAAGGCCCCAAGTAATAACTCATGCGAAGACTTTAAGATTCATAAATAAACATATTGAGAGTTTCCCTGTTATGGAATCACATTACATATGAAAGAAATTCGAGCAAAAAACTCTATCTGGAAAAAAAGTATCAATATTAAAAATGAATGATATATATAAAGAGCTATATGAAAAAAGGGAGAGTTGCTGCTAAAGAGTGTACTTATAGGAAAATATTTTGTGAATATTTTCAGGGGGACAACGCGGGAGGTCACATTCCTGTAGAGTAGACCTTTACTTTTGGGCTAATATTCGTAACTGAAGACGTAATAAGGTAAGTTTAGTTAAAAATGTGGTACCAAATTATCCTTTCGAAAACTGGAAACGCCAATACTGTTCCAGGTAGGCTTGAATGTTATCTTTTGATATGACAGCCAAGTTTCCTAGAAACTTTGTTCTCGAAATCAATAAATTCCAAGGGAAACTTATCCCTTCTTCGCACCAAGATGGGATCCGAGATTTCTGGTGAAAACTTTCGAGTTTCAAGGCATACTTAATGAAATGCCAAATATTTAAGCGGGTTTCGAGAGCACTTGCTTTCGAAAGGGACATACATGTCAAAATGCTGACAAAAATATCAGGGCATATGAGAACTATGAACAAGCTCTTCGAGATACGGAGGTTACCCCAAGTAATTGGTGCCACTGATTGTACCTACATAAGAACACCCAAAGTTGGTGTACCCTCAGGCCAGTATTATATAGCTAGGAAGGGATACTATTCCATTAATACGCAAGCAGTAGTGAAGTGTGACTCATCCCTTTTAACATCAATGACATTATTTGCCGCTTGAGTGGAGGTACCCGCAAGCCTCACCACTCGGATTTTTAGGGAAAGGTAGATTAAAAACGCTTTGTGAATGGTGACTTCAGAGTTCGACTACTTGGAGATGGTGACTACCGTTGTACTTTGACCCTTTTTACCCCGTTTTTGAATCCTTGAACGGATGCTGAACTCCAATATAACATTTCACACATTGCAACTCGAAACACTGTTTCGATTGGAGCAAACTTCATAGACTAATATAAATAAAAACGATGAAATCATCAAAGACAGCCAGGCGGCAATCAGGGCCATTTCGACAAACGTCACGAAGCCAAATCTGGTTGATAGTTGCCAGAGTAATTGTGATTGCTCGGCGAATCAAACTCAGTCACCCTTCGATGGGTCCCGGGGCTTAGTGACATATTAATGATAATGAAATGGCAGATGAAACTGGCCAAACGCAGTTCATTACAATTGACACGTGTCGGGTTTCAAGGAATCTATGGCCAGATATTAATTAAGGAAAAACTGAATATTTACCCAAGCTCGGCAGACCTCAACTATCACAACTTAATGCGAGCCCACATGACCAGAATGGGCATCAGATCATCTGAATTTTGTAGAGGGTGTAAGGATGAAGAGGTGGAGGAAGGTTCATCTCACTCACCACCCTTGCCAGTGGCGTCTTTAGGCATGGGCCCTTTTGGTGCCAAAATGAAATTCAAGAAAAGTTCAATTTTTAAATAAAATAAATAATAAACACAATTGAACAAAAACTACATGTAACGCTTTTTCAGGTTTTGGGAAAAAATTGCAATAAAGTCTTAAGTGTATTAATTGGGCTTCCATAACAAAGAAGAAGAAATTATACTCAATAACTTGTTTATTTTAAAATAAATTAATATCAAAGCGAATAGAACTCGCAAATTTAAAATATGACGTTTAGTACAAAAATTCCGCAAAATCGTTATCCGCACAAAAACAAATTTTAGATCAGGTCAAAAATTCTCGTTTTTATAAATCTGTTGTAGTTTGGTAAAGGTAGAGCTTGTTAAGAATAAAAATAACCAAAACAAAGCAAAAACGAGAGAATTATAATTTTTAATTTGTACATCCGGAATCAGTCATCCTTGCCCAATTTTGTTGTTTAAACTTCGTTTTCGGAAAATTTTTAAATATCATAGGTACGATAATATTTTTTTACGGCACTGGCACAACTGAGAGTAGCATGTGCTTGTGCATTGTGCAATGTGAATATTTTTTTTTCATGGGACTATGTATCCCGTTTCAATCAATTCAATTTCAATTTCTTTTATTGAACATAATATATACAATCTGGCTTATAACTAACATGATACTATGATAAATTTATATTTGTTGGCACATAGGGGGCCTAACGTTATACATTGTCTTAAGTTTAACAAATTATAGATATATAAATTACATGTCAAAAAATTTAAATTACATAAAAGTCGGCTGACATAATTGTCCTTAGGGTGTTCATTCCCGGTTGTCAATGGTGTTTTTGGTGTATGTTGCGGGAAGTGTTGGCGTTTAGCCACGGTAGAAGGCTGTCCCAATGTCAGCGTAGAACGCGACTGCTTCCTCGTTGTCCATGATTATGTTGTCATCAAGAGTTTCCATTACACTGAGGTACCTTGGCTCCGGATGTCGTTGTTTAGTGGTCATCCTTCTCATTAGCTGATTCGGGTGGTCGATGATTTTCCGTACTAGTCTCTTCGCTGACTGAGGACTAAGTATTTGTCCAGCGGGATTATGTTGGCTTCGGAATAGAGATGTTCGTTCCTGTAGTGTTTCCGCCGCTGTCGGTCAAAGTGCAGTCCGGTGTAAATTCTGAGAATCTTCCTTTCGAATACTTGAAGCTCCTTCATGGCTGTCTTCGAGATTGGAAACCACACTGGGAAGGTGTAGCTGATGACAGAGGTCGTAAGAGCTGCTTGTAGATCAGTAACTTCGTTGGTTGGCTTAGTCCTTTTCTTTTCTTCATCAATGGATGTAGACGGTGAAAGGCCCAGCTGGCTTTTTTGAGTACATTTCTTGAGTGCGGGTTGAACCTTAGCAACTCATTGAACTGGACTCCCAGGTACTTCACATTCTTTTTGGCAGCTTTGGTGGATCCGTCCGGGAGTCTCAAGACCAGATTTCTGCAGTTGGCTGCAGTGCGAATACCTCTACCAGTTGAAGGCCTCCTGAAGCAGGTATCCCGTTTCAAGTTTCAAAAAAGATATTCCCTGAACGTATTTTTAAAATAAATGAAAAGAATATTATCTTTGAACACAAAATCTTGTGACAACTGTCTGTATACGTTTCTAAAGAGCTACATCGTCAGAACTTAATTTTATCAATTTTACTTGCAAAAACAGGGAAGTAATTTTTCCATCGGTCGTTATTCAGAAATATTTCGACAGTTGAGAAACAAAAGCGTCTATGTATATTTCTGCTTTGAAATCCGCTTTAGGATGAAAAAACCATAAAATCACACTTCTATCATCGAAAAAAGAAGTCTTGAGTGTCGCCTGAAAAATGCAGATAACATTCATTTAATCGAATTCTAATTGTTAAATATTCAAAATTTGCCTTAAACTGGCAAACTGTTTGTGAATATATTTTCTAACCTTTTGATACTCCCAAAATAGTTAAATGATAATAGTTAATACAAAGTTAAATTTAATAAAAATTGTGGTAAGACTTGTAATATGAAATAGTTTTCAATAAAACAAAATTTTTAGAGGCCCCCATATCCTTAAGGGCCCAGGGCCCCCAATTGTCTAAAGACGCCCCTGACCCTTGCCTAGCCAGAACTAGAAAATCAGCCCTCTGAGAATATTTATTCAATGATCTGGGCGAAATTCATTCAGATTTCAGGATGGTTTAGGGAGGCACCCCACTACTAAAGACTTCCACTAACTGTCTCCCCTTTCCTCTTCTTCTACCTACATACCACACATCCTGGGGATCACAATGGATCCACCGAAATTAGAGTGAGGTCATGTGGGCAACCACATCATCCCCCGTTCTAACTTAACCTACAAACAAAAATCTAGCTTGCGGTTGTTTCAACTTACTTCAAAGACTGCAGATCTTAAATATAACTCCAAGGACCAAATACAGTTCCATCTTATAGCTTACACACGTGCAATGCTTTTTCATGCAGCGAAATAAAATAACACAGGTTCTTATGGGAACAGAAAAACTCGAGAGGTGCATGCAGCTCAGAGCTGCACGATGTCTCTATTTCTAAATTTGCTGCGCAGCTCCGCAGCAATAAGTGGTTGTTCGTCTCGTCGACCGCTGACCAGGTTCAGTAGAGAAAAGTTCCGTTGTGCACAAATAGCCTTCAAATTGATCAGTTGGAAAGCTTATAACTTCGGTTTTGACTGTCCTATCTTCAAAGTTAAGGCTTTTATGTAAAGGATAAATGTCAGGCTACATTTTTGTATAATTTTGTTTTAGAATATTTAAGGTTGAGGTAAGCAGGAAGGGTATCATTCAAAGCGCAGAATTGTTAGTCGCCATGAGTCACTGGTCGGGAGCGCACAGCGCATTTGCGATGGAGCAATATTTGAAGTGCGGTGAATAATTGGTACGTACGCCTCGCGCTTTATGTACTCATTTTAACATTCGATGACTAAGTGATAGACTGAGCACGCAACTTATCTGGTCGTGGGTACAAAGATTCAGGCAAAGGAGGCACAGAGGTCAATAGACCTATTCCTGGACCATCAACGTCAGCAACAACGCCTGAACACGTGTCTCAAGTTCGAAATGATATTATTCGAAATCCACGTAAATCGATAAGGACGATTGCGGCCTCCAAAGGAATAAAAAAAAATTAACAAGGCAAGTTATTTTGAAAAAGAAATTAAAGCTCCACCCCTACAAAATGCAAATTGTTCAGTATCTCAACGAAAGTGACTATCCTCTGCGAGAATCCTTCGCAAGAACAATGCTAGAACGTTTTCGGACAGCACTTACGCTTGGAAAGTGACGAAGCACATTTTCATATAGATATATGTTAACAAACAAAATACGAATACTGGTGCCCCAACAACCCTAGAGAACGCCATCAAAAACATTTACATTGTTTAAAAACGACAGTTTGATGTGCCATTTCAGCGAGCGAGCAGGGTCCCGAATGTAAGGGTCCGACTGCAAGACTGCATTGAAAAAAAACGGCCATCATTTGGATGATATCGTTTTTAAAAAAGATATTCCACATTGTTACTCTGCATTTAATTAAAATAAAAATTAATAAAAACAATGCAATTTTCTTATGAATTTCAAAGTTGAAAATATTCCGCTGGACATCCTTTACTTCTATAAAAACATTTCAAAGCATGCATATATCTGGAGTTCTTCGGAAGATATATTTGGAAAACCCCATTTTAAAGCAGTTTCCATATCCGGTTGCCTCAGAACAACAAATTCATACAAGACAGTAAGAAAAACAACATGATCCAATGACAACATATATCCAGAAAAAAAAATTAAAAAAAAAACTCTAATAACGAAAACAAAACTACATTCACGGAAGACAATAATACAAAGGAAATGTAGTCATAGAGTAGAATAGTTAGTTTCTATAAGGAAAAACTTTCTAAATCTCATTTATCATGACGTCTTGCCGTCATTGCTGCAGATTCCCGAATCCCAAAAGAAAATTAACGACATCAAAATAGTCTTCCTTCTTCGTCTTCATTTGGTGTCGCTGTGTTTCTGTTTGTGTGTGTTCGAAGTAAAAAAAAGAACTATGATGCTGTTACTGTTTCTAGACCTTGTCCTCAAATAGAAGTTCCTATAGTGCCATCCACAAAATGGAACTTCCATTATCATTCCATCAAAACGACGATGGGTAAGCAAAAGCATTTAAAAAATAATAAATACCCTGTTGGTGTAGAAATAGAAGCAGCTGCAGTTTGTTGTAACGCACGGCTGAACAAAATGGCAACAACCAACAGCAAAAGCACAAACTATTTGCTCTAAAAATATATAAACGTTCATAGGTATGTGTAGTATACAGGATGTCTGTCGGGTGTCCTGTCGCTGTCATTGCGCCCAGTCATATAGCAAAGGACATTAATCCTTCGTTCCGCCCTTAGACTCTGATGTAAAAGTTAAAGTAAACATTGGAGTAGAGAGTAGGATCCGAAGAAGAAGCAATACGTAAACTAGAGTCCTGCGTCCTGCGAGACATACAATATGACTTTCCGTCAAGCTTACGTCATGCTCTTTATATCCTCGTCGACATTTCTTCATTTTAAATTGTCAAGGATTTGCACCATAGAGAGATAAAATGTAGCTCTATGATGGTTGGTGGTGGCATTAGAATTAGATAGCTATAGACTGTAACCAAAATACAAGCCCGACCATTCACTCAGCTCAAGTCCGGACTCACACCATTTATTTATATGCAGCCGAGAGCCGTCACCACAGAACTTAGGATGACATCTGGTCAAAACATTGCCTGTCTTAATAAATCAAATTCAATACAAGATTATGTGACAAGGCTGTCAGGCAGATATAAGTTACTGTATCGTGTTTTAGTATGGCAATGCAGAATGTGTGTGTGGTGTCCTTAACTATTTGGTCAACTTATATTAAGAAAATACTTGTCATTTCCATTGCTTTTTTGGCAAACGTTATATGTATCGGTTATCCTCATCTATGCGAGTGTGATATTTGAACTGCCTCAGACTCAAATGCGAACCGAAAAGTAAACATTTTATTAGTTTTTATGTCAACTCACCTAAGTGTTGGCATGTCAGCAATTTATAAGTTGGATTTAGGTTTAATTTATTCAAACTGTTTGTCAATGGTTAAAATGACTATAGCTTCTGGAGGAAGCATAAGTATTTTTTGTTTTTCTTCAATCACAATAATAAATAATAAAAATTTTGTAACCACATTGATAAAATTTGAAATACAAATAAGATTTATAATATGTGAAAAGGCCCTGAAAACTCAATGTAGAAGTCGGTTTGATTTTGAAGCCCTCACGTTGTTCAGTCCCGCTTGTCCAGTGGCGGTGTATTAATTTAGGGTGCAGATAGGGTTAGGTTAGGTTAGGTTAGGTGGGGTGATGATCCGGCAAGCCGAAAACATCTCACTCGGATCTCAATGGATCCATTGTGCTCCCCGGGATGTGAGAAATGTAGGAATAGGAGGGAAAGAGGAGGGATTTAGTGGAAGTTTTGGGAATGGGGTGCCTCCCTGAACCATCCTGTGCTTTGAATGAATTTCAGGATGTTTTTCAGTGGCAAAAGAGAGACGTCGCCCAGTTCGTCGAAGAAATATTCTCCGAGGGCTGCTTTTCTTGTTCTGGCTAGGCTGGGGCATTCACAGAGGAAGTGAGACGAGCCCTCTTCCACCTCTTCGTCCTGACACCCTCTGCATAAGTCAGATGTGCCGATGCCCATTCTGCTCATGTGGGTTCCCATTGAGTTTTGACCCGTAAGGATTCCAACCAAGAGAGACAATTGAGGTCTGCTTAGCTTAAGTAAGTACTCCGTTTTGTTCTTTGAAATATCTGGCCAAAGATTCCTTGAAACCCGACAGGTGTCAATTGTTGACCATCTATCGTTAGCGGCCTTGAGGAAGCTTTGGTGAATTCTACTCTTTTCTTGCTCCAGTGGCATAAGTACCCAAGGTACAGTTTGGCTCGGTTCAAGTAGCGAACCGTTTTTGGCCAATTCATCAGCCATTTCGTTACCATAAATGTCACGGTGACAAGGGACCCATTGAAGAGTGACTGAATTTGTTTCGCCAAGTAATCTCAATTCACTACGGCATCGATCAACTAGTTTTGACTTCGTGACAATTGACGAAATGGCTCTGATTGCCGCCTGGCTGTCTATGAAGATATCAATGTTTTTGTTCGTTAGTTCGCATATTCATTGATAGGCATTTTGCAGCCTCGCAAACTGCAAGTACTTCCGCTTGGAAAACGCTGCAGAAGTTTGGGAGCTTCAATGACCTATTTATGGGTGGATTGTCTGAGAAGATACCTGACCCTACCCCTGTGTCTGTTTTGGAACCGTCAGTAAAGACCGATACATGATTTGCGTTAATGACCCGGTTTTCCTTCCATAATTCCCTTGTCGGGATATCTGTTAGTGCGACTGGGTTAAAATCTATGTACGGTGAAATATAGTCCGTTTGAATGTCTGTGTCAGTGAAGTTCATTATAGTTCTGTGACCATAGTGGCCCTTTTTCCAATTTTTACACTCTTTAAGTCGTAAAGCACTTTTGGCCGCCAACTCCTTCGTGAACAGATCGAGTGGGGCAAGTGAAAGGAAAGTTTCTAGGGCTGCGGTTGGCGTTAGGGATAGGGTAGGCGTTAATCCACAGTAATGGGCTGACCTAGGGTATAAGTACAAAGGTACTGAACTGATCTACTGATTGCCTTACCTTAAAAACTTATCGAGGGGCTCAGAGTAGAGTTGTTCGTTCTTGAAGTGCTTACACATATTGAAATAGTGTGCAGTGCAAATCCTCAGGATTTTCCTTTCGAAAATTTGCAGTTCCTTCATAGCTGTTTTGGAGATGGTGAACAAAACTCAGAAGTGGTGCGACTGGTCACAGTAGTTGCTTGTAGATTAGAAATTTAGTCTGCTGACTTAGTTCATTCTCTTTTTCATAAGCGGGAAGGCAAAATTGCTTTTTGAGAACAGTCCGTGAATGTGGGTTGAATCTCAGTTGCTCGTGGATGTTGATGCATAGGTACTTGGCGCTGTGTTTGGCTGGTAATCTGGTCTCATATGGGATTCCTAGGGTGAAGCCTCTGCTGCCTCGAGCTGAATGACCTCACCTGCCCCTGGTCTTTCGAAGCAGACAAGCTCTGATTTGGATGAATTGATCCGGGGTCTAAGATTCGAAGAGCTTGCGAATGTGAGCCCCTTCTTCTCGGACAGCTGGCAATGGAGATAATGAATGATGAGTACCTAGTTCGTTACAGCCGTAACTATGTTCCATGAGTTCTTCAGCGAATTTGCACTGGCCCTAGAGGGAGTATGTCTCCTTCATTTGGATTAGCCATAGGCCTGCCAGACGTCCCGATTTTGGCGGGACAATCCCGATATTTGAACCCTGTCCCGATATATGTCCCGATATATGTCCCGATATACAAACTGTCCCGATTTTGTCCCGACTTTTCTTTTTTACTCATGAGAATAACTTTCTTGAATCAAAGAATTTTATTAAAATTATTTCCCGAATTAAGAAGAAAATATGTGATGTAGTACATATTTAGTTTATTTCGACAGTATTTCTTGCAAATGAACAAGACATGCACATGATCGTTGCCGAACCTGGAGTTTCTGCCACCTTCGGAAAATTGTTATTTTGCCGCCCAAAAGTTTTAAAAAAGAAAACAATACAAATTGATATTTACGGTTTCATTTAATATTGCTTCAAAGTTTTCAACAAAATACAATTTTATAAAATTTCAAAATTATAAAGCTGCTCTGCAGGATTTCATTTTGTCAAATCTTAATGTGTTGCTTTAAAACATGAATTTTCATCGGTTTTGCAGCCCTAGTCAATGTGCGGCCTTAGGCAATTGCTTATGAGACACCGGACATGATAATTGCGATTAGTTTTTAAATTTTATAACATAATTAATCCTTCAAACAAAAATTGCTTTCATATATTGACCACGGCGAGTTCTTAAAATTATTTGCAAAGACATCAAGTGGAGTTAAGAAATCGAGACATTTTTATTTTCAAGTGATCACTAGACAACAGCTAGGTCAAATGCTTTAACATTGTACCAGAATTGCAAATCTTTCGAAATGACAGACTTTTTTGTGAAGTACCAAAGAATCCGAAGATATATTAGTTACAAAACTGAATTTTTAATGCTCCCGATATAATTTTTTTGTTTCTTTTTTAATATAAGTGTTAGCTAGTAAACATTTTTCTATTTGTTGTATTTATATTTAACAGTTCATTGCCTTTTCTAAGTCCCGATTTTTTGTAACTGCTGTCCCAATATTGCGAAAATTTTATCTGGCAGCCCTAATTAGCCACCAGACGTCAGAATAAAATGAGCAAAGAGGGTGCTTTTTTATAGTGAGTTCCCCGTGACTCTCACTCTTAGCGTGCTTTTTTATAGTGAATTCCCCGTACGTCTCGCTCTTGGGGTGCTTCTTATAGTGAGTTCCCCGTGCTTCTCACTGTTTCTTGCTGTTTTAGTCTCCAACATAATTGAAGCATGCCAGTAAGTATTCGTCCGGTGTCTTAGTGCTGTATTGGGCGATAATATTCAGGAGCCTTCCGTTTACTCTCCTATACCCAACTCTTGAGTAAAGGGGTAAAGTTACCCCAGAGTTTATTTTTTCGAATAGAGCATTTACTCGAATATGCTCTAGTAGGAGCAGGAGGGCATTCAGTAGTTTGAAAATATTTGGGTGGTGACAACCAATTGACGCCTTTGTGCCACGACTCTACACTGGTATTTGTCCTCGGCAGATTTTCCAGAGTCGTGGGTTTGCAGTTCCACATGTCATGCCTTAAGCGTGGACTGCAGTGATTACGTGAAGAAAACTTTGGTGTTGCTTGGTATCACCAAAGTTTTCCAGATACACATCCGTTAATGTTTCATACCGCAACATACTCGGTGGAACAAAAGGCTAGTGCTACGAACTTTCTAACAGCCACATGGTATCTCAAATCAGTCTCGTACCTGCTTTGCATCCCTATCTCTGCGCAAAATGGAAAAATCAGCCATGAATTCTTGCTTCAGTGCAAAGAGAACGAAGTGCATTCTCTTCTCCCTTTGCGAAGTCAATTCCTTGCGCTTGCCGAATAAGGCCTAAGTCACGGAGATAGGTTGCTTCCATCTTATTTGGAAGCAAGCAATACAGGCATGGAAGGACTTGGTTTTTGAAGTTGCCATGGACACCCCATAGCTGGTAGAACATTTCTGGACAAACCTTAAACGCTCCATCCAGCAACCAAGTCCTTCTCCGGGACAACCTTACCCGATCCGATTCTGAACCGAATATAATTATTCAGTTCTCGTCCCCCCTGCCCGTGTCAGGCACCAACAAATTTTTTGGCACTGCAGTTATTGTGACTTCCAGATAGGCGGAAATATCGGGTGTGCGGGATAGCCTAAGTTTGATGCCGACGGTTACGCTCCCTTGACACTGCTTTCCTCATCGACTCCAAAGACGGGCCAGAGAAGGTCTGGAAACACTTTCCAAACAGTGTTGCCATTAATTTTTTTTTTCAGAAATCTGCAATAATGACGAAAAAAATCTGCAATGCAGAAAAGAAAAGAAAAAATATGTCTTCATAAATAGAAATTTTTATAAAAGTATTAAAATAAAATAACATAAATTAATTCAATTAATAAACATAACATTTCTTCTTATTTTATGTTATGTGCTCGTGCATAGAAGAGTTACCTAAATGCTTAAAGCATTTTATATTTTACTTTAAGGGCAGTGCAATTGTAATGATTTAATTTTATGGAATAGAACTTTATTTAAAGATGACAACATACAGCAAAATTATTGAAGATTTTTTAAAGAGAAAAAAAGAAGGACAAAATATTAAAGTGGGTACGAGTGCAGAGGTAATCTGCGGTGCAGATTTTTGATTTTTTTTATATCTTTTGAAATATTTTGTATAGTCTAAGATGAGTCTAAAAAAGCTCCAAAATTTTTTTAAGCAGGGTGCTTTTAACAGGGGGCTTGAGATTCCAGGGGGAATAAAATGCCGAATGGCGATCCTGTCCTGGGTTCAGAGTTGGGCCATCTTTGCATTGAGAACTTTCACCAGTTGCGCTGGGATCGGCTATATGCAACCTTTTAGCTTACCGAAAGATCTTCGTTGTTCCTTGTGGTGGTACGATGTCATCGACGACGAATTCTTTTTGTCTCTATTTTTAATAATTTATTCTACGTTTTTTTTTTTCTTTTATCCACTTATGTATTTTTTATAGTTTTTAAGAACAGTTAATATAATTTGAAATAGAAAATGCCGAATGGGAACATTTTGTATTATTCACATTTTTTTTTAAATTTCAATAAATCTGACCAAACTAAATGCACAATTTTAGTTTTGCAAAAAAAGTATTATCAAAAAAAAAAACATTTGCCAATTTGTTTCTGGATTCCGAAAGAATGTAGTTTTTAAGACATTTAAGCATGTTTGTATACAGCTATAAGTAATAGCGTAAAAACTGATCAGAGCATTGAATATTTAAAACAAAAATGAAGCAAAATATTGAACAAAATTGGTTTTGTAATTTTTTCCTTATTTAAATAAATCCACAAGTACCTAAACAGCTTTGAAATATTGAAACAAAAATAGTAAAAAAACAATTTTTGTTAGTTCAAAAATTTTTGTTTTAAAAATACTTTTTCAAAAAAAAAATTAAACTAACAACTTTATTTAAAAACGAATTTAGAGGATGGATTCTGGGATTTAAAATTGAAGTTTGTTTCTTGAATATTTTCAAAAAAAAAAAGTTTGAATTATTTTTTTTATATTTTTAAGGTTTATTGAAATTTTTTAGGTGAGTAAAAAATCTTATTGAAATGCTGTATGTATGTAAGCATAACATACACTTATAAAATTTTATAGACTCGTTTAGAAGCCTTATTAGGCTTACATATTGATGTGAATATCATACAATTCCAAGCACATCGCATTCATACCGGTCAAAATGATAACCTACTTTTTTAAAATTCGGTTAAAAATCGCTCGATCTCTGCAGTGACATATGGCTTTTATAAGGTATCATTACAAAGGGCGGCTAATATTATTTCTGCCCAGGGCGGCGAAAATGCTGGGTCGGGCCCTGAGTGTATGTTCCTCTCCAGACAATGATTTTAAAAAAAGGTCAGTGTATAAAGATTTAATAATATATGTGCTGGAAAAGTTCTTGTAAGGCAAAAATAGTTTAACTGATAGAGGGAAAAGGGAAAGAAGCATTGAACTACACTACAACCATGAAAACTATCAGTACCCTTTGAATGGCACTGTCAAAGTGCTATTAAAGTTTCTTTTTGCAACACTTTCTAATAAGTAAGAATTATTACTTCTAAACAATACAAATTCTTTCATATTTTATTTAATATTTAATTTTTAATATTTTCTTAGCCAACAGCCGAAGGAATATCCACTTTATAAATTAAACAGTTTCTTTGGTCAATAGTTCAAAGGTATCCACATGCTTGGCCCACTTCATGAGTTAAATCACTTAAACTCCTTCTTTGAATTATCTGCCCCGCTCACGTAACTCCTTTGCTAGGGTTTGTAAAGTCGACACTTCGACAGGCAGGCATCTCTCTCCACAGTTTTCTTTGGGTTGCGTTTTAAGGACGGTCCACACTATGCCGATCAACATTGTTGGTTAACATTGTCGATCAACATGCTAGTGTGTACGTGAAAAACTTTAGTAGCAAACATTTGTGGGGTTTGGAATTTTCTGATCGATGCGTCAGGATACTACCGAAGGGTTCTGGGTTCAAGTCCTGGTGGTACCCAACTCTTTTTTATTTTTTCTTGTGAACAATAAAGTTAAAACGATATTATTAACATTAAATACTTATTCACAACAAATATTGCATTTTTCATCTAGTAAAAATGTGATTAATAATGCACAAAACCAATAAATTATGTTCATGAAATTAAAACCCTACAAATGTTTTTAATAAAATGAAATCTGTTGAGAGCAACTTTGTCGATTGCTATCCATTTGAATCGGGTTACGTTCGGGTCAACAAATGTTGATTGGCTTTGTCGATCAACACGTCTACACTTACTCAACACTGTTGATCAACAATGTTGATCTACACAATTCGGCATAATGTGGACGCGGCTTTAGGAACTACAATTTTTCGAATTTACACGATAGCATCGATATCACTTATCATCTAAGCAAAATTAGTAATAAAATCAAATCAACTTCTTGTTTTTGTATTTTTTGTCCTTGCGTTTTAATCCTCCATTAAAGTGTTCGATAACAATATTAAAAATACTTCACTAAATTTTCAATTTTAATAATGAAATTACACCAATGATTCTTACCATATCAGCTGCAACGTAGAGAATAATTACTAAATTGCAGTTACCTTAATATCCTTTATAGTGAATATATTTTTTACACAAAATTTATTGGTTACAACCACATCATTGTTAATTACAATAAACCAGACTTTGATATCATCACAGCAATATGGCCAGGATATTTGCATAATTTTACCATTTCACCAGAACTATGAGCTTAAGCATGGTGGAACACAATATGACATCCCGTAAAATAATATAAGGATACCTATACCAACGATAGCCGTGCTAAGAACCACATCTGTCAGTTACCCGCACACTGCATTATGTGCATAAATTGGGAAAAATTTTAAATGCGTTCCTTTTTTGTTTATTTTTACTTGCAATATAGAAGTACTAAAGGACACGTTATTGATTCATTAAAAAAATCAAAATCGAGATTTCAGGTACATGGTGAAGACGGTTATTTTTCTATTTCGTTATTATTTTAGGTTTGTTCGATGTCAGGACTGGGGCGCACTGGGTCGCCCTGAACTCGCTCTAATGTGTTTTATGTGGCACTTTTTTCACTTTTTTCACCACAGTTTGCACTGTGCTCGATGTGTGTTTGGGGCAAGCACTGAACTCGCTCTTACGCACCCCAGGTTTTTTATCAGGGAAGGAAATCAGAGCTGCGAAATTGAAATCAGCTGTTTGTAAAAGTTGAATGTCAAAGGAAAAGGATTAACTTTGCGAATTTTTATGACGATATAAATAATAAATGTGAAATATTTCGTATACTATTTTGTTACTTTTTATTAATTTATATATTAATAAATATAATTCTAAGGAAATTATATGGATATCTAGTGCTTGCATAAAGATTTTGAAGCTGCACAAAATAGTATCTAAGCACCTTATTATTTTTATCATACAAAAGTAACACTGAGGTGTTCGATGTGAAATCAAAACCTGGACAGCCCCCAGTTTTTGACATTTGAATGACATTCCCCAGTGCGCCCTGGGGCAGGGAACAGCGAACAAACCTTTTATTTAGCTCAAATTAAAGATTGAAACCAGGTTCTTTGAAGTTTCGAGTTCCGATGCCCTCAAAAAACCTGCCATACAGCAATTAATCTTTACCTTAGGTACGGGGATGGCGATGGCGTGGCGTAAGTACGTTCTATATTTTTTTGGTTACAATATCTTAACTTTCAAACATGATTTTGTTTTTTATATACATATTACCCCTTTGCCTCTAACAGTTCTGTTCGGGATTTTGGCATCCGGGATTTTGTCCATTTGGGATTATGTCCATTCGGGATTTTGGGCATACGCATCATATAGGATTCTCTGTTTTGCAATTCTGGATTTTGGCATTCGAGATTCCCACTTTAAAAGGAGCGGTATGACCACAAGGACAAACGCATTTTTTAGCACATCCGAGATTATGGAGGCACCAGCATCGAGTTGGGACATCGTCCTTGTTTTGTTCCTTTATCACAAGCTTCCTAGTTCCTGTCAAAAATTATGGAAAGACAAAATTAGGAAATAGAAAGGATTAAAAGAATCTACAGTTTTTTTGTAGACTCGTTTCCGAACTATCGAGGTTGTTGGTCAACAAAAACATGGGCTACCCGTCAGTACAAGCTCTCGTTACCAAAAAGCCAAGAGAGGAACGCTGTGAACGCTTAGCAAGTCGTGAACCAGCCTTCCAAACCTGAAAATGAAAACCTCGAGCAATTACGGTGCAAATTGTGTAGCCATGGTAAGCACACACTGACGAAGTGCCAGCGTTTCCTCAACATGGACAGCAAAAGATGCAGGGAGACTGTTTGCAGACTCAAGGTGTGCGAAAATTGTAGGTCGTATCTCGTATGGGCATCCTTCATGAAGATTGTTTCAGTTCCATTCTTTCCATTTTTGTAAGCAGAGACATCGTTCGTTGTTGCATTTCAACAACCAACAAGCTATTGCGAATACATCCCATCTGCCGAGAAAACGTGGTCCGAATACATTTCATGCGTTTGTATACCAAACGCACCTGAGTTCCAGTCAATGGGGAACAACAACAGCTTTAGTCAATACATGGTGATCACAGTCCTTAACACCAGGTGCTTCTGGTGACAGTGGTTGTTAAGGCACGAGCAACTGATGGTAAGGTACGCCTTTTACGTGCTCTGATCGGCACAGGCTGAGAAACGTCCTTCATCTCCGAAGCTGTCGCACAACTGCTGAATCTGGAAAAGCGATGCAAAATTGCAGAATGTATAGGTATTTGGGTTGGGGTTGGTCAGCAGTGGCACTACCAACACTCCGTCGAAGTATGTTTCGTGTCCCGTTTGAGAAAGCTATTCAGTCAGGCGTTGGTCTTCAAGTCACCGACTGGCCATCTTCCGGTCCAACGAGTTGTGGCAATTGGAACCATCTGAAGGGTATCTCGTAAGCCCCACCTCTACGAGCCTGTACATATTTTTGGAAACCGCCGAACGTTTGCGCCGACATATTACATCCAGAAATACATCGTCAAGAAGATGGTATTTGTAGGTCCGATCGCGCAGAAAACATATCCAGGGTGAATTGTGCTAGGGAAGGTGCCAGCGAAACCTCCCCGGCAAATTCGAGGCTTTGTCCAAATAACAGATTTAAGCTCACACTTGGAGAAGGTTTGTGAGATGGAGGAAACACCGCTGTTCCAGTAACATGACACCGAAGAGAATATTGCTTACGATGATCATGTTGAGCAACATACGAACCGCTTACCTGACTGGCGTTATCAGGTGAAGCTGCTCAAAACCGAAACTGAGGGTAGTATTTGATTTGATACATATGGCTTTAGATGGGAAATACTAAGTGTCCGATAACTTGTGAGTGCAAAATTGCAGTCGAGCATAATAAATCTCGTTCTGAAATGGCGGACTCACTGAGTCAAATTTACAACTCGAAAAGATGTATCGGCTGATTGTAGTTAGTTTCTCAGACCGATACTATCAGCTCATTGTATGAAGAGAGGAGAAAGCTTCTTCGTAGGAAATTTATAAAATATATACCGTCACCTTTGAAACTGCAAGTACACCATATCTTGCCTTTCAGGTCATGAAAAAGTAGCTGATGATGGTAACGAACATTTTTCGGAGGGGGTTTAGGTTGCCTGAGGCATGGTTATTTCCCACGGTGGCAAAATAAAGGGGCCACCAAGAAACGTTGCGATTTAACGCCTTTAGATTTCCTTAAATAGGATCAACTTAAATCGGAGGTTTATGTGAATAAACTGAAAACAAATGATACTTTTAATGTCAACATCACAAATACCATCCAGCTAATTTAGTCCGGTCCGATTTTTGCTACAAGATTATCGTAAACTGAACGGCTCGAATCAAACTCAGGCAGGACTGATATTTGAACGACGACGTAATATTCCATACTTAATGTTATAAGACTTTATTTTGAATACAAACAAAAACGAAAAGTACACAACTTGTTTTATAAATCAAGCTGTCTTTTAAAAAGACCCATTACATGCGACGCAATTGTGCTCTTTACTTTTTAGTTTAATTTTTTTTTTATTTTTTTTTTTTAATATTTTTGGTTGAAAAGGTACATATCATTACTGTGGACTGACGTCTCCCAACCACGCTCAAGTTTCTTAATTTAAGTTTGAAATTAATTCACACTTCTTGTGTGTTGTTGAGGGCTGCTGCCAACCCATCCCCATCAGAACTGGGGGTACGAATTTCAATATTGCGAAAGTTTTCTAATTTTTTTATTTTTATTTTAACTCCTGTGAAAATGAAAACTGGGATTTTTGAAATAAGAATATTATTATTATTATTAGCTTTGCTCTATGCAGAAGCAATTTTTCTCTTACAGAGAATTTGCTTGATGGTTGTGTGCTAAGTTTTCTTCCTACTTTAAAGTTTAGATCTGGAGTAGAGTAGAGTGAGAGTACGGTGTATTGTGATGAGCTGCTAAGTGTCAAGTTCATTGGATATTTCAAACTTGTGAAGTTTTTCGCTTGAATGTTTTAAGAGGAGCTGATTAGTTGAAAATAAATAAATCAAAGTAAGTAAGTTATATATGATTCTAGGGTATATTCTAAAAAAAAAAATCATATAGGGGGAAAACTCTATCAACTATAATATGTACATATGTGCTTTCACTGATTTTTAATAATTTTTGTTGGCCATTAAAGTCAGTTTTTCAGAAATTTCCCCACGACTTAGCGGGGGAGGGAGGAGATAAAATTTTGTCTTTGAATATACCCAACAAGCATGCCCTTCCATGTTGTTGACGAATTGCCGGACACCCTGTATACATAATTGGTTTGTCAATCAATTGAATATAATAATTATTTAGACATGTCACTTTCCATTTATGCCTAGAGACGATTTTCTGAGTCCATGAAGAAAAATGCTTCTGGATTTTAATCGAAAGAGAAGGTTTCTGGACTCCCAATGGAAATCGATTTATATAAGAATTTAATAAAATTAATTATAAGGCCAGACCTGTGTACTTAAAGCATAAGTACAAGTACCAGTACAATTACCTTGTACTTGAAATTTTTTAAGTACCAGTACAATTCCTTGGTACTTGTACTTAAAAATTTCAAGTACCAGTACCGGTACTTGTACTGGTACTTTAATTCCACAAAAGTACTTGAAATTTATGTATTGATTACATTTGTACTTTTGAGATGTACTTAAATACTTTTCAATTCCTTTTTAATTCCAAAAGTACTTTAATTCCTTTTAATTACTTTTAATTCCTTTTCGAAAAAAAAAATACTAGAACTAATATATGTCTTAATAGTACCTACAGGTAAAAAAGGATAAATTAAACAAAAAAATTAGTACCATCATGAAACTTGGTGAAAACCTTTCATGTACTATGAGAATGAAAAATCAAAAGAGTCTGAAAATATTTCACATGGAAGGGTGTTTTTTTTAGGGGGAGAGGGGGAAGTTGTGGTGTATCAAACAGAAAAATTAACTTTGATGCAACATATTCATATGACACATGTTTTTAAGGTAGTTTTAAATGCTGAATCAAATGAAACCAAAATCAAGTCGATACGGCCTCCGTGAAAAAAGTTATTGTCATTTTTATTTAAGGATGACAAGTACCAAGGAATTGTACAAGTACCAAGGAATTGTACTGGTACCTTTGTATATAAAATCTATAGTACTATCATCAGCCAATTTTTTTTATTTTCATAAGCCTTCACCAGGCGGCGCTAATATGGAAATGTATTTGATATTTGAGAGTTGAAATAGAAGAAAAATGTAAAAGCAAAATGAAAAAGTCGTAAGAGAGGGTTATATTACATTGATTCTCGCAACAATAAAGGGAGCAAGGGAGACAAATGAATCAGTTGCTTGTGCCATACACATACTAACGACAAGAATAAATAAAAGGAAATAAAAATAAAACGAATTGCTTTCTATTACTCGATTGTGTTTGTATGTGAGCTAGGTATAAGTTATATGTTTGTTTATAGATTTATACGTACATACATAGGTAGGCATGTAGATTATATTTTCGTTTATTATTTTAATTTTGTTTTTCAAATCTTGGGTATTTGACTTGAAATTTTAAATCTTTGTAGCAATGTTGCAACTTTTCACCACATCTATGAAGGAATTATTTAAGGACATGTTGCGATATTTAAATTTTTTGTATTTACCTTATGTAGGTAGTAGGAGTTTTATCAGTTTTTCCAAATTTTATTATAGCTTTATGATAACAGTCTTACGATAACGATTCATGGAATTTAAACCATCATCGCGTAAAATAAAGAGTATATTAAGTTTTTGTTAGGAAAAAATGATCTATTGCTTTTGAATAAAACTTTTTTTTAACTATTGGGATGCAATTTTTATTTATGTATTTGTTTGTTTAAATTTCATGTAACTCCAGAAATAATTTGTGTTTAATCACTTATGACACTCACTATTGGTTAAAAGAAGACAAGAAAAAAAATCCTACGGGAGAGGGTTTTATTTCCCCCCGCTTGGACAGAAGGGGCAGTCTTATAAAAAAAATAGTTAGGTACCTAGGTACTTAGAATGGAAAAAGTATACCTATTAACAAACAACCACTTACAGTATTGTTTTGTAGCTTTTTGGAAAACCAGAAGTCCATTCTCATGGTTTATTTTTAAATAAAGTTCTTTTCGTAAACAGCTTCGACAAAAATTGTTTTCAAACTTAAAATTGTGAAAAAGTTGTTTTTTAATACACTAGTCAACAATATTAAAGGAACAAATTTTTTTTCAACTTTTGTTAGCGTTTTTTGAAGAGCTGTATCTTTGTGACGAGCGGTCGTATTGAGTTGAAATAAAAAGCATTTTACAGCTTTACAGCAAACAAATTTTTTTGAAGTACCGTTATTGCGTTATTGCAAAAAATGAGACGAGACAACTAAATTATTTTTTTTCTATTTTTTTTGAAGGTCCTCATTTCTATGGATAATTTTTTTTGAGTCAATTAAATGTCATTATCAGATACCTTGTTTATTCAGCTTCAATTCAGTTTCTTTGTTGTTGTCGTACGATTTTTTTTGACATGGTTTATCTGACTTTGAATGAAAAAAGATACTTTTAGACTTGATTACCAATATCTCAGCAAATAATGACGTTATACAAATTTCAAAGACAGTTTTGGAAATTTGAAAAAGCGTTTTACAAGACTTTTTATGATTTTGTAGAAATTATTTTTTTTTTACCGTTCACCGTTAGTTTAAAAAAAGTACTAAAAACCGACGTTTTGTGGTGTTTTCGTAAATATTTTTTTTTCGTTGCAAATATTGATTGCATGGCTTGCGTAGGTATGCAAATTTATAGACTTTTAAATCATCAATATTCTTGTAAATTTTCAAATTGATTCATCGAACCGTTTTTCCTCACCAAAACTTCAAAGTCTTTCAAACCAGGTAAAGGAACAAATTGTGGTGTTCCTAAACAATGCGAAGTTGTCATCAAAATAACAAGAAAACCGCAATTCTAGTGGATTTTTTTCACAGTTTTGTATTAATTAGATACTTTTTTGAATTGAAATGAAATAAAAAGTACATTAAACAAAAAAATAAAAAAAAAATAATTTAAAAAAATTTTCAAACAAAAAAACTTGATTTTTTTAATTTTTTTTTTTTTGAAAAATGTAATTTTTATTTCATTTCCATTCAAAAAAGTATCTAACTAATGCAAAACTGTGAAAAAAATCCAATGGAATTGCGGTTTTCTTGTCATTTTGATGACAACTTCGCATTGTTTAGGAACACCACAATTTGTTCCTTTACCTGGTTTGTAAGACTTTGAAGTTTTGGTGAGGAAAAACGGTTCGATGAATCAATTTGAAAATTTACAAGAATATTGATGATTTAAAAGTCTATAAATTTGCTTACCAACGCAAGCCATGAAATCAATATTTGCAACGAAAAAAAAAGATTTACGAAAAGACCACAAAACGTCGGTTTTTAGTACTTTTTTTAAACTAACGGTGAACGGTAAAAAAAAATAATTTCTACAAAATCATAAAAAATCTTGTAAAACGCTTTTTCAAATGTCCAAAACTGTCTTTGAAATTTTTATAACGTAATTATTTGCTGAGATATTGGTTATCAAGGCTAAAAGTATCTTTTTTCATTCAAAGTCAGATAAACCATGTCAAAAAAAATTGTACGACAACAACAAAAAAACTTAATTGAAGCTGAAAAAACAAGGTATCTGATCATGACATTTAATTGACTAAAAAAAAATTATCCATAGAAATGAGGACCTTCAAAAAAAATAGAAAAAAAAATAATTTAGTTGTCTCGTCTCATTTTTTGCAATAACGCAATAACGGTACTTCAAAAAAATTTGTTTGCAAACAAATCTCGAAACAAAAAACATAAAGCTGTAAAATGCTTTTTATTTCAACTCAGAACGACCACTCGTCACAAAGATACAGCTCTTCAAAAAACGCTAAGAAAAATTGAAAAAAATGTGTTCCTTTAATATTGTTGACTAGTGTATATGTACATTATGTATGTTTTTCCATTTTAAGTATTTTTTTTATAAAATTGTCGCCTGTCCAAGCCGGTTAAATAAACTTTTTTCTTGTTTACTTTTAACCTAAGTACATGCCCTTGGCAGATCTTACGCGAATCACCTAGTATGCTGTATGCACAAAAAATATGCCATTAAATTAACCCCTACAGCGACTAAAGGGATGATAATACAAATCTGAAAAAATTAGGGAATATTTTTTTTCTTTTAGAATCGGTTTAGGCCAATACAACCTGATCTTTTTCTTACGACCATCCTAATGCACCTACATACCTACATATCTTCCTAGCTATCAACATTTCAAGAGGCTTAGAGTTTTTGAAATTGTGTGCATAAAAACTAGATGAAATACATAAAAGAACAATGTTCGAAAGCATGAAATTGATTCAGAAAAACGAAAGTCATTTTATCATAAATACGAAAATATTAATTTTATACCAACAAAAAACTTGAAATCATTGGAGCTATTTATTAGAAAAATTTAAATACAAATTTGGTTTTCAGGTTTTGAAATTCAACACTTTTGTGAGACAAATATTCTAGAAAGATATAAGTACTATTACCATTTTATTATTTTGTTTGACCCTTCACCGTTAGTTTAAAAAAGTACTAAACAACGACTTTTTATGGTCTTTTCATAAATCTTTTGTTTCCTTGCAAATATTGATTGCATGGCTTGCGTTGGTATGCATAATTTTAGACTTTTAAATCATCAATATTCCTGTAAATATTCAAATAGATTCATGGAACCCTTTTTCCACACCAAATTTTCAAAGTCTTACAAACCAGTTAAAGGAACAAATTTTGTTGTTCCTAAAAAATGCGTAGTCGTTATCAAAATGACAAGAAATTCATCAACCCGTTTTTGAAATATTGAATTTTCAAAAAATAAATTTAATATTTTTTTAAAAATCCAAAATTTTTTTTTTTTTTTAATTCAAAAAGCTTTTCCTCAAAGGTTGTATGGCAATTACCTTTATTTTTAGAGCCAACAAAAATTTTAATTTCCCCTCTGGAGAGTTACAAGAAAACCTTAAGTTCAAAATTTGAAGCAAATCGCATCATTTATTTAGGCTGTAGATCCAGATACAAACAGACAGACAGACAGACAGACAGACATACAGACAGACAGATAGACAGACAGACAGACAGACAGAATTGTGCCACCATTTTGTCGTGTTCTCTATCATCGTAATGTCATGTTTGATTTTTGTCTCAAAATTTTCGTTTGCACGAATCCAAAACCTCTATAGTATCCATATCGCAAGTTAAAAAGAGGCTGGGTTCGACCCACACTGGTAGTTTCCCATTGGTGCCCTCAAAAGCTAGAGGCCCAATGTAATTTTTTGTATTAATTTTAATTTTTCTGGTGTTCAATATGCAATCAAGTGAATACCAAAGATTGGTTTGCTTTTGAGATATAAGAGACAAGAACATTGTTGAATAATATGTTTTTAGCTTTTTCTTTAAAAAAAAACTTTTTTAGACCAGAAAAAAGAACTCAAATCGTATGGGGAGCCTTGAAATAATTAATTCATGAAGTATTAAAATTGGTATCGACGCAGAATTGCACCCCTTATGGCATATCCAAAGTCCCTCAAAATCCGAAATATTACCGAAAACCCTTTTAAAATAATGCGATGTCAGTGGAACTTTGAATAAATGTTTCATTAGTCAATAGAACCAAGAGTCCAGAGTCCCTAAAAATATCTATAACCATCTAGTCTTCAGTATTCGATTAAAAACTAATAAAAGCAAAAAAATTGTAAGAAAAAATCTTGTATTTAGTCTCAAAATTTGGAATAAAGACAGTATAAGCTTGTTTTTTGTCATTTTTTGTTCTGAAATTTTTAGTTTCAAATTAGTTTTCATGGAAATCACTTGATTTAAAATCAAGATGATAGAACAGACTTTTAGCTTTAAAAAATGTGTAATTCTTAATTGTAAGTATTACCATTATTTCTTAATATTTTTTTTTCATCTTAAGTGTTTTTTTAGAAAACTGAACCTCCCGTCCAAATGGGGTGAGCTAGGCCCCCCTCTTTCATAGTAAAAAATGCTTGTAAATAACTGTTCTATACAAATCTGTCAATAAACTTTGTCGCCCGAGTTATCGTAATCTCCCCTTATAGGTATTGTTTAACTATCGATAGATGATTCAAATTTCACTGATTGTTCAGGGCTGTTATTTTGCACTCCTTTTTCATTCCAACTGTGTCAAACAGGAAAAGTGCTGCAAAAGCAATGCTAAGAACATCCAAACGAAAACAGACCTAAACCAACCAACCAGGGTTGCCAGCTCAAGAAGCACTTGTGTAGCCCAGTTTCAGAATTCTTGTAGCCCAAATCGTTACCCAAAATCTAGCCCAAAAACGAGCCCAATCTCATCTTAAAAATATAGGATTACTTATACATTCCACTTTTTTTTTTTGTTCTTTGGAATAATTTCCAGGGACAAATCCTTAAAATCTGGACGAACTAAAATATATCGTTGAACTTATGTAACGAATTTTCTTAAAATTTATAGAAATAATATGAAATTGGGCTACTTTTTTCATATTCTTGTCGCAAATTAAGGAAAAAGATAGCCCAATTTATGATAAATAGCCCAATCTGACAACCCTGCAACCAACCACCCCAAACGAAAATTCGTTTTTTTACCCACCCAGCACAAAAATATTCCGATCGTATGCTGAGCGGCAGCAGCAGCAGCCGAGCATGAGCAACAGCAGCCGTCAATGACAACCACCTACTTGCTTACCATATTCCAACAACAACCAACAGAAATAACAAAAAACGAAAGTAAACAAAACAACCCAAAAATATACACACTAAATGACAACGAATATTACACCTAACAGCAGCAACCTCCCCCCACCAAAGCATTTTTACGACTGAAATGAAATCTGATAAAAACAAAACACGAAGAAAACACAAAAGTAAAATAAACAAATAAAAGGATTTAAAGTAACCATGGTTACAAATACAATCTTACAATATAACTTGCAAGCATATATTTTGTTGTTTGTTTCCAAATACAATTTTTTTCTTTCCCAACGATAGAAAGAAAAACAATCATACTTTCATTTCAGCTCACATCAGAGCCAAATACGCATACGCACCCAACTCTCAGCCTATTATTCATTGACAAAACCAATACCTTTGAAAAAAACAAAATTGCTTGATTTCTTGTCTCCCTCCAACTCTTATAACAAAAGGTATACAGCTCTCTCATTATTTATTATTACACTTTATTCTTCATTTGCCATATTCTTAAGTTTAAAATTCAGCTGTACACACTTAGTTAGGCTCAGCACCAGTAATTTCATAAGCCGTCACTTGGTTCGTGCCAGTCGTTCGTCACCCATGATAGTACTATAGATTTTATATACAAAGCTGGTACTTAAAAATTTTAAGTACAAGGTATTTGTACTTAAATTGTACTTAAGTACCAATATACTTAATTACTTTACAGCTCTGATTATAACTTCAGTTTTCTTTGAAGTTAATTTTAAAATAAAATCTATTTATTGAGAAAAAATTGTATTTAATATTAAAATAAATAAAAGAAAAATAAATAAATAAATAAAGTACAAAATTAATTGAAAATAAAAAATGACTTAAACGTAAAAGGTTCTCAATCGTAAAAGTCCTCTTCGATGTCTTCCATAAATTCGGTTGAGATTCCTAATAAAATCTCACTTTGGAACCCATGAGTATCATCTGGAAAACCGCAATACTTCATAAGTCTATGAACATCAGCCATCTATTTGCTATATACTATTTGTTCTCTTTCGTGACTTCTTCAAAGGTTTTCTAAAACACTTGAAACTGTCTCTTGAAGGATTGTACCTGATTGGGATATCTGGTGAATATAATGCTCACACCAATGGTTACTTTGTTATCCCCTCGCCGTACTTATATTAAATGGTAACCTTGATTTGACAACTACTCTTGAGTCCTTGTAATGAAACAAAGTCCAGTCAGAATTTGTATTATAAAACCTTCTTATATAGAAACTATGCCTGGCCCCGGGCAAACAAACTTCCAGCTTAATGATTAGGAATTCTAATCTTGTTGGATATAGTTTACAGTGGATTTTCGTTGAAAAATTCATGTAAGTTGAACTGAACTTAAAACAAATTGCGTATGACAAAGCCCTCACTATGTCACTGATGAGTTCAAGTGAGTAAGCCGAACGAAACGCCAATTTGTAGGACTAAAGGCCATAAAAAGCTATTTTGAATCAATAATTCAACAGGTCCAATCCTTAATGCTAAGTCTTCTACTTGGCTGATTTATTTCAGTAGTATATAGAATTTGTATTATAAAACCTTCTTATATAGAAACTATGCCTGGCCCCGGGCAAACAAACTTCCAGCTTAATGATTAGGAATTCTAATCTTGTTGGATATAGTTTACAGTGGATTTTCGTTGAAAAATTCATGTAAGTTGAACTGAACTTAAAACAAATTGCGTATGACAAAGCCCTCACTATGTCACTGATGAGTTCAAGTGAGTAAGCCGAACGAAACGCCAATTTGTAGGACTAAAGGCCATAAAAAGCTATTTTGAATCAATAATTCAACAGGTCCAATCCTTAATGCTAAGTCTTCTACTTGGCTGATTTATTTCAGTAGTATATAGAATTTGTATTATAAAACCTTCTTATATAGAAACTATGCCTGGCCCCGGGCAAACAAACTTCCAGCTTAATGATTAGGAATTCTAATCTTGTTGGATATAGTTTACAGTGGATTTTCGTTGAAAAATTCATGTAAGTTGAACTGAACTTAAAACAAATTGCGTATGACAAAGCCCTCACTATGTCACTGATGAGTTCAAGTGAGTAAGCCGAACGAAACGCCAATTTGTAGGACTAAAGGCCATAAAAAGCTATTTTGAATCAATAATTCAACAGGTCCAATCCTTAATGCTAAGTCTTCTACTTGGCTGATTTATTTTAGTAGTATATAGAATTTGTATTATAAAACCTTCTTATATAGAAACTATGCCTGGCCCCGGGCAAACAAACTTCCAGCTTAATGATTAGGAATTCTAATCTTGTTGGATATAGTTTACAGTGGATTTTCGTTGAAAAATTCATGTAAGTTGAACTGAACTTAAAACAAATTGCGTATGACAAAGCCCTCACTATGTCACTGATGAGTTCAAGTGAGTAAGCCGAACGAAACGTCAATTTGTAGGACTAAAGGCCATAAAAAGCTATTTTGAATCAATAATTCAACAGGTCCAATCCTTAATGCTAAGTCTTCTACTTGGCTGATTTATTTCAGTAGTATATAGAATTTGTATTATAAAACCTTCTTATATAGAAACTATGCCTGGCCCCGGGCAAACAAACTTCCAGCTTAATGATTAGGAATTCTAATCTTGTTGGATATAGTTTACAGTGGATTTTCGTTGAAAAATTCATGTAAGTTGAACTGAACTTAAAACAAATTGCGTATGACAAAGCCCTCACTATGTCACTGATGAGTTCAAGTGAGTAAGCCGAACGAAACGCCAATTTGTAGGACTAAAGGCCATAAAAAGCTATTTTGAATCAATAATTCAACAGGTCCAATCCTTAATGCTAAGTCTTCTACTTGGCTGATTTATTTCAGTAGTATATAGAATTTGTATTATAAAACCTTCTTATATAGAAACTATGCCTGGCCCCGGGCAAACAAACTTCCAGCTTAATGATTAGGAATTCTAATCTTGTTGGATATAGTTTACAGTGGATTTTCGTTGAAAAATTCATGTAAGTTGAACTGAACTTAAAACAAATTGCGTATGACAAAGCCCTCACTATGTCACTGATGAGTTCAAGTGAGTAAGCCGAACGAAACGCCAATTTGTAGGACTAAAGGCCATAAAAAGCTATTTTGAATCAATAATTCAACAGGTCCAATCCTTAATGCTAAGTCTTCTACTTGGCTGATTTATTTCAGTAGTATATAGAATTTGTATTATAAAACCTTCTTATATAGAAACTATGCCTGGCCCCGGGCAAACAAACTTCCAGCTTAATGATTAGGAATTCTAATCTTGTTGGATATAGTTTACAGTGGATTTTCGTTGAAAAATTCATGTAAGTTGAACTGAACTTAAAACAAATTGCGTATGACAAAGCCCTCACTATGTCACTGATGAGTTCAAGTGAGTAAGCCGAACGAAACGCCAATTTGTAGGACTAAAGGCCATAAAAAGCTATTTTGAATCAATAATTCAACAGGTCCAATCCTTAATGCTAAGTCTTCTACTTGGCTGATTTATTTCAGTAGTATATAGAATTTGTATTATAAAACCTTCTTATATAGAAACTATGCCTGGCCCCGGGCAAACAAACTTCCAGCTTAATGATTAGGAATTCTAATCTTGTTGGATATAGTTTACAGTGGATTTTCGTTGAAAAATTCATGTAAGTTGAACTGAACTTAAAACAAATTGCGTATGACAAAGCCCTCACTATGTCACTGATGAGTTCAAGTGAGTAAGCCGAACGAAACGCCAATTTGTAGGACTAAAGGCCATAAAAAGCTATTTTGAATCAATAATTCAACAGGTCCAATCCTTAATGCTAAGTCTTCTACTTGGCTGATTTATTTCAGTAGTATATAGAATTTGTATTATAAAACCTTCTTATATAGAAACTATGCCAGGCCCCGGGCAAACAAACTTCCAGCTTAATGATTAGGAATTCTAATCTTGTTGGATATAGTTTACAGTGGATTTTCGTTGAAAAATTCATGTAAGTTGAACTGAACTTAAAACAAATTGCGTATGACAAAGCCCTCACTATGTCACTGATGAGTTCAAGTGAGTAAGCCGAACGAAACGCCAATTTGTAGGACTAAAGGCCATAAAAAGCTATTTTGAATCAATAATTCAACAGGTCCAATCCTTAATGCTAAGTCTTCTACTTGGCTGATTTATTTCAGTAGTATATAGAATTTGTATTATAAAACCTTCTTATATAGAAACTATGCCTGGCCCCGGGCAAACAAACTTCCAGCTTAATGATTAGGAATTCTAATCTTGTTGGATATAGTTTACAGTGGATTTTCGTTGAAAAATTCATGTAAGTTGAACTGAACTTAAAACAAATTGCGTATGACAAAGCCCTCACTATGTCACTGATGAGTTCAAGTGAGTAAGCCGAACGAAACGCCAATTTGTAGGACTAAAGGCCATAAAAAGCTATTTTGAATCAATAATTCAACAGGTCCAATCCTTAATGCTAAGTCTTCTACTTGGCTGATTTATTTCAGTAGTATATAGAATTTGTATTATAAAACCTTCTTATATATAAACTATGCCTGGCCCCGGGCAAACAAACTTCCAGCTTAATGATTAGGAATTCTAATCTTGTTGGATATAGTTTACAGTGGATTTTCGTTGAAAAATTCATGTAAGTTGAACTGAACTTAAAACAAATTGCGTATGACAAAGCCCTCACTATGTCACTGATGAGTTCAAGTGAGTAAGCCGAACGAAACGCCAATTTGTAGGACTAAAGGCCATAAAAAGCTATTTTGAATCAATAATTCAACAGGTCCAATCCTTAATGCTAAGTCTTCTACTTGGCTGATTTATTTCAGTAGTATATAGAATTTGTATTATAAAACCTTCTTATATAGAAACTATGCCTGGCCCCGGGCAAACAAACTTCCAGCTTAATGATTAGGAATTCTAATCTTGTTGGATATAGTTTACAGTGGATTTTCGTTGAAAAATTCATGTAAGTTGAACTGAACTTAAAACAAATTGCGTATGACAAAGCCCTCACTATGTCACTGATGAGTTCAAGTGAGTAAGCCGAACGAAACGCCAATTTGTAGGACTAAAGGCCATAAAAAGCTATTTTGAATCAATAATTCAACAGGTCCAATCCTTAATGCTAAGTCTTCTACTTGGCTGATTTATTTCAGTAGTATATAGAATTTGTATTATAAAACCTTATATAGAAACTATGCCTGGCCCCGGGCAAACAAACTTCCAGCTTAATGATTAGGAATTCTAATCTTGTTGGATATAGTTTACAGTGGATTTTCGTTGAAAAATTCATGTAAGTTGAACTGAACTTAAAACAAATTGCGTATGACAAAGCCCTCACTATGTCACTGATGAGTTCAAGTGAGTAAGCCGAACGAAACGCCAATTTGTAGGACTAAAGGCCATAAAAAGCTATTTTGAATCAATAATTCAACAGGTCCAATCCTTAATGCTAAGTCTTCTACTTGGCTGATTTATTTCAGTAGTATATAGAATTTGTATTATAAAACCTTCTTATATAGAAACTATGCCTGGCCCCGGGCAAACAAACTTCCAGCTTAATGATTAGGAATTCTAATCTTGTTGGATATAGTTTACAGTGGATTTTCGTTGAAAAATTCATGTAAGTTGAACTGAACTTAAAACAAATTGCGTATGACAAAGCCCTCACTATGTCACTGATGAGTTCAAGTGAGTAAGCCGAACGAAACGCCAATTTGTAGGACTAAAGGCCATAAAAAGCTATTTTGAATCAATAATTCAACAGGTCCAATCCTTAATGCTAAGTCTTCTACTTGGCTGATTTATTTCAGTAGTATATAGAATTTGTATTATAAAACCTTCTTATATAGAAACTATGCCAGGCCCCGGGCAAACAAACTTCCAGCTTAATGATTAGGAATTCTAATCTTGTTGGATATAGTTTACAGTGGATTTTCGTTGAAAAATTCATGTAAGTTGAACTGAACTTAAAACAAATTGCGTATGACAAAGCCCTCACTATGTCACTGATGAGTTCAAGTGGGTAAGCCGAACGAAACGCCAATTTGTAGGACTAAAGGCCATAAAAAGCTATTTTGAATCAATAATTCAACAGGTCCAATCCTTAATGCTAAGTCTTCTACTTGGCTGATTTATTTCAGTAGTATATAGAATTTGTATTATAAAACCTTCTTATATAGAAACTATGCCAGGCCCCGGGCAAACAAACTTCCAGCTTAATGATTAGGAATTCTAATCTTGTTGGATATAGTTTACAGTGGATTTTCGTTGAAAAATTCATGTAAGTTGAACTGAACTTAAAACAAATTGCGTATGACAAAGCCCTCACTATGTCACTGATGAGTTCAAGTGGGTAAGCCGAACGAAACGCCAATTTGTAGGACTAAAGGCCATAAAAAGCTATTTTGAATCAATAATTCAACAGGTCCAATCCTTAATGCTAAGTCTTCTACTTGGCTGATTTATTTCAGTAGTATATAGAATTTGTATTATAAAACCTTCTTATATAGAAACTATGCCTGGCCCCGGGCAAACAAACTTCCAGCTTAATGATTAGGAATTCTAATCTTGTTGGATATAGTTTACAGTGGATTTTCGTTGAAAAATTCATGTAAGTTGAACTGAACTTAAAACAAATTGCGTATGACAAAGCCCTCACTATGTCACTGATGAGTTCAAGTGAGTAAGCCGAACGAAACGCCAATTTGTAGGACTAAAGGCCATAAAAAGCTATTTTGAATCAATAATTCAACAGGTCCAATCCTTAATGCTAAGACTTCTACTTGGCTGATTTATTTCAGTAGTATATAGAATTTGTATTATAAAACCTTCTTATATAGAAACTATGCCTGGCCCCGGGCAAACAAACTTCCAGCTTAATGATTAGGAATTCTAATCTTGTTTGATATAGTTTACAGTGGATTTTCGTTGAAAAATTCATGTAAGTTGAACTGAACTTAAAACAAATTGCGTATGACAAAGCCCTCACTATGTCACTGATGAGTTCAAGTGAGTAAGCCGAACGAAACGCCAATTTGTAGGACTAAAGGCCATAAAAAGCTATTTTGAATCAATAATTCAACAGGTCCAATCCTTAATGCTAAGTCTTCTACTTGGCTGATTTATTTCAGTAGTATATAGAATTTGTATTATAAAACCTTCTTATATAGAAACTATGCCTGGCCCCGGGCAAACAAACTTCCAGCTTATTGATTAGGAATTCTAATCTTGTTGGATATAGTTTACAGTGGATTTTCGTTGAAAAATTCATGTAAGTTGAACTGAACTTAAAACAAATTGCGTATGACAAAGCCCTCACTATGTCACTGATGAGTTCAAGTGGGTAAGCCGAACGAAACGCCAATTTGTAGGACTAAAGGCCATAAAAAGCTATTTTGAATCAATAATTCAACAGGTCCAATCCTTAATGCTAAGTCTTCTACTTGGCTGATTTATTTCAGTAGTATATAGAATTTGTATTATAAAACCTTCTTATATAGAAACTATGCCTGGCCCCGGGCAAACAAACTTCCAGCTTAATGATTAGGAATTCTAATCTTGTTGGATATAGTTTACAGTGGATTTTCGTTGAAAAATTCATGTAAGTTGAACTGAACTTAAAACAAATTGCGTATGACAAAGCCCTCACTATGTCACTGATGAGTTCAAGTGAGTAAGCCGAACGAAACGCCAATTTGTAGGACTAAAGGCCATAAAAAGCTATTTTGAATCAATAATTCAACAGGTCCAATCCTTAATGCTAAGACTTCTACTTGGCTGATTTATTTCTGTAGTATATAGAATTTGTATTATAAAACCTTCTTATATAGAAACTATGCCTGGCCCCGGGCAAACAAACTTCCAGCTTAATGATTAGGAATTCTAATCTTGTTTGATATAGTTTACAGTGGATTTTCGTTGAAAAATTCATGTAAGTTGAACTGAACTTAAAACAAATTGCGTATGACAAAGCCCTCACTATGTCACTGATGAGTTCAAGTGAGTAAGCCGAACGAAACGCCAATTTGTAGGACTAAAGGCCATAAAAAGCTATTTTGAATCAATAATTCAACAGGTCCAATCCTTAATGCTAAGTCTTCTACTTGGCTGATTTATTTCAGTAGTATATAGAATTTGTATTATAAAACCTTCTTATATAGAAACTATGCCTGGCCCCGGCAAACAAACTTCCAGCTTATTGATTAGGAATTCTAATCTTGTTGGATATAGTTTACAGTGGATTTTCGTTGAAAAATTCATGTAAGTTGAACTGAACTTAAAACAAATTGCGTATGACAAAGCCCTCACTATGTCACTGATGAGTTCAAGTGGGTAAGCCGAACGAAACGCCAATTTGTAGGACTAAAGGCATAAAAAGCTATTTTGAATCAATAATTCAACAGGTCCAATCCTTAATGCTAAGTCTTCTACTTGGCTGATTTATTTCAGTAGTATATAGAATTTGTATTATAAAACCTTCTTATATAGAAACTATGCCTGGCCCCGGGCAAACAAACTTCCAGCTTAATGATTAGGAATTCTAATCTTGTTGGATATAGTTTACAGTGGATTTTCGTTGAAAAATTCATGTAAGTTGAACTGAACTTAAAACAAATTGCGTATGACAAAGCTCTCACTATGTCACTGATGAGTTCAAGTGAGTAAGCCGAACGAAACGCCAATTTGTAGGACTAAAGGCCATAAAAAGCTATTTTGAATCAATAATTCAACAGGTCCAATCCTTAATGCTAAGTCTTCTACTTGGCTGATTTATTTCAGTAGTATATAGAATTTGTATTATAAAACCTTCTTATATAGAAACTATGCCAGGCCCGGGCAAACAAACTTCCAGCTTAATGATTAGGAATTCTAATCTTGTTGGATATAGTTTACAGTGGATTTTCGTTGAAAAATTCATGTAAGTTGAACTGAACTTAAAACAAATTGCGTATGACAAAGCCCTCACTATGTCACTGATGAGTTCAAGTGGGTAAGCCGAACGAAACGCCAATTTGTAGGACTAAAGGCCATAAAAAGCTATTTTGAATCAATAATTCAACAGGTCCAATCCTTAATGCTAAGTCTTCTACTTGGCTGATTTATTTCAGTAGTATATAGAATTTGTATTATAAAACCTTCTTATATAGAAACTATGCCTGGCCCCGGGCAAACAAACTTCCAGCTTAATGATTAGGAATTCTAATCTTGTTGGATATAGTTTACAGTGGATTTTCGTTGAAAAATTCATGTAAGTTGAACTGAACTTAAAACAAATTGCGTATGAGAAAGCCCTCACTATGTCACTGATGAGTTCAAGTGAGTAAGCCGAACGAAACGCCAATTTGTAGGACTAAAGGCCAAAAAGCTATTTTGAATCAATAATTCAACAGGTCCAATCCTTAATGCTAAGTCTTCTACTTGGCTGATTTATTTCAGTAGTATATAGAATTTGTATTATAAAACCTTCTTATATAGAAACTATGCCTGGCCCCGGGCAAACAAACTTCCAGCTTAATGATTAGGAATTCTAATCTTGTTGGCAGTGGCGAGGCGTCCTATTGTTCAATTCGTTCATGCACGACTAGACTAGCTTTCAGATAAAATTATTATGATAAAAGTTTATTAAATTAACCTAACCACCACAAAATTCTTTTGCTTTTCTACTAGTTTGAGCCAATTTCGCACTCAAATTCCAATTTTCCAACTCGTGCAACCCTTTTATGCACGCAGTTTAAATACAAACAAACAAAAAAAACCTGGTACTGCAACACCAAAATTCCTACTCATTTTTAACCTTCAACGCTTCAACTCGTTCACATGAATTGTGAACGAAATGTAACCACTAAAAGCATACAGACAACAAAAAAGTATAACCAAAATACTACCGACCTATTCGTTCAAATTACCTGTGAACGAATTCAAGCAAGTGTGGTGAGATTTGTTCAAGTCTATATATGTACTCAAATTTTGTTTGTTTGGTGTTTGGTCGGTATGGTTTCTGATGGTAGTGGTGGGTTCGAACTTCAAACGAAATCAAGCAAAGGTTTTTTGTGCTTTGTGTTCGATATAGGATGGATGGGTGGGCAAAGTATAAGTGGTTGTATGTATGATGCCTTTTGCTATTCGTGCAAGAAGAATATGAACGAAATGGGAAATTTGTTTTGAATCTTTTCATATATTTTTGTAGGAAATTTTTTAAAATCGTTTTTACCCTACTTTTTTGTTTTGTTAAACCATTGTTTTTATTCTTACATCGCATCTATAAAAATTAAATGCAATTTTTTTCAGAAACTTAAGAATTATCTATTTGAAAATCTTTTGCTTAACTTAAAAGATTTAAAATCTACATTTTCTAGGACAATTATTGAAAAAAAATTGAGGAAAACAGTTCATCTCACAAAAGTGTAGTGCAAATATTTTTAAACAAATCGAGAAAATTTGAAAAAAAATACTAGTAGGTATACATAACACCAAAATTTGTGCAAACTTAAATCATAAGAAAATATAAATAAATGAAGTGAACGACTATATTTTTCATTCACGCGTCGCCACTGCTTGTTGGATATAGTTTACAGTGGATTTTCGTTGAAAAATTTATGTAAGTTGAACTGAACTTAAAACAAATTGCGTATGACAAAGCCCTCACTATGTCACTGATGAGTTCAAGTGAGTAAGCCGAACGAAACGCCAATTTGAAGGACTAAAGGCCATAAAAAGCTATTTTGAGTCAATAATTCAACAGGTCCAATCCTTAATGCTAAGTCTTCTACTTGGCTGATTTATTTCAGTAGTATATAGAATTTGTATTATAAAACCTTCTTATATAGAAACTATGCCTGGCCCCGGGCAAACAAACTTCCAGCTTAATGATTAGGAATTCTAATCTTGTTGGATATAGTTTACAGTGGATTTTCGTTGAAAATTCATGTAAGTTGAACTGAACTTAAAACAAATTGCGTATGACAAAGCCCTCACTATGTCACTGATGAGTTCAAGTGAGTAAGCCGAACGAACGCCAATTTGTAGGACTAAAGGCCATAAAAAGCTATTTTGAATCAATAATTCAACAGGTCCAATCCTTAATGCTAAGTCTTCTACTTGGCTGATTTATTTCAGTAGTATATAGAATTTGTATTATAAAACCTTCTTATAAGTCAGTCTTGTTCTTTTCTCACGTGTGTGAAGTTGGCATAACATTTTTGAGCTAGACCAATGGGACCATGGCAGGAATATGCAGTTTTTTTTTTGCAATTTTGTATGCATTTCTATTCCGGATTTTGGAGTTCACCAAATATAGTGGGTGTAACCGACTGTACTGCTAACTTCACTGTGAAGTTAGCAGTGCCTATCCATTTCTCAGCAACCGGACTAGCTAGGAATCTGAAATAAAGCTCTGAATTTGCAGTTTAATTTGCAGTTCAAGAAAAGGAAAAAATCAAATTTTTAAATCCTTACATAAAAAAAAATTCATACTGTACTGCTAACTTCCCTGTGAAGTTAGCATATAAAAGTCCTTCTCTCAGCAACGGTGATACTTAGAAATTTGCAGTTAGGCTCCAAATATGCAGTTCAAGAAAAATTAAAGTCCAAATTTTTAAGTCCAAATTTGAAAAAAACGAATAAATTAATTTTTCAATGTTAACGTCACTGTGAAGTTAGCAGTACATACCCTTTTATCAACAACTGAGCCACCTTGAAAATTGCAGTTAGGGTCCAAATTTGCAGTTTTAATGCACTTCTCTTGAAGTTCAAATTTAGACTAAGTTCAAATTTTTACGTCCAAATTTGACAAAAAATCGAAAAATTTACTTTGCACTGTTAACATCAGTGTGAAGTAAGCAGTACATATACTTTTCTCAGCAACTGTGCTAGGTAGAAAATTGCAGTTAGGGTCCAAATTTGCAGTTTTTCATTTACTTCACGAAAAAATGCAGTTCAAATTTTAAAGTCCAAATTTGACAGAAAAATCGATAAACTCACTTTGCACTATTAACATCACTGTGAAGTTAGCAGTATATACCCTTTTCTCAGGAACTGGGCTCCGCAAAATTAGGCCGCAGGAAATTAGGTCCCAAAAGAAAAAAAATGAATAAGGCCCCAAATTGGGGTAGTTTTTTATAATGGAACTATGCCCCAATGAATAAGGCCCAATCGAAATGAAAAAAAGGCCCAAAAATAAATTATTTCTTTATTTTTAATGAAATAAGACCCCAATTTTTTTTTAATATTAAAATTTATTTTCAAAAATGAATAATACCCCACACCATTTAACAAATAGTTGGATTGTATCCTGTACAATTTCCCTGCAACAAGGACACTTGTAACTCTCCTCTCCTTCAACTATAGCTTCAGCTTGAATTTTGAGGCAACAGAGCAGTATTTTTCCGCAAATCCTTACAAAAAGTTATATATGCAAGTATAAATCGGTTGATGGTTTTCAACACGATGCTCGTATTTAAGCATTAAACAAAATTGATTAGTCTAACCTCGTCAAAATATTCTATATAAATAACCAGCAGTTGTTTGAAACACTTCGTTAATCTGATTTAACTAGTGACGATTGTTTTCTCTTCAAGCTTTAACATCACCTCGGTTTTACATTGAAACATGATTGCTGGGGCCACACTAAGCGATATTTAGCTAGCTTTGGGTCCTCGATTAGCGGATTTTCATAACACTTTTTTTGAAAACAGTGTTGTTTTGGCAATTCCAAGTAAATTATGCAAAATGAATTAAGGCCCCAAATTGTTTTTCAAAATAAAATGAAACTAAGCCCCAAATATAGTGCTGGGGTCTTGTTTCATTGGGACCTTACTTCACAATGAAATAAGGCCCCAAAAAAATGAAATAAGGCCCCAAAAAAAGCATACAAAACAACAACAATGAAAATTCTCGAATTTTGGGGTGCTATTTCATTCTTTGGAACCTTATTTAATTTTTTTGAAGCCTTATTTCATTATGAAGTAAGGCCCCAATGAAAAAAGACCCTAACATTAAATTTGGGGGCTTAATTTCATTTCATTATGAAAAACTACCTTGGGGCCTTATCTCATTTTTTCTTTTGGGGCCTAATTTCCTGGGGCCTAATTTTGCGGACCCCAGTTCCTGATAAAAGGGTATGTACTGCTTACTTCACAGTGATGTTTATAGTGCAAAGTGAATTTATCGATTTTTTTTGTCAAATTTGGACATACAAATTTTAACTTAGTTTTTTCTTGAAGTGCATAAAAAACTGCAAATTTGGACCCTAACTGCAATTTTCTAGCTGGCTCAGTTCCTGAGAGAAGGTTATTAGGGTAAGTCTGTCGAATATGCCAGTGTGGGTAATATGCCACCTTTCAATATGTTGCAGTTCTAAGTTTATGTTGGCAACGCTGACATTGCAATTCCCTCAGTTACGCTAAGTTTTCTGGGCATACGGATGCGCAAGTTATTAGGCAGTTTGGTTTGGAAAATATTCATGAAAGTTTAAATTCAAGTGTGTTTTTATTAAATTGAGTGCGATTAAAACCGGTTTTTGTTTGTGTTTTTTAGTGCAATATACGAAGGTTTTTTCCAAGAAGGTAAGGCTAGTTTTGTGTCCTTAATGTTTGTTTGTGTCTAGACTCAAGGCCGTAGCCAGACAATTGTCGGGGGGGGGGGGGGGGGATATACTTTTTCGAAAAAATATTTCACGATTTAAGCTAAGTAAACGGTTCTTTTGAGTAAAGAAAAGAAAACGCTTGGTGGTGAAAAAAAATGTATTCAAAGAAAAAATATCTGTGCTGTAAACGTTTTTTTTAATAGTAAAGCAAAATACAAAGCCTAGCTTACTGTTCCTGTGCGAAAATCTATGCAAATATTTTCGCATACCAAAAATGATTGAGGTGAAGTACAAAATTACTCTTTTGTTTGATTGGTTAACAGTTTCATGCTAAAAGGAACCATTGGCGTCATAGAACTGCAAAACAATTTGGAAATTGTTTCGCGTGAAATAAAGTGGTGAATATCAAATATTTACGCTCCCGAAAACATTTTGTGCCTAAAATATTATATAAAATTAAGCACAGAATAGGTGCAAAATTGTTTTGTATAATTTGATTTTTCTTTTGCATGGGGACTGTAAACTATGCTTTATCGTCAAACATTTAATTGTTTGCGCAAAACTCACTCCTATGACAAATAGATTCCTCCCATATGATAACTGCCTCAGTGTTAGTCTCAATTTGTCGATGAACTGACATTTACTCCAACCCTAAAAGTTTAATCTTCATCGGTAGAATCTCTTAGGTCAATTCTTAGACGTTTCACTGTCCAATAGTTCTTTCCGGTGTACATGTTAAAACCGTTAGAGTCGCGAAAATTTTAATAAGCTTGTGTATGTGAATCATGTTATGTATGGCATTTTGTCTACCATATCATGCATTCAGTCTTTAAACTTTAAATTGCCACGATCCAAATTTTTTTAAAAATTGAAGTTTTCTTCCTTTAATTTTTGTTCGTTTTTGCCAAGACTTAAGGGAATCAGAATACACGAATCTCATTCTAAGCTGACTTAAGAAATCATCAAGGTAGGTAGGTACCTTTACAATATTCATTAAAAATTATGTGGTACGTGAGTTAGGCCGTGTGCCAATTGCGTTAAAATCCTGGCTAAATTTGATCCAATGTCTAAATTTTGACATTACTGAGGTGAATAGAGTCGTTAAAATTTAACCTGCACAGGAGCTCGTTAAAATTTTAGCCAGTGGTTAATTTTTGACATATCTATGCTCATGAAAGAGTGAGGGAGATGAATGTAGATAAATATTTTATTTTGTTGTCATGAAGTCATAAATCATTTCGGGAAAGATTAAAAAAAACTAAAATCAAATGAAAAGATTAAGAAATATAGACAAAGGCCTAAAATAATGAACTCAAGAAATCAAAACAAAGACATATTCAATATTTTCATTTGTATAGGGTCTCATGGTTCTTTTCAAAGTTTAAATTTTCAAGTGTAGGTAAATGTTTACGGAACTTCAAACGATCTCCTTTTAAAAATTCGAAATTCTCTTCCCCGTTTGTTTGAATTACCTGTGATAAATCCTTCAAAATGCAAAAGAATCAATAAAATTTACTGAAAATACTTTTTAAGATGATCATTTATTTTGCAAATTATTTGTTTTGAATTATTTGTTCAGCGAACTGTCATTACAAAAAAAAAATACAACAACAAAACTAATGGGATATGTTTGTTTTAATAAAGTCCCATTTAATTCAATTGACACAGGAGAAACCTTAAATTTTATTCACCCCTATAAAAACGGATAAAATTTAACTGGGACCAAATTTAACCAGAATTTTAACGCAATTGGGACACGGCCTTAAATCAAATTAAATTAATTAATAACCATCGCACAAATTTGAGTACAAAATTCATACTAAAATGGAAAGTATGATTTACAAATGCCTTTCTCAAAAATTTCGGGGTAGGTGGGGGGGGGGGGCAAACCCCTGTGATCCCCCCTGGCTACGGCCTTGTCTAGACTTGATATGTTCCGTTAGTTTTCGTTCAGGGATATTTTTCACGTTTTGGGGTAAAATTGAACGTTTGTTTCGTACCAACTGGCATTTTACCCACTAAAGTGGCATATTACCCCCTTTGATTTTAATTTCTTTCAGAAGCAAGATTGCCTGAAAGATGTGACTGGGTGCAATGCTCCAATTGTCACAAATGAATGCACGAGGACTGTCTCCAAAATGGAATCTGCCCAATTTGTCCTATCGATTAAATGCCACATTAAATATTTGCTGGCATTTCACCCCTTCAGAAGCGGCATATTACCCTCAGGTGTGGGTAAAATGCCACTTTTTAAGGTTTTTTAAAAACTTCATTTGCAATTAATTAAAATTATTAAAGTTATGTTTTTATTCTTTTATTTATTAAATAAAACAACAACCTAACGAAACTAAGAAAATCTTTTACTTAACTTGTCATTTACTATTTAATTTCAATTGTTTACTGTTAAGTGTGGCATATTACACCGACTTACCCTAACTGCTAACTTAACAGTGATGTTAACAGTGCAAAGTGAATTTATCGATTTTTCTGCCAAATTTGGACTTTAAAATTTGAACTGCATTTTTTCGTGAAGTAAATGAAAAACTGCAAATTTGGACCCTAACTGCAACTTTTTACCTAGCACAGTTGCTGAGAAAAGTGTATGTACTGCTAACTTCACAGTGACGTTAACAGTGAAAAATTAATTTATTCGATTTTTTTTTCTTCAAATTTGGACTTAAAAACTTGGACATTGATTTTTCTTGAACTGCAAATTTGGATTCTAACTGCAAATTTCTAAGTATCACCGTTGCTGAGATAAGGACTTTTATGCTAACTTCACAGTGAAGTTAGCAGTACAGTATGAAATTTTTTTATGTAAGGATTTAAAATTTTGATTTTTTTCCTTTTCTTGAACTGCAAATTAAACTGCAAATTCAGACCCTTATTTCAGATTCCTAGCTTGCCCGGTTGCTGGAAAAGGATAGGCACTGCTAACTTCACAGTGAAGTAAGCAGTACAGTCGGTTACACGTACACCCACTATTTGGTGAACTGCAAAATCCGGAATAGAAAAATGCAAATGCAAAAATGCAAATTCCCGCCATGGTCCCTTTGGTCTAGCTCAAAAATGTTATCCCAACTTCACACACGTTGAGTTTTCATATGATTAACAACTCCTATGTTGTGAAGCCAAATTTCTCTGGAATAAAAAAACTTCTTCGTCAGAAAGCTCTGGAAAGGGTTGATTTTTTTGCAAAGTCGAAAACAATGTCTAGTGTTTCTTCGACTTGTTTATTAATTTATTAGGTATGTACATGAAACCTCTTGGCTCGAGGTTCATGAAATTTCTTCGTGGTTTGAACTTCATGGAGTTTTGTAGGGTCCTCATTCAACCTTGACAATTGGATATCGAAAAGCCTACAAGTTGAGTACGTATCGATGTAAGGATTTCCAAATACAAGGATGAGCTCAGAATCAAATATCTTTTTTTATATTTTAGTTTTCTGTCCCTATACTGATATGTCCATCTTTTAAGATTCAGCTCAGGTCTCAGGTCTCAGGAGGGGAAGGTGGCTGCTCTTAAAATTGCCTCTAGAGCAATTGCTTTTGTGGCGTGCGGAAATTAAATGTTGAAATGTGATTTCGAATAATTTCAGTTATATCAGAATCAACTGGCTTACATTTATTTGTATTTCATATCCGTAGCTCGTATTCATCAATTTCTCGATCGTCTTTTTTCAACACACTCCTCTCCAGTTCAGTGTAGCAGTAGTTATCGCCTAGAGGCGCGTCCCCAGCTGCTATTTGATGGTCAGTGTATTATATTTCAAGTGGCTGCCACAGATCTGTGTCCTCTGGTGCTGATGTTGCGGGCTTCTTATACCTTCAGAAGGGCTTCATTATTCCTCGTGGTGGCATCTTTGCTACACTAGAAACCTTTAAGTATATTCCAGTTTCCCCCAGTTATTTTGAATTTACCTGTTTTTTTTTTTTTAGGTGGTTGGAAAAAGGTTCAAGGGCAACAGTCCAAGTTTTGATGTTGTTACGTTTATTTTTAAGGTCGTTGCATCCTTAATGAAACTTTGAAGCTTAGTGTTGTTACTTGTTGGTTCTCATTTGGGGCAGGTCGTTGAAACAACTAGGCATAATGAATAATTTTGAATGAACAACAACAACTTGTGTGTGTTACCACCAAGTTTATAGGCTGGAGTTATAGCTATTTCACGAGAGCCATCTCGATCATCAGACTCCTTTAGTGGTGCTAAGTTTGGTTATGCTCGTATTAATTGAAAAACTCTTTGCTGTCATATGGGAGCGAATATGGGAGCGAACCATGAACCTTGCGATTCAGAGGCCGATGCACTACACACCGCGCCACTGAAGCCACATGGTTAGCTCTATCCCAATGCAGGCTTCGTTGCTTATCAATTGCAACAGCGACTATAGCATTTTTATTAACACACACAAGCTTGTTATTGTTCAGTCGGTTTCTTTCTTTTTTTCCCATGCACCGATGTTAATAAAAATGCTAGTCGCTGTTGCAATTGATAAACAACGAAGCCTGCATTGGGATAGAGCTAACCATGTGGCTTCAGTGGCGCGGTGTGTAGTGCATCGGCCTCTGAATCGCAAGGTTCATGGTTCGCTCCCATATGACGGCAAAGAGTTTTTCAATTAATACGAGCATAACCAAACTTAGCACCACTAAAGGAGTCTGATGATCGAGATGGCTCTCGTGAAATAGCTATAACTCCAGCCTATAAACTTGGTGGTAACACACACAAGTTGTTGTTGTTCATTCAAAATTATTCAATATAAATTGATGTATAATGCGCAGCATGTACTGCACTTGTGTGTGAATTTCCATTCACACACAAGACCCAACTTAAACTAGGCATAATGTTTTGTGGACCCTGCGCTTGCGAGAGCTCGAGACCGGCTTGTAAATCTGAGACTGGTAGCCTTTTGTATCAGATAATCTACCACAGTAATCACCGATCACGGATTGTTGAGGGTTTGAAGGTTGGGGGGAGTTGTTTATGTTGGTTTCCAGAGTTAGTAACTCTAAGTTTGAATTTATTTGAGGCTTATTTGTTTTATTTGCACCAGCATATTGTAGATCGAAGTGGCTGGTAATTCCAGGGCTCCGAGATCCTACTCCGTTAGCTTTACCTAGGTGCATCTGCATAACCCGCAAAAAAAAAAAATTTCAGTGAAAGGACCTCTGATGCACCTACTTCACGCTTATTTCCGTATGCCATTCATCCTTCATGAATACATTGCTTATTGGGAACTCCTTGGAGGTGGATAATTGGCAAACGATGACGTTAGGATTAACTAAGGATCCATCAAGTCACCGTCCGGAATTATTCCTGAGCCCACAGGCAGCACGCAGTTATTTTCCACTAAAAGTTAGTGGAAGTCCTGAGCCCACAGGCAGCACGCAGTTATTTTCCACTAAAAGTTAGTGGAAAAAGGAGGGAAAGAGTATTGGGGGGGGGGGGGAGAAGGAAAAGGGATCATCCTCGGTCTATATGAACTTGCCAAGTTACCCCACCAAACTGTCTAGAAATCTAGAGATATGGCCACTGTCCCTGCAGCACTTTTGTTGGATATCAAAGGCAACCTGAAGTTGTTGATCATCTAAATTCAAGCGAAGTCTGTGGTCTTCTAATTTCATAAGCTATGCATGTGTTGACTTTTGAGGAGGTTTTCTAGTCTGCGTAATCTCATTAGTGGTGCCAACTAACTACCGTTATTAGCTACTACCAAGGTCACCTCTAGATTAACTGGGGCTTGAAAGAAAGGGGTCGAAGTGTCGTAGGGCAGATTAAGATATCCTCTTAGTTCGTTCCTTGTGACCCTATTCGCTTTATTTAGGCAACCGATCGATGTTCACATCGCCCAGGTTCAGTTATGATTGTAAAATCAAGAAGCTTATGAATGTGCAGTATTTGCTGAGATTTTAAAGGAGCCTTGCGAACCAGACCAATTAAGGGACTTGTTCTGTCCTTAAGGTGAAAGATATACAGGATCTGTAGAAAACATCGCCACTACCAGGATGCAGAGGAACCCTAGGCAGTCAATTCGGTCAATTCAGTCAATAGCGACCACTACCAATACCGATCGATGATAAACTATGTATTTCTTTTGGCCCATATGTTTTTTTTTATATAATTTTCAAAAGTGTCCTGCTAATTTCGTAAACATAAATTTAACCCACTGTACCGTAGTAAGTGTTAATAATCTCATTAAAAGTTAATATTTGAGTTTAAAACCACATTTCATGCCAACCTTACCAAAAATCCATGACATTTGAATTCCACGTTCCTAATTTTTTGTTTGAGTGTAGCTAAGCTTTTTCACCACTTAGACGCCAAACGTGAGTGGCATGCGATGCCCCTCCACATCGACCATTCACTGCTCATATGGTAATTCAGAGGTCACAAATCTTGTTTAAAAACTGGCGTATATTCTTATCAAGAATACATTTTATATTATATCTAATGAACTCACCGCCATCGCCATCGCATTAACGCTATATTAAAGTTTTCTATTGAAAAACAGATGCTCCACTGATAAAGGGCAGTTGAATGTAGGTACAATGTGAATGTGTGTTCTAGCCACTACTCCAATATTTCGAGGGATTCCGCCCTACGTTATTTGTAAGTTAATGACCTTCGAATACAATACTTTTTCGATTACACGTAAAACATCAGCCATAACTTTTAAAAAAGTTTTTGTTCGGCAAGTCCTACCTGACTTTATCCACCCAATTTGATGCTGGTAGCCTCCCCTGTTGCGTAATATCTTACCGTTGTTGAAATCTTGATTATAATTGGTACAGACGTTTGTCTAAGGGCGGCGGATGCTTAGTTTGCTTGTTGAAACATTATTAAGAACATTATGAAAGCCTCTTTTGATAGCCTGTAGTGTTTAATAAAACGAAATGAAGTTATTAGATTACAAACACTTAAATATTTGAAACAATAAACTTAATTAAAATTTAAATGTTCATCCCCCCTTAGAACGATTCTCTTTCGTGTTTGAGAAGGCAAACATATTATACGAAATTTTCTTTTGAAGATTTTTTAAAAGAATAACCTATCTAACGTGAATGGCAAAATAATGTAAATTTAACTAATTTAGGATTTTTTTGTTAAAAAAAAATAGTTAAAAATATAACTACAGATGTTTTGTTTTCGCATTTCAATATTTTTTTGTTTGATATTCTTATGAAACACCCTCTTTTAAATTGAGGCGAAAAGTTCATATCTGAAAAAAAAATGAAAGTTTTGGGCAGACACTTTTTGTAAATGTACAACCCACAGCTGCTAAATATTTTATGATGCATTAATTAATTATTGAACTAAGGTAAGAACATATTCGCCTAGGTTTTCAACAGTTTTTTGAGACACGACTTATTTTTATGATACATTTTTACTATTTCTAAATGTGATACGGTGTATTACTATTACTTTTCGTTGAAACTCCCTGGATATGGAGTCCCAAGCTTTATGTTTAAGGTCATTCCGCTTATTAAAGCAGCTTTTTTAGTTCCAGATACCAGATACACTCCTTTTCGCTATACATATTAATTAATCTAGTTTCCAATCGCTCATATTGAATCTGTTTGAAAATACAACAAACTATTAATTTTGGGGTAATAATTCCTTCATATAAAAAAATTGAGATAATAATCAAACATGACATTACAGATTACAATGATGGAGAACACGAGAAAAGGGGGTGGCTCATTTCTGACTGTCTGTACTTTGACCTACAGCCTAAGCCACGGAAGCGATTTTCTTCAAATTTCGAACTAAAGTTTTTTTATTGTAACTGTCGAGGGGCAAAATTGTTTTAAGTCTAGAAATAACAGTACTTGCCACACAACCGTTAAGGAAAAGCTTACTGATCTCAAAAAACGGCTCTAACGATTTTTATTAAGAAAAATTTGTGTATCATTGTAGGTAGGTAAAGGTATAGCGAACATTCTTATTAAAAATAGCATTTTGGTACCGAAAATTGTCATATGACAGTTTTTCGATTTTCTCATTAACAGCTTAACCGATTTCAATAAAAAATGTTAAGCAAAAGATCCTTTTAGTCTTTAAGATATAAATAATATTACATATCAAAATTTTGAAAACAAATATTTTGGATTTTTAAAAAATATATACTTTTTTTTTGACAATTCAATATTTCGAAAGTGAATTTTTTTTAAACTTGGTTCATACATGAACATTTATAAAAACCCAAAATTGGCATATAATTTTTTTGCTATGCATTTGCAGGTACTCATAAGCAAAGCGCCAAAGCAATCATAAACAAAACACCCAAAAATTTTAATCGAATCGAAAAAAAAACACCAATCAATGCATTTCTTATGGATGAAACACTAGGTATACGATTTGCATTCACACACACACACAATCACAACAGCGAAGATCCAAAGTATAAAACTAAAACTACCCCTTTTTCGATATTAGTCTAAGAGCTACCAGCCACTTTGACTAACCTACTAGACACAAGGCTACAACTTTGTGTATGCTTGATTTGGGACTAGTTAAGTATGAAAATCACGGTCTGGCAGGGTTGCCGCGGTCGAAAGGTTGCCATATGATTTTTTCAAAATGCAAAAAAAGGGTCAAAATTAACCTACTCGCACAATGCTAACAAGGCTGAAACTTATTTACAATTGAGTTTATACATTCTTATGCATGAAAAAATTATGCCAGACGGGTTTGGCGGTCAAAATGCTTGCCAGACGAGCCTAAAGTCTTAAAAGAACGTATTGTAAGAAATATCATTTTTTTTTCTGTCAAAATTGCAAACCTACTCGCACAAAGCTGATTTTTATATATATGTTGGCTGATATATTCTTGAATATGAAAAAAAATATATCAGACCGGACGGACGGTCGAAAATTCCTGCCAGACGGGCCTCAAGTTACAAAAGTTGGTATTGTAAAAAATATTCTTTCTTGATTTGTTCTTAAATTTCAAACAACTGTCAAAAATGCAAACCTACTCGCAAAAAGCTGATTTTTACATATATGTTAGCTGATATATTTTTGAATATGAAAAAAAATATATCAGACCGGACGGACGGTCGAAAGTTCCTGCCAGACGGGCCTAAAGTCTTAAAAGATCGTATTGTAAGAAATATCCTTTTTTTTTATTTTTTCTTTAATTTCAAAAAACTGTTAAAATTGCAAACCTACCCGCACAAAGCTGATTTTTACATATGTATATGTTAGCTGATATATTTTTGAATATGACAAAAATATATATCAGACCGGTCGGACGGTCGAAAGTTCCTGCCAGACGGGCCTCAAGTTTCAAAAGTTGGTATTGTAAGAAATAGTAAAAAGGAAATTTCTTATAATACCAACTTTTGAAACTTGAGCCCACCTGGCAGGAATTTTTGACCGTCCGTCCGGTCTGATATATTTTTTTTTTCATGTTTAAGAATATATCAGCCAACATATATGTAAAAATCAGCTTTGTGCGAGTAGGTTTGCAATTTTGACAGTTTTTTGAAATTAAAGAAAAAATAAAAAAAAGGATATTTCTTACAATACGATCTTTTAAGACTTTAGGCCCGTCTGGCAGGAACTTTCGACCGTCCGTCCGGTCTGATATATTTTTTTTCATATTCAAAAATATATCAGCTAACATATATGTAAAAATCAGCTTTGTGCGAGTAGGTTTGCAATTTTGACAGTTTTTTTTTAAATTTAATAAAAAATAAAAAAAAGGATATTTCTTACAATACGATCTTTTAAGACTTTAGGCCCGTCTGGCAGGAACTTTCGACCGTCCGTCCGGTCTGATATATTTTTTTTCATATTCAAAAATATATCAGCTAACATATATGTAAAAATCAGCTTTGTGCGAGTAGGTTTGCAATTTTGACAGTTTTTTTTTAAATTTAATAAAAAATAAAAAAAAGGATATTTCTTACAATACGATCTTTTAAGACTTTAGACTCGTCTCGCAAGCTTTTTCGACCGCCAAACCCGTCTGGCATAATTTTTTTCATGCATAAGAATGTATAAACTAAATTATAAATAAGTTTCAGCCTTGTGCGAGTAGGTTAATTTTGACCCTTTTTTTGCATTTTGAAAAAATCAGATGGCAATCTTTCGACCGCGGCAACCCTGCCAGACCGTGGTTTTCATACTTAACTAGTCCCAAATCAAGCATACACAAAGTTGTAGCCTTGTGTCTAGTAGGTTAGTCAAAGTGGCTGGTAGTGGTAGCTCTCCGACTATATGAATGTGCGGCAGGAAACGACTCAATTATTCTTTAGTTTTGCTATTGAATTTTCATAATGAATTCACTCAACTCATTCTTCACATGTTGGGCAAACAGAAAGAAATCATCAGATTTACTTTGAATTTGGGACGGAATTTGAGTTAAGAAGGCAAAATCAGAGAATGCCTAGCTGTTGCGCATTCTAGAGCAAAAACTCTCGTATAGTATTTTATAATGGAGAATGGAGTGATGTTACGCATTCTTAAATGGCTTGGCTTGGCGTAGAATGGAAATTTGTGGGTTTGGTTAGATGATGTGCGTATTTAAGAGTTGTTTTCGAGAGTGATTTTATTAAAAGATAATAATCATTTCCCGTGATATGTAGATAATAATATTGGGAAGTAATTAATTAATATAAGAGATAATTTATTAATATTAGAGATTAAGAATGTAAATCATTGGCATACTATATAATAGGTCAATGATGTAAATGTATATAATGTATCTACAATTTGAATTTTCGAGTTAATTATAATTCTTTGCTATGAGCATTTTGTGAACTGTCTTACGGAAGCACTCATTCCACTCAATATATGGACGCTTCGTCACTGGTATTTACATAAGGGATGTCGGAATTTTTTTTTTTTTATAAAATAATCGAAAATATCTTGAAAATCGATATCTATATTTTTCGGGGGAGTTTAATGTAAACAGTTATGTCATGATATTTTGACAAGCAGATTTTAATGCTATTTTCTTAGCAACAGGCTTCAAATGCTAAAAAATCATTATAAGTCACTGTGACCTCATATTATATTGGTTTTTCAGGCCGCTTTTTCGAATTGAGGTTTTTTAACCTAAAAACGGCCGCAGGGTCTCAAAATTCAATTTTGCCGCATGTCCCAGAACGAAAATTACTTCTTTCTAAAGCCTTTATAAGATCCAAAATACCCATTTTGAATATAGAAATTAAAAAAAAAAATCCGACACCCCTAATGTACATATACAATATATGTATGTTGGCACTTAAAAGTTTCAAATTTGGCACTTTTTTTTAGATATCATAGATATCATTAGATGTTATATATTTAAGTAAGAAATGAATAACAAACAAACCTTCGCTTTTAATGAGGAAAAAAACATTCGTTGAGTAGAAAAAAGAAAACATTCAAGGAATATTTTCCTTAAGATTTGCCCATGCCTACCTAACTTACATGTCACGCAAATCAAAAAAAAAAATTTTAGTTCATTAAGATTGTAAACTAGACCCTAACCCATTCGCAAGCTAATATGCGAGATATTTTCTGCAATTCAATCTGCACTCCAATTTGGAAAGTAGCGTAGAACACGGTTTTGAAGTGATTCTGTTTGCAATACAAATAATTTAAAATAATTTATTACAATATAAAAAATGCATAAAATCAGTTGGGTGTGGGAATATTTTAAAGAAACAGGTAATGGGTTAAAGTGCAAAATATGCAATGCTGTACTTAAAAGTAGAAGCTCAACGTCTCCATTGAAAAAGCATCTCATCTTTAAACACCATCAGGAAAAGCCTATCGATGATTAATAATAATAGATCGGATATGCACCTATGTATGTAATAAAGTGATGTTTAAATTAATAAGTTTAATTTTTTGCATACATCTAGATTTGAGGACCATATTAAGGACTTTTTATCACCTCCTGCGTCTACACCTACATCCTCTTCATTTTCCGAAATATTTAACAAAATTTTGCAGTAGGCATTCATTTTCCAATTTTATTTTATTTTTCGAAAATTTTGACATTTAACCCACGAAAATAGTATGCTCTGTTACTGATATTGGGAAAAAATTTGTCAAAGCATTCAAGATAGTCGGAGTAAAAACAACATCCTTAATGGAATATGATGAAAATAATGAATCTTCAACTCTTATTGACAGCGAGAACGAGTTGAGTAGACAAGAACTTGAAGAAACTGATACAGCATTACAATACGAACATGATGACCTTCTGTTAGAAGAAAACATAGATCGATCATTCGCAGAAATGTTTTATCCGAGGCACTGCCTCTTGCGAGGAACTGATACATCCTCCAAGAGTATACTTGTAATGAATAAGTGCTTCTCATCTAGCCGTTCGGACTCGGCAAAAAATTTAAGGTCCCTCCATTCCTGCCAACAACACGCACACAGGGATGGTTGGAGTTGTAAGTCACTAGGCCCTGGTTCTCCACGCGCTGTTATGCCAGCCAATTTATTTATTTATTCTTAGGTCAGTGTTTGGGAATACTTAAGACATCTACCCGCAAGTATCAGAATTGCTCAAGAAGTTATTAAGGTTTTACTCTACGCAGATGATATCGTTTTGCTAGCGGAATCTCCTCACAGCTTACAATTAATGATCAACAAAATGAACAAACACTACAAAACTTGGAATTTGAAGGTGAACCTAGAAAATAAGGTCATGATCGTACGCAAAAGGCAAACGAAACTAGGGGTTAATGAAAAGTGGTTTTTTGATAGTGATGCAATAGAAGTAGTCACCCAATATAACTACCTTGGTATAATTTTGGAGCCCAGCATGAAACTCACGCACCATTTTGAAATAAAGCTATCATCATCTAAGAGCCTCATAAACGCGTCATGGAAAAATATTATCAACAAAAATGAGATCGCAATATCCGCAAAATACCGTGTTTTTGAAGCAGTGATGCGTTCAGTTATGTGTTATAGCTGTCAAACTTGGGGATTCAGGCAATATGAGGAAGTTGAGAAACTACTTCGCTTTTTCCTAAAAAAAATATTCCGCCTTCATATGAACACTCCTAACTATGTTTTAACTCTGGAAACAGGTCTCCCAGACCTCTTCAATTTTACACTAAAATTACATTTTGACTACATTATCAAAGTGCTAAACTATCCTGCATATAGACTTCCAAACATCCTCGCTAAATACATTTTCCAAAATAAACTGGAATGGGTTAACGATTGGTTGACCTTGGCAGAAAAATGCAAGACACACATAAATATCCAATTCGATGATCTATTTACACTGAAACAACAATGCTATAATTTTTTGGAGCTATCTGATATTCACAATCGCAATGAAAGCATTGTTCAGGCGAAATCCTCTATTAACAGATTGATTTATCCTGAACTTAACTACAATCTTGAAAACAAAAATTATTTTGATGATTGTCGTAGCATAGAGGCGATATCCTTGATATGCAGAGCTAGATGTGAAATGTTAAATTTAAACGGGTCCCCTTTAAAAAAAAAATGATACAAACCTCTGCACAATAATATGCAACCTAAAATCAAAAGAAGACACATTCCACTTCTTGGCAATATGTCCGATCTACAAAGATCTAAGACGCTGTTTAGATTGGGAAGGCTGAGACCGGTCTCACGGTGGTTTCTGGACAAGAGAAGCGGGGGGTCAGGGATGTCGTGAGGCATGAAGAAAACATAAACATCCGACTCATGAGTCTCATTTTGTTGTTGTTTCAATGCGCAAACATTGAAGATGTTGTTGTTTCTATGTGTATTTGGACGCCTCAATTTTTCTAATGTAGACACGATGAGACTTACGAGTCCGGACTCAATTTTCCCAATCTAAAAAGGCTCTAAGAATTGTATATTTCGGAAAGCGTTCATTGACAATGGAAGAAACAAAGAACATTCTAAACGGAGATAATTGGGAAGCTCTTTATCAATATATTAAAATCGCACTTTTGTATCGAAATAGTATCATAACGGAATTTATATAGCTTAAACAAGTACATATAAGATGTCATGTTTTTATTGTAACTTTGGTTTTTTCTTTTCTTTTTCACCTTTCAATATTTAAATACTTTTTAAAAATTGTATAAAAACAAAAATTTTAACGCGTTAATCAGGCAGACGGTATCGCCATTGCCCACTTATTTTATTTTTATTTTATTTTTGTAAACGTATCATTCAAAAAATTATTACTTCTAAAAATAAAATTGAATCTAATCTAATCTACTTAAGACTTATGCCTCCTCTCCCTCTCTCTCTCTCTCTCTCTCTCTCTCTCTCTCTCTCTCTCTCTCTCTCTCTCTCTCTCTCTCTCTCTTTTCACTCCTCGTCAAGAAGATTCTTTGCGGACCCGGGATGCTCTTCTCAAATTACAGGGGTCAATGTGAATTGTATAAAAAAGATTATATACTATGTTTCCACCAAAGGTTTATCTCAATTCAGATTTAATAAATATATTTGGTGTTTCCACCGCACAAAAAGATTTAAAAATGATTTACTTTGACAGCACCTTTAAAAATGCAATTGGTGTTTCATTTTTTCTAATGATGAGGAAGTGAGATACTTACTTACTTACTTAAGGTGGCGCTACAGTCCGGGGTGGACCAGGGCCTCAACCAACAAGCTTCTTCCAGCCGGCTCGGTTTCTAGCTAGCTGTCTCCAGTTTCGCACGCCAAGTTGGTTGAGGTCCTCTTCCACTTGCGTGCGCCACCTTTTACGCTGTCCACCTCTACTGCGTTGTCCCACGGGGTTGGATTCAAAGACTTTCCGGGCCGGAGCATTGGTGTCCATTCGCTCTAGATGACCCAGCCATCTCAGTCGTTGGCTTTTCACTTTTGTGGCTAGGTCGGTGTCGCTGTACAGCCCATACAGTTCGTTGTTGTATCTTCTTCTCCATTCCCCATCTATGCAGACGGGACCAAAAATCACCCGGAGAATTTTCCTCTCAAAACAGCCTAACGCCTTCTCATCCACTGTTAGCAGTGTCCATGCCTCTGCACCATACATCAGGACCGGGATGATAAGCGTCTTATACAGGGACAGTTTAGTTGCTCGAGAGAGGGCTTTGCTTCTCAATTGCCTTCTTAGCCCAAAGAAACAGCGATTGGCAAGAGTAATTCTTCGTTTGATCTCAGCGCTGGTGTCGTTCGCTGAGTTTATAGCGGATCCTAGGTAGACAAAGTCTCTGACTACCTCAAAATTATAGCTGTCTATAGTGACGTTCTGTCCGAGACGTCGGTGTTGGGTGTCCTTTCTTGTGGACAGCATATATTTTGTTTTGCTTTCATTCACCGTTAGACCCATCTTCTTGGCTTCCTTCTCAATGCTCACAAAAGCACCACTGACATCACGCTTTGCTCGTCCGATTATGTCAATGTCGTCAGCGTAAGCGAGTAATTGGACGGACTTTTGAAAGATTGTGCCTCTGGTGTTGACGTGAGAGTTTTGCACTATTCTTTCAAGAACGATGTTGAAGAAGTCGCATGACAGCGCGTCGCCTTGCCTAAAACCTTTTTTGACATCAAAGGTGTCGGTGAGGTCTTTGCCGACCTTGATGGAGCAGCGTGCATTCTCCATCGTCATCCTGCACAAACGGACGAGTTTGGCAGGGATGCCAAAACTAGACATTGCTCTATATAGCTCGTCTCTATAGATGCTGTCATACGCGGCCTTGAAATCGATAAAAAGGTGGTGGGTATCGATTTGGAACTCCTGGGTTTTCTCCAAGATCTGCCGTAGTGCGAATATTTGGTCGATGGTGGACTTCCCTGGCCTAAAGCCACACTGATATGGACCTATCAGGTTGTTGACGAATGGCTTCAGGCGTTCACAAAGTACGGCAGAGAAGATCTTGTAGGCGATATTAAGAAGACTGATGCCTCTGTAGTTGGTGCAGTCCAGAGGATCGCCTTTCTTGAGGATGGTGCAAACAATACTGAGGTTCCATTCATCGGGCATGCTTTCTTCCGACCATATTTTACAGATGAGCTGGTGCATACTCCTAACCAATTCATCGCCAGCCGCTTTGAATAGCTCAGCCGCAAGGCCATCAGCTCCAGCAGCTTTATTGGACTTAAGTTTAGATATTGCTATCCTCACTTCGTCAAGATCGGGTGGACGGAATTGTTGGCCTACGTCGTCCAGGTTGAATGGTGCAATTTGCATGGTAGCGGAATTCGGTTCGTCATCGCCGTTATACAATTTGCAGAAATGATTTTTCCATATCCTCAGCACCGACTGCGATTCCACCACGATGTTTCCCTGATCGTCCTTGCAGGCTTCGGTTCGGGGTTTGTAACCTTGGGAGGTTCTTTTTACTTTTTGGTAAAACTTCCGAACTTCATTCCTGCAGTGGCATCCCTCTAATTCCTCGATCGCGCGCTTCTCATGCTCTTTCTTTTTCTTTCTAAGAAGCTTGTGTTCCTCTTTCCTCTTCTGCTCGTAGAGCTCGCGAGCAGCTCTGGTCCTTCTATGCAGCGCCGCTTTGTATGCCTGTTGTTTGGCTGCATGTACTTGCCGGCATTCCTCGTCGAACCAGGGGTTTCGCTGTGGTGGTCGTGCGAAGCCCAGCACGCTTGAGGCGGCATCTCTGATGGCTTCCCGGCAGTTTTTCCACTGGTTCTCGATGTTTGCAGTTGGCGGCAAAGGACTAGTTAAGAGGGCGCGAGAGACTCGATCGGAAAAGGACCTGGCGATTTCTTGCGACTGTAGCCGTCCGACGTTGAACTTCCTGACAGTATTTCCCTGTTTTGGCTTTGGTCTGGATATCCGTAGCATTACCTTTGCTACAACGAGGTAGTGGTCCGAGTCAACGTTGGCTCCTCGGAACGTTCGGCTGTATCTTCCGATTGTGCCACCAAAGACGTCTTCTCTTCCTAGTTTGGCATTAAAATCACCCAAGACAATTTTAATGTCATAGCTAGGGCATTGCTCATATGTCTTGTCCAGGAGCTCGTAGAACTCGTCCTTGGTGTCGTCATCTTTCTCCTCTGTGGGGGCATGCGCGCATATCAGGCTGATGTTGGCGAATTTAGCCTTGATGCGAAATGTCGTGAGGCGTTCGTTCACATAATTGAAACTCAAGACCTCTTGCCTCAGTCTGCCTCTAACAACAAATCCACATCCAAAAAGACGCTGCCCTTGTGGTCGGTAACAGTCACCGTAGTATATATCGCAGTCTTTCAGTTTTCTTTTGCCCGGCCCAACCCATCGCACTTCTTGGATGGCGGTGATGTCTGCTTTGTAGCAGTCTAGGGCCTCCGCTAAATGTTCGGCTGCACGTGGTCTATAGAGAGACAGAACATTCCACGTGCAGATCCGAAGTTCGTTGTCCTTATTTCGTTTGCTAGGTTCGTCAACAGTAAATCCGTCCGTATCCGAGGCTTGTTGATGCTTCGCAACTAAAAATAGCTTTACGTGGCCGGGAAGTCACCCCGACGGCACGACCCCCAACCTGGAGGACCAGACCCTATATATATAACTCCAAGGGCGGGGAGCCGGATTAACCGCGCCTTATAGGCCTGAGCTCCGAATATGTCGTAGTAGCCCGTATAAGGTGTTCACTAAGTAGTTCAGCCTTACTGGAACTGTAGACGCCACCGTTGATTCCATCTTGAGAATTCTTCCGCTGCCGCCTGGATGAAGGAGAAGTGCCTTAGTGGGAACACTCATCCCCCCCTCTCTCGTTTGCTGCCCCCTAAAACCGTCCACAGGGATTGGAACCCCATCTTCAGTTAAAGGTACTAGGCACCCGATGTTCACCATTTGGAGGTGAGAGTAGGAGTTGATAGACAGAGGTAAGCTTTGAAAAAAAGCTTGTGGACGCTTGTGTCCTCTTGAATGCACCGTGTCTACCCTTTGAAGGAAGTGAGATAGAATGTTTCATTTGTGAAGAACTGAATTCAGCCATGAATGAATCCTTTAGCGCCATACAAGACTTGGTTCGTTCGATTTGTAAAAGTAGGAAGATTTAACAAGATCAGTTTCTAATCTCCAAGATTGAATGTTAGCCTGTATTGGCATAAATTACCGAGGAGGATCTCACCATCTGCGAAGATTTGAACTTTTACACGTTAATTTCCATAGAACAAACTACGGTATACATGAGCCTCTTAACCGCATGTGCATGATTTTTAATTTAAACGACTCCTCTGTTGATTTTAACATAAGTAAGATGGCATTAAAGAAAGTATTTCGAACCAGTGCTCCACGGTCGTGATTCTTTTTACTTCTTGAAGCTATGACTTAAATATTTTGTATATTGTTTAATTATGTATGCATATAATTTTTTTTGTTTAATTTTGTTAATTTATTACTATATTATTATCCATGTGTTAGATTGCCTTTTTTAATAACCACTAACACAAGCACTTATGATGAGCCTCTGATTGTAGGTTGCAGCTTGCTCTAAGCTCACTACTACTAAGAATCTGAAGTGTTATAAAAAAGATTTACGAAATATATTTGTATGGTAAATCTTCAAGATTTAAAAAAGATTTAAGGTAAATCTTATTAAATCTCAGATTAGCGTTAGGTGGAAATGTAGCAAAAGAGTGATACTAGAAGTGATTTCTAATAGAAAGAGTATTAATGCGGAAAATTATCAATCGTTTGCTCATGAAACTGCTTTAGTTTATACGGATTGGTATGCTTGGAATCTTATTTCATCAACCATGCATAAGGTTTTAGTGCATGGTGCCAAATTAATTTCAAGTGCAATATTGATCAATTGTCAGAGGAAGCAACAGAATCCCATAATAAGAACTTGCGTGATTATAGATTGCGTCTAATAGGGATGTATTAAATAAAATAGAATGGCTTTCATGAACTTCATTTCCATGCATTATTTATAATAGCAGAACCAGGCAGCATAAATAAAATAAACAATTTTCGCCAGAGGCACTGAATCTCATAACTCGGGAAACACTACTCTCATCCTCTCTTATGCTGTTTAAAAATCTTCTTTTTTTTCAAAAAGCAGGTACATATTTACAAAAAACAGTTTGTACCTGCCATATAGGTACTATAAGACAAGTTATGGACTCGTGAGATAACAATCAAACATGACATTACGATGATAGAGAACACTAACACAATGGGTGGCACAATTCCGTCTGTCTATCTGTCTGTCTGTCTGTTCTTCTACAGCCTGAACGGCTTAATGGATTTTCTTCAAACTTGGTACATAGCGGTTTTTAGTGATTATGCCCACACTGAGGGAAAAACCTATGCACTCAGCACAAAGATTTGTATGTAAAAGTTATGTACCGAAGTTTGTATGGGACTGCCATAATAGTTATATTTACTGAGTGGATTCAACGTGCACTGGTTACATTTGAAATTATGGGTCGAAAGAAATCACCAAAATATATGTATTCAGTATAAAGAAATTGTATTACTTGCATTGAATATAGATCATATTGACTCAATATATAATGTTGTATTGGCTAAACACTATCTAAAACTCTATTACAAGCATCGTGTGTTTATTCAATATTTATGTAGCAAACATTTAAAAAACTGCCATCAATTAAAAAACAAAACATAAACCACAGCAAGTTATCCGATGGCTACAAGCAACGTGTATTCAGTAAATATTTAAGTATAGAAATATCTGAAACTCACCATCTATCCAAATAAAAACGGTTACTCATATTACAGCGAATAATGCAATGAGTATAAGCAACGTGTATTGATTCAATATTCATGTAATAACATTTAACCAGTACACCAAGTCATGCGCTGAGTATAAAGGTACGTTTGTTCAGTCTATATTATAAGTAAAAGTATCATAAACTCCCAACAAAAACTATAACCGCTACATAAAGATATTATTACTCAAACAATAAAAGTGACTTCAACTTTTTATAAAACAACAACTATTTAAGTGATTTAAATTTTAAATACCTGCCTACTGATTTGATTTTTTGCACCTGGTATCTTAATATAAAGCCACTTGGGATTTAAGTGATTATTTTTTTTTACATAACTCGGTAAGTTGTTTCTAACTTCTTTAAGAATTATATTTTGTATGTATAATATGTATGTATGTGTGTAAATATTATATTTTCTTAACTTTTAATTTAATTTAGATATTATAAATGAAAGTCACTTTGTCATTAGTCAGTTAAGAACAGTTACACTTTATAAGTTTTGGAAATTTCAATTTTTGCATTCAAAATGTTTATACTACATATTTTTGCTGTTCTTCTAGAAAATAAAAACTTGGTATACAACACATTTCATGAAAACTTCATTTCTTAAGACTTTTTCATATGTTTAAATGCATTTAAATTTTTTGTTACTTATATCTACCGATTTCTTTCTTTTTTTAGCTATAATTGGAGAAGACGTTTTATATCCGTCGAAAATTTTCGTTTTTTTTTTGACGGAAATGAGCAGCATGTCAGGAGCTATTGATTGTTGTTTCAACGTATACCACGTTTTGAACGTCAAGTACCCAGCCGACTGCTTAAACGTATGGGGTTTCTTCCAAATGTATAAACCAATGTTAAAAGGCAAAAAGCGTAATAATTATAATTAATTATCAAATTCAGTTGCAACTGATAACCTTATTGTAACTTTTGAACGAATTTCTAAGCAACAAACATGTACATAAATCCTAATCAGTATTATATTAAAGAAAAAATTATATACAAAAGCTAAAATTTTAATTTTTATTTCATTCGGAAAAACAAGATTTTTTTTACATTGATGCTAAATATAAATTAAAATTCCAATTTCCAAAAAGGCCTTATGACTATTACAATCCATGAGAAGACAGAGTGATTAATGTTACGTTTTTATTTAATGTGTACATATAATATTTGCATTTATGTGAAGAGTGCATTAAAAATGTATTCACTAAACAAATATTTTCTCATCACAGGTAACTTTAACATAATTATGTAATGAATAAATAATTCTTTACTCATCACAGGATTCCTAGCCTTATTTATGTACTGAATACAAAAAATATTAGTTCTTATGTAATCAGTGCAAACAATCTATGCTCACTAAATTATTTTATATTCATCACAGATAAAAGTAACGCATTTATGCAATGAGTACATATAATATTTGTATTTATGTAATGAGTGCATTAAAAATGTACTCACTACCCAATTATTTGCTCATCACGGATAAATTTTACGTAATTATGCCATGAGTAAATAATTCTATACTCATCACAGGATTATTAGCCTTGTTTATGTAATGAATACAACAAATATGTGTATTAATGTCATCATTGCAAACAATTTGTACTCAGCAAATAATTGTGTACTCATCACAGATAATTGTAAAGTATGAATGTAATAAGTAAAGATAAAATGTGTAACGGAACCGCTTTTCCTAAACCACTTAATGCGATGTCATGCTCTTTAAATGAGTTTCACTGATGCACAGGACCAAAATTGTACCCAAAGAAAGGTGGCTTAGGTTGTCCAGTCAGCAGAGTGCGGTTAGGCACGCTAGCGATGGCCATTAAGGCTTGCTCGTCGGAGGGGTGGGATCTTGCACCCGCTACTGGACTGCCGTTTACTTTAAACGTGCCTGAATGATTATCAAGAATACAAGAAAAACTAAAAACTACTAAAAATCACCTGTCTTATCTAATAACCCTCCTTTTGGGAACTTAAGGTGTACTTAGTTCCGGAGTGTAACCCTCCCACTGTTTATTGCACTAGGCAAAAACTCCATAGTTACCGCACCACTCCAAATTCACTCACGATAACCCCTAAATTGAAGTCAAGGTAAAATTAAGCCTGACTTATCTCTCCACCGTCGAATCTACCCTTCTTCATCCCACTTCTCTAAGCTCACTTAAGAATCTCAAACACTCATCATTGTGTATGACAGTAATACTTTAAAAATTTCATCCATCAATACAATTCATAATATTTATTTAACTCAAATAATATAATCCTAATAATACATTCAGATTTCATTTATGATTTCATGTAATTAAACAAACAATAAATTTAATAAAACCAGAAAAAGAAAAAAAAACGCGTATACGCCCCAGTGGTCAATTCATATTTTTTCTTGATTAGGTTATTGTTCTATGTTTTCCATAAAAAAAAAAATAGTATTAACTCTGGACATAGTTCATTCCAATTCTTAATTCTAATAACATCTAATATCTAAATAATGATACTTTAAAAAAAATCTACATTTAGAAAAACGGTTGTAAATAAAATGGAAATAATCGTTAAGCTCATAGAAAATGAAATAAAAGGTCATTAACCTCCTGTATGGTTCTCTCAGTAATTTGTTGAGGTAGGTTATGGTTTCAATTATGAAACTTAAAATATGCAACAGTAGTTACAGTTCTTTTGACACTCTTATCATCATAGTATGTTAAATTTTATGTTTATTTTTTTTGGTAGTTCTAATTTTCATTCAATGATTAATTATGTACTCTTTCTTAACTCATTTAATCTCCTCATGCACATGTTAAACAAAACAAAAAAATGCATACTCTTAAAAACTTATTAACATAGGATACTCACCGAATCTCTCCTCCAGCGAAGTAGTGCGCACAACTTGTTGGCGGGTAACGGGTATCGGGATCAGGGCTGTCGTTTCACTTTTTCAGAAAGCAGTACTTCGAGGAAAAAAATAGCAGTACACAGCAGTACGGCAGTAATATATATATATACAAACATAATTGTTAATGCATTTAATTTTGTTTAAATGTATATATTGCTCATTAAAAACTATCACATACGCGCCCATTACCTATTTAACTCTAGCGCACTGCAATGGTGGTATCAAAAAGTTTTCGTTACATAAAAAACTCTTGTTATGTTTGTGCACGTTTTTCTCAAAATCTGTTGCTTTTAGGAAAAAAGATAATATTTTTGGGTAGAATTTTATGAGCTACATAAAATATTTATTGTAATTATTTTTTTCTTTTCCCCTCCTTAATATACCAAATTTGACCCGCTGCAACTTCATAAGTACATAGGTACCTATAGGTTTAGATAATTTTACTGCCTAAAAGTAAATTTTCGTCATTTTGTCGTAAAATGAAATTCCATAAGGTTATTAAGTAAATTGAAACCACTCCTTTTTTCCAGATGGAGGCCTTACTTAGCCTGGACACCACAATAGCTTGGTTTATAATGAGAAAACGTAGCGAAACACATATAGTACAAAAAATATTGCTGATCGATTAATGCTATTTTAATAAATTTTTTGACTTAATTTGCTACTCCATAAAAATCCTGCATGATTAACTTTTAATCTATTGGTTGTATGAAGAAAAAGCATGGTAATTTTTTTTTGGATAGAATTGAATAATTTTACTTTAATAAAGGTATCATTCCAAAAAGTTGATAGTTTTCGTGAATTTAGCAAAAAACTGAATTTTACACTTTTTACTTCTCAAAAAATTCTTTCTTCTGCCAAAATTTAGGGTGGTTTTGGAAATTGCTCAGGAAGTCAAAACAAAAATTCAGCTTTGTAGGAGTTTTGTGGAAGAACATAAAAGTCTAAATTTCCTGGGCTAGAGATCCATTAATATAATTTAACAAAGCTTGACAGATGGGTTAAAAACTACATTTTGACGTGTGTGGAATATTTCATTTCAAATGACTTCAAAATGTCCATAAACCTCCTTTTTCGGGTCATAAAAGAAAATCTGAAAAGTTCCAGAGTTTCAAATTTTTTACTTGTGATCAGTGGTGACGCGTGAATGAAAAATATAGTCGTTCACTTCATTTATTTTTATTTTCTTATGATTTAAGTTTGCACAAATTTTGGTGTTATGTACCTACTAGTATTTTTATTCAAATTTTCTCGATTTGTTTAAAAATATTTGCACTACACTTTTGTGAGATGAACTGTTTTCCTCAATTTTTTTTCAATAATTGTCCTAGAAAAGGTAGATTTTAAATCTTTTAACTTAAGCAAAAGATTTTCAAATAGATAATTCATAAGTTTCTGAAAAAATTTGCATTTAATTTTTATAGATGCGATGTAAGAATAAAAACAATGGTTTAATGAAAGAAAAATGTAGTTAAAAACGATTTAAAAAAATTTCCTACAAAAATATATGAAAAGATTCAACATCATAAGGAAATTGACAAACAAAATCATAAGAAATTGTTCTACTTCAAACAACGCCTATAGCTGCAAAATTAAAAAAAATTCAATAAGGACCTACTTTCTCTTTTTATGCACCTATCTTCTTTTTTTCAAAAACCTAATACCTACATATTCAAATTTCTAAAACAGTCTCCTTATTTTAGACACTTTTTTTTCTTAAATTTCTATTTTGGAATAATTAGCTAAAAAACCCTTCTTTACTGCAGGGTCATATTCATAAATATTATAATATATGAGCCTATAATATAATTTTTACTTTTGTTCTACCACCCACCCACTTAGCTATGGTAATTTTCGACTTCATGTTACCTACCTTAATTTTTTCATGCACTCAATTTTGCTTTGAAATTTAACTCTTCTTAAAGAACCCAGAGAAAATTCACATGAAAAAACTCAATCCCTCGAACAAATTTCCCATTTCGTTCATATTCTTCTTGCACGAATAGCAAAAGGCATCATATATACAACCACTCATACTTTGCCCACCCATCCATCCTATATCGAACACAAAGCACAAAAAACCTTTGCTTAAATTCGTTTGAAGTTCGAACCCACCACTACCATCAAAAACCATACCGACCAAACACCAAACATACAAAATTTGAGTATATTGACTTGAGCAAATCTCACCACACTTGCTTGAATTCGTTCACAGGTAATTTGAACGAATAGGTCGGTAGTATTTTGGTTATACTTTTTTTGTTGTCTGTATGCTTTTAGTGGTTACATTTCGTTCACAATTCATGTGAACGAGTTGAAGGTTAAAAATGAGTAGGAATTTTGGTGTCGCAGTAGCAGGTTTTTTTGTTTGTTTGTATTTAAACTGCGTGCACAAAAGGGTTGCACGAGTTGGAAAATTGGAATTTTGAGTGCGAAATTGGCTCAAACTAGTAGAAAAGCAAAAGAATTTTGTGGGTGGTTAAGTTAATTTAATAAACTTTTATCATAATAATTTTATCTGAAAGCTAGTCGTGCATGAACGAATTGAACAATAGGACGCCTAGCCACTGCTTGTGATATACAAGCAATGCCTAAACGACAAACTATGCACTCGTAAAAAAATGTACCGCGAGATTGTGTTCAATAAATCTACGACTTTTTTAATTTATTTATTTTAAAGTTTTTTGGATAGGATTATGACTTGCAAATGTTCTGTGAACAAATTTTCAAAAAAGCAGTACTTTGGTCGAATTAGCAGTACGGCAGTACGGAGTCTCAAAAAGCAGTACAAATACTTCAATTGCAGTACTTCGACAGCCCTGATCGGGATGAGTTTCTTTCTAAACTCTTTTACTTTAATTAGCTAAATTTAAAACAAAAAACTATGTTTATCATATGTATGTATAGGTGATCATGAGTGAGTTGGAATTTATACTTATCTTTTAGCAAATCTCTTAACATTGAGTGACTACCATTTGAGAGTACCATACATTTTCATATTAACTCAAAAAAAAAATATAATAACAAATATCAGTTGCTTTCTGGACTCCGATGGTGATGGTTGTTAAGGTAAGTAATGGTTATGATGATGACGGCTTAAATTGGATGACGAGGTGAGTAATCGCAGGTAAGTAAATATGCATAGAATATACATATATATATTTTGTCTGCTGTGCTACTATAGTCGAGTCGAAACTCCCACGGTAGTCTGCTCAATTTTAAAATCGATGATGCCTTAATTAAAACACAATTCGCACTTTAAACTTATATGTTTAAGCTGGCCTTAGTTGGACATCTGCGTGGTTCCAAAGGTACCCTTGCGATCCCTATAGTGTTTGCCTCACTGGCTGGCCATGCGCCGACGACGACACACGTGGCCTTGGCGACACTCGCAAAGTACCAGCCAGCAGGTATTTTCGAACTTGGGAAATGTGCGTTCGAATGTCACTTGTTCCTACGTTAGCACATATGTAAAAAAAAAAAACTAATCAGAAAAATATAAAGGAGAATTTTTTGATAAAGATAACCTTACCAGATTGGATCTGCGGTATTTCGCTTATAACACGTAAAAGCGCGGTTAAGAGCGTGATTTTCTTGGCTGAGGAATTGATCTTATAGGATTGGCTTACGCCAGTCCGTGTGTGCGAAGCACCTTTTTTATAGTTTCGGGACACGGACGGAGAAGGAGCTTAGGAAATTTAATAATCCTATGCCTAGCACGAAATATGTAAAATATAAAAACTCAAATTCAGTAAAATTAAAATCTTAACCATCTTACGATTTGAGGTCCAAACTCTGGAGCTTACAAAGCTCTGTTTCGCTTCAATGCGATAAATTATTTTAGAAATTTTAATTTAGGTAATATGTGTTACAATAAATTAAATATTTTTTAATCAAATTCCTTTCTTGGATGGTATGGTCGCGATGAATTTCTTCTTACTATGTGTGACGGAGTAAGATCTTCACGTGACGATGGTTTGGGTGGAAAAGGAAATAATTTTTGTGATATATACTTAGGTATGGTCATCTGGTATGAAGTGAGATCGAAACGATACTCGATTACTCAAAGAAAAATCAAAATGAAACCAATAAGTGGCAGCGTTCGTGCATGTATAATTGAACGAAACATTGACTAAAGTTGCATACAAAAATTTTTGGTGAGGTTGTGGCCCATACAAATGTACCTACTACATAATTATTTACTCATTTATGTAAAGACTACATAGAGTATCTATATTTATGTAATGAATCCATAGATACTGTACTCACTACATACTCATCCAGTAATATTATTGTGATGGGTATAAGGAATATATATTTATATTTAATGAATGTGTAAAATCTTTACTCACTACATACAAATTTTTTCAACACAGATAACCGCCATACATTAATGTAGTGAATCCATGGCATATTTATATAAATATAATGAGTGCATGGAAAAATGCATACAACAGACGCAAATGTATGTAATGGGTCAATTAGGTACCTATATTTATTTAGTGGATGCATAGAATGCTGCATCGAACCTGTACTCACTAAACAACCATGTACTCATCACAGACAACCCTCATGGATTTATGTGTTGACTCAAATTGAACATTATTATTTATGCAATGATTCTATAGACGCTTTACTGAGTACATAATTACGAAAATTATCACGAGATATCCGACAGTGTTTTGTGCAATGGGTCAATAGATTCTTCATTGACTATACATCATGCAAATAAATGTATGTACACAGTATAGATTTCATAATGGAATCAGTACACAGTTTTATGTGTGCAGAAAAATATGGGATGAGTCAATACATTTATGGGCTATGTGCATACATTTTTCCCACATCTTTTTTTCATTTTTTTTAGAACCAAAATTAACTGTTACCTCCCATACAATTTTTTTTTAGCAATTTCGTATTTTTCTCAAAAACGGCTCCAGAACTTTTCATACAAAAAATCAATAAATTAGTTTTAGGAAAGGCTTCCTTTGGGTGGAAAACCATTTTTCAAAAAATGGTTATTAATGGTATTACCTCTCAAAGAAACATTTTTTTTAATTTTTGATTTTCTTTAGAACGGTAAGACTGATTACAATATTTTATTTTTTTTTTGTGTTCTAAAATTAAAAAAAAAATATTTGGATTTAAAAAAAAATGTTTCAAATTTTTTTGTGAAAATCAAATATTGCGAAAACGAAATGATCGATTTTTTTGAAACTCGATATTTAAGAGTTTTTTAGTATACTCTCTAAAATGTTTTTAGAAAAAATTTTACATTTATGAAAAAATAATGGTACCTTCCATACAAAAGTTAAAAAAACCGCAAAGGAAAATATTTTTTTTCTCAAAAACGACTCCTACGATTTTGATTAAACTTTTTCCATATATTTACAAACTACTACCAAAAATTATAAAATTTTGCACTCGCAACTATTAACAGTACCTGTCATAGAACGTTTTTCTTTTATTTTGAGTTGTATGTATCATTATCGGCTGAACGGATTTAGATAATTTTTATTTATGTACAAATTTCAGATAACATTAAATAATATTGCATATCAAAATTTTCCACAAAAGTTTTTGACAAAACGGGTTAACAGTTTTTTTGTCTGCACATAGATTTATATACTTTAGATTTGCATTCCAAAATTTGTCCTTAAAAATGTTATAAGAAATTTATATTTAAAAACTAATATTAAAATTTTTTTTTAATCTTACAGACAGAGAAACTTGTCTCAAAACGTTACACTCTTGAAACATTACATATAATTAATAACAACAACAAAATGAACAGAAAACAAGACACGCAAAACATCTCTGCTGCCTATTGCGCTCTCATCTCATATTCGTAAATGCCATTTCAAAAGTTTCTTTGATTATTAAATAGACTCAACTTCATTTGAAGTTCCATTTATTCAATTTTAATGATTTAATAATCACTGATAATCTTAAATCTTAATGCTTAACTTCTAAGTAGTGAGTGTATTTCTTATTGTTTTAATCATTATTGCTTTCTAAATTGTAACAAATGTATTTTTGTCTTAATAAAGTTCCCCTGAGGAAGGCAGCAACCAAAACGACGGGAAAGCAAATGTAACTTTTGTTTCATTGCCAAAAACAAAGTGACCAAAAAAGCCGAAGGAAAGATTTTATTAATCACTTCCACTCATCTTATATATTCCATCTTAAGTATTTTAAAAAACCGCTTCAACGATTTTAAACTTATTTTTTTATGCAATCATATTCAATCAAGAATTAAAATGACACTCTTTTTTTCACCTCACTGTGAAAGGAGTTGTTCAAAGGGTAGACATGGTGCATTCAAGAGGACACAAGCGTCCACAAGCTTTTTTTCAAAGCGAACCTCTGTCTATCAACTCCTACTCTCACCTCCAAGTGGTGAACATCGGGTGCCTAGTACCTTTAACTGAAGATGGGGTTCCAATCCCTGTGGACGGTTTTAGGGCGCAGCAAACGAGAGAGGGGGGGAGGAGTGTTCCCACTAAGGCACTTCTCCTGTATCCAGGCGGCAGCGGAAGAATTCTCCACATGGAATCAACGGTGGCGTCTACAGTTCCAGTTAGGTTGAACTACTTAGTGAACACCTTATATGGGCTACTGCGACATATTCATAGCTCAGGCCTATAAGGAGCGGTGTATCCGGCTCCTCACCCTTGGAGTTATACTAAGGGTCTGGTCCTCCAGGTTGGGGGTTGTGCGTCGGGGTAACTTCCCTACCACAGAAAAACAAACTGGTTCCGAAACGACCACAAGCCTCGGATATGGATGATTTTAATGTTGACGACCCCAGCAAACGAAACAAGGACAATGAATTTCGGATCTGCACGTGGAATGTCCGGACCTTAAACAGGCCACGTGCAGCCGAACAACTAGTGGAGAGCCTGGATAGGCTAAGGGCTGACATTACAGCCATCCAGGAAGTGCGATGGGATGGAGAGGGCATACGAAGGATGAATTCGTGTGACATCTACTTCGGCGAGTGCTGCAAGGAGCAGGGTCAGCGGCTTTTTGGGTGTGGTGAGGGGAAGACTTAGGCAAGAAGTCTTAGGCTTCAGAAATGTAAGCAAGCGCCTGGCCACAATCCGCATCAAGGCGAAATTCAAAAACATGACGTTGATCTGTGCCCATGCCCCAACGGAAGAGAAGGATGACTCAACCAAGGAGGAATTCTACGATCTCCTTGAGAGAACGTATGATAGGTGCCCCAAGTACGACGCCAAGATTATTCTTGGCGACTTCAACGCCAAGATCGGAAAGGAGGGCATCTTTGGTTCGATAGACACAGCCTGCACGACAACACTTCCGGTAACGGACTCAGGCTGATTGACTTTGCAGCGGGGCGAAATGTCATCATAGCAAGCACTCCATTGTCCATTCCCACAACTCAATATACACAAAGGGACCTGGCGGTCTCCGGATCAACGAACCGTCAACCAGATTGATCATGTTGCGATAGACGCAAGACATGCTTCCAGTATCCTTGATGTCCGAACGTTCCGAGGTGCCAACATAGACTCGGATCACTACTTGGTGGCAGCTCAAGAACGAATGCGGATATCCATGACGCCACAACAACGAGCGGATGCTGTGAAAAGATTTAACGTCGCGAAGTTAAAATCGCAAGAGGTCGCCAGGACTTTTGCAGACCGCGTTTCTCTTTCTCTTAATTTCTCAACAAGCCCGCCACCAACATCATCTGCAGAGGACCAGTGGAAACACTGCCAAAATGCCATCAGGAGTGCGGCCACTGAAGTGCTGGGTTTCACTAGACCACCACAACGAAACCCCTGGTTCGATGAAGAATGCAGGCTGGCGCATGTAGCAAAGAATGAGGCCTACCAATCAATGCTGCAGACTAAAACCAGAGCTGCTGAGAGAGCAGCCCGGGAGCTCTACGGGCAAAAACGAAGGGAGGAACGCCGACTTCTCAGGAGGAAAAAGAGAGAGCATGCGAAGCGGGCGGTCGAATCTATTGAGGACTGTAACGGCAGGGGGGACGTTCGAAAGTTCTACCGAAGGGTAAGGCAATCTACCCAGGGCTACAAGGCTAGAACGGAAGCCTGTCGTGATGAGAGTGGGAATATGGTGGTAGACACACATTCCGTGCTGAGGATTTGGAAGCAGCACTTTTCAAGACTGCTAAACGGTGAAGATGGCCAAAATTCCACTTTAAGGCAGAACACTCCATTCAACCTGGACGATGATGGTCAATATTTCCGTCCACCCGACCTAAATGAAGTGCGGTTAGCGATAGCCAAGCTGAAAGCATGCAAGGCTGCTGGTAAGGATGGCCTGCCAGCCGAGCTATTTAAAGAAGGAGGAGATGACTTGGTAGGGAGTATACACCAACTTATCTCCAAAATTTGGTCGGATGAAAGTATACGGTGAATGGAACCTTGGTATAGTGTGCCCCATCCACAAGAAAGGAGATGCTCTGACCTGTACCAACTACAGAGGTATAAGTCTCCTCAACGTCGCATACAAAATCCTGTCATTTGTGCTATGTGATCGCTTAAAACCGTTTGTCAACGATCTGATCGGCCCCTATCAGTGTGGTTTTAGGCCCGGCAAGTCAACCGTCGATCAAATGTTCACACTACGACAGATTTTGGAAAAAACCCAGGAGTTTCAAATTGATACACACCACCTCTTTATCGATTTCAAAGTCGCATATGATAGCGTAGATAGAGAAGAACTATACAGAGCCATGTCGCATCTCGGCATCCCTGCCAAACTCATCCGCTTGTGCAGGATGACGATGGAGAAGTCTCGCTGCTCCGTTAAAGTTGGTAAAAACACCACCGAACCCTTTGATGTCGAGAAAGGTTTGAGGCAAGGCGATGCGTCATCATGCAACCTGTTTAACATCGTACTTGAAGCAATTGTACGCAACTCGCAAGTCAACAACAGAGGTACAATTTTTCAAAAGTTCATACAACTACTTGCTTATGCAGATGATATTGACATCATAGGGAGAACGAAGCGAGCTGTTACCGGCGCGTTTGCAAGTATTGAATCGGAGGCGGCGAAAATGGGTTTGGCTGTTAATGAGGACAAGACGAAGTATATGCTATCATCGAGAAAGGATTCTCAACATCGTCGACTCGGGCAAAACGTCACGATGGATAGGTACAACTTCGAAGTCGTCAAGGACTTTGTCTACCTGGGCTCCACTATCACATCACAAAATGACATCAGTGCAGAAATCAAACGAAGAATTACTCTTGCCAACCGCTGTTTCTTCGGGCTAAGAAGGCATTTGAGTAGTAAAGCCCTCTCTCAAAGAACCAAGGAGACCTTATATAAGACCCTTATTATCCCGGTCCTGCTGTATGGGGCAGAAGCATGGACCCTGTCAAAAACGGATGAAAATCTGCTTGGGTGCTTTGAAAGGAAAATTCTTCGGGTGATCTTCGGTCCAGTATGTATCGATGGAGTATGGAGGAGAAGATTTAACAACGAGCTTTACGGGCTTTACAGAGACGTCGACCTGGTCAAAAAGCTGAAAATACAGCGGCTAAGATGGCTGGGACACGTGGAGCGTATGGACAGTCATCATCAGTGACATAGTGAGGGCTTTGTCAGACGCAATTTGTATTAAGTTCAGTTCAACTTACATGAATTTTTCAACGAAAATCCACTGTAAACTATATCCAACAAGATTAGAATTCCAAATCATTAAGCTGGAAGTTTTTTTTTTTTTTTGCCCTGGGCCAGGCATAGTTTCTATATAAGAAGGTTTTATAATACAAATTCTATATACTACTGAAATAAATCAGCCAAGTAGAAGACTTAGCATTAAGGATTGGACTTGTTGAATTATTGATTCAAAATAGCTTTTTATGGCCTTTAGTCCTACAAATTGGAGTTTCGTTCGGCTTACTCACTTGAACTCATCAGTGACATAGTGAGGGCTTTGTCAGACGCAATTTGTATTAAGTTCAGTTCAACTTACATGAATTTTTCAACGAAAATCCACTGTAAACTATATCCAACAAGATTAGAATTCCTAATCATTAAGCTGGAAGTTTTTTATTTTTTTGCCCTGGGCCAGGCAAAAAGTCTTCTACTTGGCTGATTTAATTTAGTAGTATATAGAATTTGTATTATAAAACCTTCTTATATAGAAACTATGCCTGGCCCAGGGCAAAAAAAAAAAAAAAACTTCCAGCTTAATGATTAGGAATTCTAATCTTGTTGGATATAGTTTACAGTGGATTTTCGTTGAAAAATTCATGTAAGTTGAACTGAACTTAATACAAATTGCGTCTGACAAAGCCCTCACTATGTCACTGATGAGTTCAAGTGAGTAAGCCGAACGAAACGCCAATTTGTAGGACTAAAGGCCATAAAAAGCTATTTTGAATCAATAATTCAACAAGTCCAATCCTTAATGCTAAGTCTTCTACTTGGCTGATTTATTTCAGTAGTATATAGAATTTGTATTATAAAACCTTCTTATATAGGAGTTGTTTATACTTATTTAATTATCGTATTTAATGCTTCTCTACATTTTTTTTCATTATTTCCATGTTTTTATATACAATTTTCTTAAACCTGCAGTGTCTGAAACATAAGAGCAAGTACGTGACACCCAGTCGTGCATTTTATTTCCTTTGAAATTTTACTTTTCTACGGTGTCGGGAGTGCCCCATAATTTTGATAATCTGTCAGTGAGTCAGTTAGTCAGTCAGTTACGGTTTTTGCAATTTTTGAAGTCCTATATCTCAGCAATTACTAATGCTAAAGTGTTGAAATTTTGTTTTTGCAAATACTGCGAATTCGAAGTTTCTGACTTTATTGGTACTGAAGTTAGAGGGGGGTTAAAAATCGCCTGAGTTTGTTCTTGTAAAAAGGGTGTAGTACCGCGAACTTGGCTCGACACTACCGTGCTCTTTAATTTCTCAGCAAAATTTCTCTTCTTTGCTGCCAAATTCCTGAGGAAACTAATTTTTGAATTCGCTTGTTCACTTTTTGGCAGAGCAAAATTAGCTGAATGCTCTGATCCTCTGATATCTCATTTTCCTGAACATGCCTATTATAGCATTGCATTGTAACAGGTTCTATTGTTTTTAGTTTTAAGTCAATTTTGTGGCAAATCACCTAATCAGCCATCAAACGGAGGAAAATATACCACAGCAAAATCCATAAGAATTATTTCACCTTTAATCCAATCTACACCTACAACATAGTTTCTTATGCGGATCACCCTATATGATAAAATTTTGATTTTATCAGAAGTCCTTTAATTTTGTTTTTAATGTGACTAATTTTTATCAGCTCTTATGAACGCTAAACGTTGCAGCATTCCTTTCAAATAATATATCATAACCGAGAAACCTATTTTAAAGATATGAAATAAAAGAACAACAAAATACCATTATCAAAACACTTTAAAAGAAGTTTGCAATTATTATAAAAGAAGGTACTTAGATTTTTTTCGAGCAGTACATCTTCGACAGTGGATAGGTATTACAGTTTTAATGCATTTTACTCAAGATAAAATAATTTGTTACAAAAGTTTTATATAGTTTTTATTTCGTACTCAGTGTTCTGTGCATTCGGTAAACGGGTCGTTTAAAGTTTAAACAGACAACCAAAATACAAATATTTCAAAAAATTTAATTCTTTTTATCTAAGTTAAAAAGTGCCAATTTTAATAACACAAGACTATTAACATTTATAAATATTCTTGCAAAAGCATTTTTGCGGTAAGTTATACAATTTTTTTAATATTAATATTTAGTGATTTAAAAAAAAAATCATTACTTGGGAACATAATTTGTACTAGATTTACCATGCCCTGTATTCTTTTGAGATACATATATTCTAACCCCAGTTCGAAAAATAGTTTTGTGTTATGTTAATAAATATGTATAGAAATCAAAGGCACGGTAGTGCCCAGCCAAGTTCTTGGTACTACACTCTTTTTAGAGGAATAAACTTAGGCGATTTTCGAACCCCTCTAACATTAATACCTACCAATAAAGTCAAACATTTCCAATTCGCAGTATTTCCTAAGCTAGTCAAGCACAGTCATTGGATTATGGTGGGTGACTTGTGAAATTGACGTTTCGAAGAGCTACTTTTCGGTTTTGCCATATACATATGTAAGTTTCCGACAGCTTATGCTTATTTTACATAATTCTTCCTTGAATCCAGTCCTGTGAAGTTAGCAAAAAATTGTTTAAAATTGAATTAAAAATGAGAGTTCCGGTAGCAAACAAAGAGTTCTAGAGTTTCTCATACTTTTTACTTGCGATTATAGGTACTATAAGGCAAGTTTTGGATTCGTGCAAAAATTTTTTTTTAAGATAACAATCAAACATGATATTACGATGAAATTCTGTCTGTCTGCCTGTCTGTCTGTCTGTCTGTTCGTCTACAGCCTAAACGGCTCGAGCGATTTTCTTCAAACTTGGTACATAGTGGTTTTTGGTGATTATGCCCACACGTTTTTTTCATTTTTTTTTTAGAATTAAAAATAACGGTACCTGCCATACAATCTTTTTTAGCAATTTTACATAATCGTATTTTTCACAAAAACGAGTCGACAACTTTTCCTTAAAAAAATTCAATAAATTTATTTTAGTAAAGACTTTCTTTGGGTGGAAAACCATTTTTCAAAAATGATTATTAATGGTACCTCCCAAAGAACCATTTTTTTTAATTTTAATTTTCTTCAAAACGGTACGACCGATTTCAATTATTTTTTTCACACAGAAGCTTCCAAAAAATGTTAATAGTTTTCTGTACAAAAATTTTTGAAAAACTATTTTTTGGATTTTTAAAAAATGTTTCAAATTTTTTTTTTTTGAAAATCAAATATTTCAAAAACGACATGATCGATTTGTTTGAAACTCGATATTTAAGACTTTTTTAGTACTCTCTAAATTATTTTTAGAAAAAATTGTACATTTATGAAAAAATAACTGTACCTTCGATACAAAAGATAAAAAAACGCAAAGGAAAATATTTTTTTGCTTAAAAACGACTACTACGATTTTGATTAAACTTTTTTATACACTAAAATTAGTACGATCTACTACCAAAAATTATCAAATTTTACACTTAGCAACTATTAATAGTACCTATCAAGGAACGTATTTTTTTATTTTGAATTTTCTCGCTATCGGCTTAACGGATTTAGATGAATTTTTTTATATACAAAATTCAGATAAGATCAAATATTATTGCATATCAAAATTTTCAAAAAAAAAAGTTTTTGGATTTCTAAAAAAAGTTTCAAATTTTTTCTTTGAAAATTCGATATTTCAAAAACGGGTTGATAATTTTTTTTCAAATTTTGTTTTTATATACACATAAATATATACTTTAGATTTGCATGCCAAAATTTATTCTTGAAAATGTTTTAAGAATTTTATATATACAAATTCATTTTTTTAAAAACCGCTCCAACGATTTTAAATTTTTTTTCCCATACAATCACATTCAATCAAGAATTAAGATGGCATTCTTTTTTTCAAACATCAAACTGTCAAAAGAGTTGTTTCAGCCAATTTAAATGTCGTATTTCATGCTTCTCTACATTTTTTTACTCTCATAATTCCCTATTTTAATTTACAATTTTTTAAGCCCACAGTGTCTTGAACATAAGAGCAAGTACGTGCGACCCAGTCGTGCATTTTATTTCAATAGTTCTGGCGAATGGAGTGTTAAAATTTAAAAAAAAAGGTTTTTTTGCTAAGTTCACGCAGCAAGGACTTTTTTGAGAAAAAAAAATTCTGAGCATGTTTTTCACCTTAAAATCAAGAGTGCAAGAGTTCCTAATGAGTTTTAGAAAGAATATGAAGAAAAACGCTAATAATAGAAAATTATTTTTGTTTATGTTTTGTGGACTATTGAATATAATTCAAATTAAAAGTTTTGCGACCTTTAGTCCAAATGCGTTTCGCCCAAGCACAACAGTAGGGCTCATCAGTTAGATGCTGTTGTACCTTGTACCCTTCTAGACGTATTATTTTCAGTCGATGGAAACCGACAACTAATAAAATATACAGCGCTTAAGCACTGTAATCTGTAAGTTATATTTTCTTGGGGTTTTAGAAAGAGTTCTACAAAATTGGAAATATTAGGGCAATTTAAGGTGCCCATTGACTTAGAACCAAAAATTTTAAAAATTCAAAAAAATAAAAAATAAAGAGTTCTGACTAGAGTTCCCGATAGCAAACAAAGAGTTCTGAACATCCTAAATTTGCGAAAGCCTAGTACGCAGATCGAGCAAAGACAAATTTATCTCTACATTTTTTTCTAGAGACAAATTCTGAAGGTGTAGAGATAAAAACAAAAGTCAAATGAGAACAGTAGCGTAGTTAGAAATTTAAAAAATTATAAAATATCTTTCATTTGACATAAATTTGAAATTTTTACCAGAAATCAGAAAGCATTTGCAGAGCAAGAAAAATTGATCGCATGCGCATGATAAGGAACAATATAATGTGGATGGATGAAAATACCTTTAAAAGGTCTGAAATTTCCAGTTTTTTTTTTCTCTGGAAAAGGGTGATTCTAGGGCAATTTGGTAACATTTGGATCAAAATAGACTTTTTCCGTCAAAATATAGCTTCTCTGTTAAGCCATCAACTGTCAAATTATATTGAAGGATCACTGCGATGTAAATGGATTAAAAAACTTCTTAAAATTCCAAAATTTTAGAAGGTTTCTTACTTCTCCGGGAAAAAGTGATTTAGGGTTTGACATTTGGATCAAATTAATTTTTCGTTCAAAATAGTTTATTTTTCATCTCTTAAGCCATCAACGGTCAAATTCCATTAAGGGATGGATGTGCTGTCGATGGCTTAAAAAACTCTGCCAAAATCATAAATGTTCACAATTTTATTACTGCTCCCAAAATCCAATTAAATTTGAAAACTCTGTTTGTTGATTCCAACCATCTCGATTTAACTCGGTTTAGGAATCAATTTAATTTTTGTATTGAAAAAAATATTTTCCGTATCTGAATGTGGCCCTTTTGTACCATTTTCCATTGGCTACGCCACTGACTGATTAAAAACAGCTGTTCTATTTATTCTATTCTCATTCCATGTCATCATTTTCTGTACGCATTTTATATTTTCTTCCATCGTGCGTCCTCACAACGTCTTAATAATGGAAAAAATGAAACGGGGAGATAATTGTAGTTTATAAAAAGCGAAATATATACAAAACGTCACAATTTGTCCGGAAAAATAATGCTTCGAGCATTCTTTTTCCGCGCAAAATTAAGTGGAGACTTTCTTTTACCTTTTCACGTCACCGGTTACAACTGTCAAATTTTGCGTTGGAGCTGCGCACTGGTTGGAAAAAAATCCGAGATAAAATTTGCTCTGGGAAAAATTTTATATGGGAGATAAATTTGTCTCGATCTGCGTACTAGGCTTAACTTTTGAAAAATTCGTTTGCTGTCGGGAACTCTAATCAGAACTCCTTTTTTTTTTTTTTTTTGGATTTTGAACATTTTTGGTTCTGAGTCAATGGGTACCTCAATTTTCGAATAACTTTTGAAAAATTAGTTTTAGAAAAAAAGGTTATGTGGAAAATGTTCACAACTCTTTGTTTGCTATTAGTGGGGCTGTTAGTGAGGCCAACCTTTCATTTTGACCTGACGGGTTAAGCTTCAGTATACGAAAAGAACATGTCCTAAGGTAAATTTTAAGAAGTGTTGCTACTATGGCAACACTGTCAGAGTGCAGTAAAACAGGGTTACCACCCGACTAGAAAGGGTCTGTAAGCTAAAACTAGCCCTTTCTTTCATCCTGACGGATTGAGTTTTTGTTTAATAATAGTCGATAAGCTGATGTAACTTTTAAGAATTATTGCGACGGTGGCATTTGGAGGAGAAGGGTTGCTAACATACCACATTTAAATCCCGCAGTCTTTTATATATTGGCCTGTGGATCGAGAACCAAGCATCGGAAGAAACCGCGAGAGGTCTCGTTGGATTCATCATACTTACAAATATAGGAAAACATTATTCGTTTACCTTCTTCTCTTTTCCATGTGCGTAGGGGGGCGGGGAGGTGTGTTAATGCGTTTATAGAATTTTCTCATAAATGGTGTATACTTGACCATAGATAGGGGTATCGATGAATTGGGCTCGGCTTCAGGAACATGTTATTCCCCCCTCTTCCCCTCCCTCCCCCACTAGTGGGAGGGGGTGACTGAAACCAACCTTCTATTTCAGCCTGACGACTTTATTATTTGTACACTAATAACACGTCTTTTAAGTTAACTTTCAAAAACCGTTGCAACGCTGGCGCAACACTGTCAGATTTTGGGGAGGGGGTTACTAACTTACTATTTGTATTGGCCTGTAGAATGAGAACCATCCATCGGATGATGATGTAAGGGGTCTCACTGGACTCAGCATACTTCAAAACACAGGAACACATTCCTCATTTACCCTCTCCCCCCTCTCAAATGCGTTGGGGTGGGGAAAGGTGTTAGTACGATAATAGTCATTTCTCATTATATGGTATATATTTGATCATCGATAAGGGGATCAATGAATTGGTGTTGGCTTCGGGACCATTAATATTTACCCCCCCCCCCCCTCTGCCCACTACCCCCTATAATGGGCCTGGAACTAAAACCAACAAAAAGTGTTAACCTGACGGGTTGAGGTTTTGTGCAATGATAATATGTGCATGGCTTGAGGTAATTTTTCGTCGTTCGAAAGGTTCTATGTAGAATGTTTACGCCACTGCTCATCCGCACGGATCTATACCTATTGCAAAAAACCTGGGGTGCATTGCCGTATGAAATGAACTATAGTTTAAATAGAAGGGGAGCCCACGATGCTTAATGTGGATTTACTCGAGCGTCGTCGCTCGTGGAGACCTATTGGATTTTGAAGATTTGATGATAGAGAGAAATAATGTTAGTATCTAAAGTTTAGCGTTTCATCCGTATAGGGGGAGCGTCTAAATTTTAAAAAATACAGTCACAAGTGGACATATTCCAGCGCGTCAGATATTGATAGTGTATATGGCCCGCGTCTTACAAATAACGGAGGTAAGTTAATCTGCCGGTTTGCGTGGTTGGGGTTGCCGTATGAGAGGGTAGTAATTGGAAAACAAAAGGATTTACTCGAGCGCGTCAGATAGTAAGAGGGGATGTTAAGTGACCCTCAAGGATGCTCACATTTAAAAGTCTGAGGATTCGGATGTGACGCAAGCTTGCGGCAGTTTTTTAAAAAGGCCAAAACATTCCGTTTTGAAATACTCCAGCGCTTCAGATTTTGATATATATGGCTCAACGTGATGTCCAACATGTGCTGAAGATGACGATTTGAAAAAAAAAAAAAATATTTTTAGTCAGAATTTTTTTTATTCACGATAACTTGGGCGCCGAAAATTAATAATAGATTTTTGTAGAAGGTTCAAATATGGGAGGGGGAGAGTCTATTTTGCCACGTAGGTAGAGGCGATTTTCGAAAAAACTATTTAAATGGCAAAATAATTATTGAAAAAGAATAACGACAGTACTAAAAATGCAAAACCATAACGGTTTTAAAGCCAGAAGTCTGTTTTTTCTTTAATCCTACATATAAATTAAATTATTTGTATCAAAAGTTTTCAAAAAATTTGCATTCAATCTCAAAATTTTGATAAGAAAACGTAAAAAAAATGTTGGCATCAATTTTTCTCAAAATTGTGGAATGAAAAACTAAATTTTCGTTTTGTGGATTGTGGTCAATGTTCATATCGATTCTGAAAAAAACCGAAAGCTTTTATGTCTTCTAGGTTTTGAGAAAATTATGCACAAAACTTTACTGACGATTTTTGATACTTCGGCTTGTGAAAAATGGCAGATTATACTTTTCCCGTTATCCTAAAATTATTATTATTAACTTCAAACTTTTTTTTTGCAAGTTTGTAACCCTTCCACTACCTAGGGTCACGTTCAAATCGTCAGATTATTAAAATACACACTTTTCAGCATGTAATTAACCTACCCTATCTTTCTGACGAGCTCGAGTATTTCGAGCTATCGATTTTTTTTACAAATCTGATACTTTGCCCGTGATGGCGCCAAGCCCTACATAGAGGACTGATATATGATGGAGGTATAACCTTATACAAATTTGCGGCACTCGAATAAATACCAAAATCCCCTAGAGGGCTCCCAAGGTATATAGAATACATGGTATGATATTGCGCATGTCGTTATCCTATCTCTCTCACGCATTTTGTCAACTAGTGACGCAATTCTCTTTGCATTTGTTTTTGTTTCTGTTTTTTGTTTTTGATTTGTTGGTGTCTTTTCTACAAGTTTTTGTCCACAAGTGACGTAGATGCGCAGAACATATAGAAAATTAACTCGAAATAGCATACCATGTATTCGGTATACCTTGAGTGGGCTCCCCTACTATAAGAGCCAACGACATAAAAAGTCAAGTCATTTGCGTAACAATGTAAGTCATGCCAATAATAGCCATTGAGGTGTCGAACCAATAACCGTTTTTCATCCTACCTAAAAACATGTCGAACAGGTGTCAAATTTGACGTACATTTTGTACATCGTATTATTTAAATGCCTGTTGGTTGGAGGGTAAAAGTGTGCACACAATATGTACATAACATATTTATAGCTTCAAGTTTTGAACAATATCTAACAAGCTAACTTTTGAGACGTCAACAAGTGCATTATATTTAGATGCAAAGTAAGTCTGATATCTACAAACTTTTTCGCACAAAAATCAACACATTTTTTATAATTTTTAGTGGATAATGGAACTCAGATAAAGCTTTGTTTTTTGCAAGGTATGTACCTAGGTAAAATTCTATAAATAAAATTTTCATGGAAAAAAAACTGTTTGAAGATAACCAAATTTATAAAAAATACAAGTTGAAGATAAACTTAAAATTTTGTTGTGAAATTTTTAATAAAACTGCATTTTAATAATGTTAGATTGTACAATGTACGTATCTAACTTAAAATTTAAGTAGAAGTGATGATGATAAGAAAGTCACACTTGCACCAAGCATTTTTGATAAAGTTTTTATCTTTAATGCACGCCGTTGAAATTATTCTTTTGCATATGCATATGTACAAGTATATATCTACATATTTATGGTCATATTTTAACAAAGAATGAACAAAATTGCGTTTTTAGCGTTTTTTTTTTAACTTTTCACTGGCAGTTATTGTATAATTGATCCGACTTGTTTAATAAAAAGTATTGACATATCGGCATTCGTACTTTCAAAGTTGTAAAACTTCATTTTATTTCAAATAATGCTTTCGACTTCGGCTTAATTTCATTCTACGTATATTGACACAGTGTCCCTCACTGCCCTCCCTCTCTTGCATACACCCTTGAAGTGAGGTTGAAATTTTACCAGAAAATTCATATTTAAAGTTATAATAAACTTGCAATTTTATTTTTATTTAAAAATCAATGAAATCTCTACAGTGACCAGATTTATTTGAAGCAAAAGTGGGACGCATTTTCAAAACTTCGCACTGAGTAGGTATACAGGGTGTCCCGCACCTGAGTGGAAGTATTTTAGGGTTGGATTCCTGGGTATATTCTAAGAAAAAAATTGTATAGGGGGAAAGTTGTATCTCCCCTCCCTGAGGCAGGGGGGGGGGGCAGTTTCTAAAAAATTGACTCAAAATAACAAAAAAAACATTAAAAATCAACGAAAACATATCTTATATTGTGCTATTTTTTTTTTTAAAGTTAATACTCCATTCTTGCATTTGGTTTTTAAATCAAGTTGTTTAAGCGAATAGTTTTTGAGAAATTAAATTTCAAAATCAAATTTGTTTAAAAAAATTGTGATTTTTTTTCTTAAGTAGATATTTTTCAAAATTTTACGTTATTAAGTGCTATTTTTGTGTTCAATATTCATTGCCCTCATTATTTTGTAATCCATTACCGAAAACTTAATGCAAAAATCGTTCTTAGTTTTTGAGAAATTACGAAAAAACGAAAGGTACTTTTCCCAAAAATGCCCGAAAAAAGGGTTAAATTATGGATAATTCATGAATGAATTATTTTTTTCGGGCTTTTTTGGGAAAAGTACCTTTTGTTTTTTCGTAATTTCTCAAAAACTAAGAACGATTTTTGCATTAAGTTTTCGGTAATGGATTACAAAATAATGAGGGCAATGAATATTGAACACAAAAATAGCACTTAATTACGTAAAATTTTGAAAAATATCGACTTAAGAAAAAAAATCACAATTTTTTTAAACAAATTTGATTTTGAAATTTAATTTCTCAAAAACTATTCGCTTAAACAACTTGATTTAAAAACCAAATGCAAGAATGGAGTATTAACTTAAAAAAAAATATAGCACAATATAAGATGTGTTTTCGTTGATTTTTAATGTTTTTTTTGTTATTTTGAGTCAATTTTTTAGAAACTGCCCCCCCCCCTGCCTCAGGGAGGGGAGATACAACTTTCCCCCTATACAATTTTTTTCTTAGAATATACCCAGGGGGCCTATTCTGAAAAGCGCGGCGGATCGCTTTCAATGGCGGATTTGCATTTTCCTATTCTCAAAAGCGATTCGCTTTCATTCGACCGCATATGGAAAGCGAAAGCGCTTTCCAACTAAATGTCATTCTGTCAGTACGTTTTGAAAGCGATAGATGTGAAGCTGACGAACTAGTGACGGATCGAAGCAAAATATAAATAATTACATAAAAAATGTTTTATTTCTCAAATAAAAATGTTCTTTGATAGTCCAGTAACTATATACATTAGACCTTGCGTCAGGTCCGGTAGTTCTGATTTTTTGCTGAGTTGTTTATGATGTTGGCCTAGTATTAAATCTGATTTTTCGACCTCGAGCGCCGAACGCAACATTGGTAAAAATCCAAAAAACCACGAATTTTTCGCGGTTTTTTCACTTATTGGCTATTTTAACCATTACGCCTTAACTACCGAATAAAACATTGCTCAACGATTTCAACCTTACTAAATTTGTTTCAATTTGAGTCCGGTTCTGTAGACATAACGGTTTCCAAGGGACGGCATTTCAAAATATAGCAATAAAAAATTTAAAACAACAAGTAGTATATAAAACAGTATAATAACAAAAACATGGTCTTTGACATATGCTGCATCAAAGCAATAGAGCGTGTAGATTGGGCCAAAAGAAGAAAACAATAGTACCGGATGGGGGGTATATATCCCCCCGTTTAGGCAGGAGGGGCAATTTTAAGAAAAGTTGACTTCAAATAGAAAAATAACCATAAAAATACAATGGTAATATCTGGACGAAAATCCATTGCTCATCTCAAAGCCAGAAATCCATTCTTTAATTTTTGTTTAAATAAAGTTTTTTTAGCTGATAGTTTTTGAAAAATTTACTTTCAAATTCAAAATTTTGTGAAAAAGACGATTTTTTTTTGTTAATCTATTTTTTTTTTTTTTTTTATGGTATAAAGTACTATTTTTGATTTTGATTTTCAATGACCTTATTAATTCTTAGTTAAAAACTGAAAACCAGATGCTAAAATGACTTCTAGTTTTTGAGAAAACTGAAATTAACATGATCAACTTCACTGTTTTCAGTCTAGCATCCTTTTTCTTCGGGGTGGGAGGGCTCTGCCTCAGATGCGGTAGTTCTGATTTTTAGATGAGTTGTTTATGATGTTGGCCTTAGCAATAATCCAAGTTTTCGACCTCGAGCGCCGAACGCAACTTTGTGAAATACGCAAAAAACCGAGAAATTTTCGCGGTTTTTTCAGTTATTGGCTAATTTAACCTTTAAGGCCTGGTTTTCGATTATAACTTTGCTCTACCATTTCAAAATAATTAAATGGGCTTCAATTTGAGATAAAAATCAATTCAAATTGTGAATTTTTTCATCAACTTTTGAATTTAGAATGCTGCAAATCGAATTGAAGAGGGCTTATTCACCCCTTGTGTGAAATCGTTTGCCCCTTTTCAATGATTTTTTTATACTGTGTAGCGTGTCATGTTGGCTTTATTTTAAGATCTTAATCATGAACATCGGATGAGTAGAAACGGAGTTATGATTTTTTAAAGCCAACCATATAAAACTGTTGATGAAAAAATTCACAATTTGAATTGATTTTTATCTCAAATTGAAGCCCATTTAATTATTTTGAAATGGTAGAGCAAAGTTATAATCGAAAACCAGGCCTTAAAGGTTAAATTAGCCAATAACTGAAAAAACCGCGAAAATTTCTCGGTTTTTTGCGTATTTCACAAAGTTGCGTTCGGCGCTCGAGGTCGAAAACTTGGATTATTGCTAAGGCCAACATCATAAACAACTCATCTAAAAATCAGAACTACCGCATCTGAGGCAGAGCCCTCCCACCCCGAAGAAAAAGGATGCTAGACTGAAAACAGTGAAGTTGATCATGTTAATTTCAGTTTTCTCAAAAACTAGAAGTCATTTTAGCATCTGGTTTTCAGTTTTTAACTAAGAATTAATAAGGTCATTGAAAATCAAAATCAAAAATAGTACTTTATACCATAAAAAAAAAAAAAATAGATTAACAAAAAAAAATCGTCTTTTTCACAAAATTTTGAATTTGAAAGTAAATTTTTCAAAAACTATCAGCTAAAAAAACTTTATTTAAACAAAAATTAAAGAATGGATTTCTGGCTTTGAGATGAGCAATGGATTTTCGTCCAGATATTACCATTGTATTTTTATGGTTATTTTTCTATTTGAAGTCAACTTTTCTTAAAATTGCCCCTCCTGCCTAAACGGGGGGATATATACCCCCCATCCGGTACTATTGTTTTCTTCTTTTGGCCCAATCTACACGCTCTATTGCTTTGATGCAGCATATGTCAAAGACCATGTTTTTGTTATTATACTGTTTTATATACTACTTGTTGTTTTAAATTTTTTATTGCTATATTTTGAAATGCCGTCCCTTGGAAACCGTTATGTCTACAGAACCGGCTTTGGACTCAAATTGAAGCAAATTTAGTAAGGTTGAAATCGTAGAGCAATGTTTTATTCGGAAGTTAAGGCGTAATGGTTAAAATAGCCACTAAGTGAAAAAACCGCGAAAAATTCGCGGTTTTTTGGATTTTTACCAATGTTACGTTCGGCGCTCGAGGTCGAAAAATCAGATTTAATACTAGGCCAACATCATAAACAACTCAGCAAAAAATCAGAACTACCGGACCTGACACAAGGTCTCAGTACTATGAAACTACAAGGTTACTGGACTATGATTGTTACTGTAATTTTTTGGGGATTTTTTTCAAATAAAAGTGTTTTTTGATGTTATTTCATTTAGTGTTGAAAACGATAGGTGTTTAGGGGACGGATTGTTGGCGGATTGATAGAAAATGCAATTACGCGTGTTAAATTATGTTTAAATATTTTTCTCCTCATTCTTAGCATAGCATTTAAAAACACACTTATGGAGTCCAACGTATTGTTTTATTATTTAAACAAGAGCAACAAATCGCAAAATTATGAATTAAAATACTTTTTGCACAAATAGAAAAAAAAATGTTTTACTGACACGGTCCTTCTGTCAAATTCTTGGAAACAGATGATATTTAAATGAGAGAGTGGAAGTGAAAATGGGAGTGGCCTGGAATTATTTGGAATTTAAATGAGAAAACTGGAATTATTTGGAACTCAAATGAGAAAACTGGAATGATCATTTTTGTTCATTTTCGCTTTTGGGAATAACCCAAAGCGAAGACGGTCGAAATTGAGGTATCGCTTTCAATTCGATCCGCCAAGCTTCCTAGAATAGGCCCCCAGGAATCCAACCCTAAAATACTTCCACTCAGGTGCGGGACACCCTGTATAAATTACGATCGTAGGAAAAGTACAACTAGGAAAAGCTACAATTCCTCATTATAGAACCAAGTTTTAGATGGTAAGGGGAAGGCGGCCAACTTGAAAAAGAAAGTTATTTGGTTTTTATTCAACAACTCGATTGAATTTTTTTTGCAACAAAATCATGAAAGAATAACATTTAAACAATAATACAAAAAAAATAAGCTGTGAATAAGCTCAGTTGATTTATTAATCTTGATGTTATAGCGTGTCAGAGTTACCATTTTGGACAAACAATGTTTTTTTTTTTGTAAATATCTCAAAAAACGTAAATTTTTACAAAAAAATTTATGAATTTACATACATTTCTCATAAAACTCAACGCAAAAAGGATTATGACACTTTTTCGTAGGAGCAACAGACAACAGACACAGGCATGTAAATATTACACACATTTTTACAAACGTTCCAGTCGTAAGAAAAGCGGGACAGTAATAACCGTGGGACAGAGACCTCAATAACGAAACACTACAGAAGCGAACCTTGGCGATACTACTGTTTATTTTTATTTGCTTTTACGGACTAATTATGGTCATTGAGAAACTTGGCTGTCTTCGAGATTAACCCCTTGAACAGAATGAACGTAGCTGCAGCTGGTAGCAAGAGTTGAATTTAGTTTAACTTCTGCTACACCATACATTCCTTGCTACATTTACAGCTTCTCATTGTGGCACTGTATACTATTTTTGTATCTTTCTACTTTGACAGTGCTACACGCGACAACTACAACTACACCATTCTGTTCGGCCAGTAAAAACCAGATTGGTAAGCAACAGCTTAAGTTTGGCCGCTAATTCTGGGGAGAGTACGATAACTTGGGCGCCGAAAATTGACAACAGATTTTTGTAGAGGAGTTAAATACAAGCATTTTTTTCTATGAGAGGGGGGTCTATCTTGCTCCGTTTGGGCGGGAGGGGCACTTTTATAAAACAAGTACTAAAAATATAAAAAAAAATACTAAAAAATAACGGTAAAACTTACAATTAAGTTTTATACCTTTTTCTTAAAGCCAATACTCTGTTCTATTAGTTAGTTTTTGAATCAAGTGAAATCTAAACATGGTTTTTGAAAAAACGAATTTTAAACTCAAATTTAGCAAAAAAAAAATAAAAAAGGTTTAGGCGCCAGTTATAGCTATCATTGAAACTCATCATTGAAAATTTTAATGACTGATTTTGAGAGGTTTAGAAACCAAAAAGATTTATTTTTTTGATTGACAAATAGGGCTCAAGACCTAATTAATATTTCTAGTCAAAACAAAAAATTCAAAAAGGCCCAATTTTCCACAAAAAAAGACTTTTACTTTTTCAATGATCATTGGTAAGGTAGTTCAATCATTGAAAGAAGAAAAGTCTTTTTATGTGGAAAGTTGGGCCTATTTCAATTATTTTTTCAGCTTAATATATTAATTAAGTATTGAGCTTTATTTGTCCATCAAAATAATAAATGATTTTACTTCTTAAACGTCTCAAAATCAATCATTAAAATTTTCAATGATGAGTTTCAATGATAGCTATAACTGGCGCCTTAAAGTGTAATTTCTCAAAACTGTAAAATTAAATATAATATTAATTCTTAACCAAAGACTGAAAATAAGATGATTCTATGTCTTCTAGTTTTTGAGAGATGCGGTATCTTGGTATTATATGGTCTTTGATTAATGCCTCTAAGGTGTTAAACCGTTAGCCGTTTGTCTGCCTACCTAAACACGTGTCGAAAAATTTGACATACATTTTTACATCGATTTATTTCAATGCCTATTGGTCGGAGGGAAAAAGTGTGAATGGATGAAATTTTCAACTTGCAGTTTTAAACAATTCTTGTCAAAGGTCAAACTCTCCGTTGTTTGTCCCTTAAAAGATAAAAAGCTGCAAAATATGCTAAAAACAATCAGATCAACACAGGTAAACAAGTGATGTTTGGAAACTTCGTGGCTCTTTATCTTTTTAGGGATTCACTACAGAGAGATGGACAAATGACAACAATTATTCACAATTGCAAGCTAAATATCTCATCTATGCACACTTTTTCCCTCCGACCAATAGGCATTGAGATAAGTCCATGTAATAAATGAACGTCAAATTGTACACCTTTTCGACACGCGTTAAGAGTCTTCCGGACTGAAATGGTGATTTCATGAAAAAGATTGTGAAGCGTGTACTTGTCCAATAAAAACGATTAAGGTGTTTATGAACAAAAGAACTTGTTTTCTAGGACATCATTGGAAAAATTGTTTTTAGTAAAAACCTCTAAGAAAACGAGAAAATGGCAAGAATGGCTGTTTTTCAAAGCAAATGTAGCTTACACTAAAGCATTTTTTGCAAAATAATGTTTAATAACATAAAATTTCATATTTTTATTATGCCACTATTGGAGAAATAATTAATTTTGTACCTAATAAAAATTTTAATAATACAAAATAAAAATGCTTGTAAATTTGAAAAAAAACTCATTTTTGACAGTCAAACTTTTAAACCTAACGGTATTTTTTTGACAATTTTTTTCTGCAGTTGATATAAATTCAATTTATTTTGCACAATTTTCATTAATTATGTAGGTAATCATAATTGTGTCATCTGATATTGAAATTTTTAATTCTTAAAAGCCACTTTTTGACAGAAAATTTATGTAAATTTGGAGGTTAAAAACCGTTAATTTTACAAAAGTGTTTTTTCGTATAATAAAACCCCTACTAGTGACCAATTAGTAAAAATAAAAAGTTTTATATAACAAAGTATCTGATGAATATGAAAAAAAACGGTCTTATATACGCAAAAAAAAAAGTTAGCAAATGACTGGTTTTGTTCAGTTCGGAACACTCTTAAGGTAAGCAGACAAACAGTTTATTACTAAAATAAAATACAAATTTTAGCAAATGACTTGACTTTTTATGTCGTTGACCTTTAGGCTATTACTTTATACCAAGAACAATATTTAAGTTTGTTAAATTTTCATATCCCCCATTTCAAATACTTTAAAAGTGACTTTTTAAAATACCACAAAAGGTTTTTGAAGTAAAACTTCTTTTGCGGCATGGGGGTAAAATTTTTTTATATGGAGCTGTCAGTGACATGTCAAACCGACACCAAAAAATTGTATGGAGATTTGCAATACCGACAAATCAACGAAAAAAACCTATTTCTGAACAAAAAAAAGATAATTCTTTTAATGCAGAACTAATATTGAATATGGGGGAACACTTTTAGAAACAACTCTTCATTAAAAAGTTTCTAATTTATTTATTTTTTCAGACATTCAAAATGATGTCAATGATCGGAAACCAAAAAAATTCTAATCAATGAAAACACACAAAAACATATATTTTTTTCAACATTTTATTGATTACATATAATACAAATACACTTTATTCTTAAAACATTTATTTACATTTTTTCTTAAAATTGCACTTGTTATAACTCAAATTTACTAAATTATTTTGCACAAACTGAAAAAATTAAAAGTAAACATTTTCTCGGTAAATGTCAGATTCAGTATTGCCATATACGAAAAATCCTAATTTCCTTGTCAAGTTTGAAAGGGCATTGCCATATATTACCTAGTAAGAAGAATCTTAAAGGTTCGAACATAATGGATGTGATAGAGGAAAAGACGTGAGTGTGACGTCATCTCGCTGTTTTTGTTAAATTAGTTTCAAATAATGACGAGAATACTCATAATAAGGCATTTTACGTTGTTACGTTACGTTTAATTTATGGAATAAGTACTTGGAAATTAGTTTTTTTAGTATTATTTTGTTAAATCTCATCGTGGGATATCTCGTCGCTTTGCGAATTCGGGAACGAATATACATATTATTAGAAAAAGCTATCTGTGAGTTATGTCACACCCTCGTCTCTTTTTTTCACGCACAGTGAATCATTCTGTTAAATATCTGCTAAATCTTTTCGTGAAAATATCGTAGCATTTATTAAAAGCAGTGAATTTTAATAGCACAAAGAGCATTTCTTCCTCACTGCAATTTTTCTACACACATATTACAACTGCAATTGCCTGGCAATCAACAAAATATTTTCTGGTGCAAATTAAATCAGCTTGATAGAAATATTGTAAGTGGAGGCACACTGTAAATCTTGTTTTGATTTCGGAGATTTAACTGAGTTAAATCGGTGATATCAAATCGAAGAGTTAAATTCGGTGAGTTGAAATTTTTAACAATGGATTAAGATTTGAATCAACGTTGAATGTCCGTTCACTCCCCGAAATCAGTGAATTTATATTTCTGAAGTACACATCAAAATTTTAACGACGTTGTAAATATCTAAAGTCCGTGGTTCAGCAATTTTAACTCATCTGCTATTTTATGAATTCATGGAAGTTCAATGCTGGTTCAATTTAATTTGCTACTATAACATATACACTTCACCTTTGAACCTCCGTTCAACCTCAGTGAGTCCAGCCAAATCAGTGAGTTTAATCTATTAAATCATTGATTAAAATTTAAACCACATTTGTGAAACTGATTTTTTGTGTCGGTTTCTAACTAGAAAAATTGCATCGCATTTCACACATTAGATGTTATTTGTTTCTATAGCGCTCCTGTTACCTTTCCGACAGCAAGTAAATACATTATTCTAGCATTACTGATTTATACACACACACTGTAAATCTTGTTTTCGGTGAGATCAAAACGAAAACATACACTCGGTGAGATGAAATTTCTTAACCATGGATTAAGATTTGAACCAACGTTGAACGTCCGTTCACTCCCCGAAATCAGTGAATTTATATTTCTGAAGTTCACATCAAAATTTTAACGACGTTGTAAATATCTATAGTCCGTGGTTCAGCAGTTTTAACTCATCTGCTATATTTTATGAATTGATGGAAGTTTAATGATGGTTCAATTTAATCTGCTATCCTGTTTTTGATAATATGGAATTTTATTTTACTATATTTTGTCATGTGCGTTCTCATTTTCTACGATTTAATTGAAAAAATCAATAAAGAAGTCATTCACAATTACGGGGAATCCCATTTTTCCTCAATTTATTGCCTTGACGATGGAAATCAATAATTGCCTTTCATCTTCCAGGCAATATTGCCATTGCCATTGACAAAGCGTCTCCATTTGCATTATTAAAGGCAATAGCAATGAGTGAGGCAATTTACTGTCTCAAATATTGCCAATGGAGCCGCTGGGTTAACTGCATTCAATTAGTCTTTGAAAAAGTGCTAAGTGAAAAATTACAAATTAGCTAGCTAGCGACACCTTTCTGCGAAAAATGGTATGAAATTCGTGTTGAGTTGAATGCTTTCAAACAAGAAAAAGGCTAGTTCAGCAACAATTATCGATGCCAGCGACATCTATAGGTGTGTTTTTTCTTTGCAAGCCCAGGGGAATCGGATGAAAAAAATGACATCGGGGCTAAGCGACGCCATTACAGAAAAAAAAAAATGGAGAGTCCATACAAACTATCGATAACATGTATGAAATTCATGCCGGTAACACAGTTTTAATCTGGGCTTAAGTTAAGCCCCAAAATTCTCTGGGCTTAGCTAAGCCCGAAGGGTCTTAGTTGTTGTTGCTTTTAAAATGTAAATTGCTTAGCCCCGACGTCATTTTTTTCGTCCAAGCCCATTCGGAAAGGGAAAAAAACACAGCTTATGATTCAGCTTTGTATCTGTTTATTTAGATGTAGTAGTGTTTCACTTTTCTACAAAAGTTAAAGTAGGAACGCTCTAACTTTTACTCTTGCAAAACTTAAAATAAAAGATAGGATTGAGTAGTTTATTGAAAAAAGACAAAAATCAATTCGAATTGAATCCGATTATTTGATCCGCTCATGTAATTTGCCGGCAAATAAGTTCTCTAAACATTGTTTCTTTGAATTTATAATCATTTATGATTATAAATATATGTGAACAGGTAGACAATAATGTAACAATGAAAAATAAAATAGTCATAAAAGAAACAGCAAGCATAAATAACATGAAACTAAACTCTCGAAAGTTCTCTGTGTAGTGTAGCGGCAACATGCAAAAGCCATAAGTTAATTTAATTTGGTGGTTAATAATACTCTTAATAGTGAGTACGCTAATTTTCACGAAACTCTTATTATCTACACGTCAATTGATATTGTGTATCATGCTTAACAATTCTTCCTGTCAGAATGAAGAAAAACGCAAATAATAGAAAATTATTTTTGTTTATGTTTTGTGGACTATTGAATATAATTCAAATTAAAAGTTTTTGCGACCTTTAGTCCAAATGCGTTTCGCCCAGGTACAACAGTTGGGCTCATCAGTTAGATGCTGTTGTACCCTTCTAAGACGCATTGTTTTCAATCGATGGATACCGACAACTAATAAAATATACAGCGCGTAAGCACTGTAAATTATATTTTTCCAGGGGAATTTGTTTAAATTCAGACACCCAGAATATATATATAACGGGTGATTTTTTAGCTGGTTTGGTTTTGGCAACACTGGTTTTGACAGCTGACGTGTGTTTAGTACCTTGTGTCACTGTCAAACAGCTTCAGTTTGGTTTGCAATTTAACCATGGATCGTCTTACAAATGAACAACGCTTGCAAATTATTGAATTTTACTATCAAAATTCGTGCTCGGTTCGAAATGTTCATCGCGCGCTGCTTCCATTTTATGGTCGGCATTCTCGACCTTCTGAGCTATTCGGAAGATTGTGACCAAATTTCGCACCAAATTTACTTTGTTGGACATTAAACCACCAACACGTTTACGTACTGTGCGTAGTGAAGAAAATATTGCGGCCGTATCAGCTAGTGTGACAGAAGACCGCGAAATGTCGATTCGGCGCCGTTCCCAGCAGTTAGGCCTTTGTTACAGCACTACGTGGAAAATTTTGCGGAAGGATTTGGGCGTAAAGCCTTTTAAGATACAGCTGGTGCAAGAACTAAAGCCAGCCGACCTACCACAACGCCGAATTTTTGGTGAATGGGTTAATTTCACGTTTCGGGCCGGTCAATTGGCCGCCTAGATCGTGCGATTTGACACCATTAGATTATTTTTTGTGGGGGTATGTCAAGGCTAATGTCTATAGGGACAAGCCCGCTTCGATTGACGCACTGGAAGCCAACATCCATGCATTCATTCGTGAGATACCGGCCGATATGTGTGAAAGAGTATGCCAAAATTGGACTCAGCGGATGGGCTACCTGAGACGCAGCCGCGGTCAACATTTGCATGAAATTATCTTTAAACATTAAATTGCAAGGTTCAAACTATCGATTCAAATAAATATTTCATTCATTTTTTCGAATTTTTTGTGTTTTTTTTTTTTTTTTTAAAGTTCTAAACCTCTTAAAAAATCACCCGTTATATGTATATATGATGTTAAAGCCCGTGGTCTGGCTAGTATAAGAATGAAGAAAAACGCAAATAATAGAAAATTATTTTTGTTTATGTTTTGTGGACTATTGAATATAATTCAAATTAAAAGTTTTTGCGACCTTTAGTTTAGTTGTCGGTATCCATCGATTGAAAACAATGCGTCTTAGAAGGGTACAACAGCATCTAACTGATGAGCCCAACTGTTGTACCTGGGCGAAACGCATTTGGACTAAAGGTCGCAAAAACTTTTAATTTGAATTCTTCCTGTCGACAAGAGTGCCATCTGGAGCTGTTCGCCATCCATTTTGGTATACCTTGGTCACAAAAAACAACAACAAGATGGAGAAAAAAACAAAACACAACAAGATTTGACATTTCTCTGGAGTTGAAAGTTTTGTTCTGCGGTGCTATACAAATACTCAAAAGTGTTTCTCGTTCGTTTAAATAAATTAAAAACAAATGTATCTCTTAAAAGTTTTTAATGAATCAAATGACAGTGCATAATTAATATGAAGTGATAAAAATATCAATGAACTTCGATTTCAAGTGTCCAAAGTCGATTAATGATATGAAGCGCGCGCTCGCCGACGACGTGTTCCTCATTTGATGTATTTTTGATGGATTTTGGATTGTTTTTTTTTTTTTTTAAGTTTAATGGACGCATAACAATTTTTGTCTATTTCTGCTACTATTCCCGGAAATATATTTGTTTTTAATCGCATTAAATGACGCGTAAATCTGAATGCACTTTTGAGTATTTGTATGCCCATTAATTTGTTTACTTTTTGCCTCAAAATGTATGTCAATGGCCAACGCACACAATCACATACATAATCGTTTTTTTTATAAATTCTTTTCAACCCAAAAAAGAAATCGATCTCCAATGTTTGAAAGGAATTCGGGTGTTTTGCATATGATGTCGTCTCCCGTCTCCACTGTGCATGAACTATGGTTCGATTTTCAACATATCGAGAAAAAATAAACTAATACGGCTACAGAAATACATGTTCAAAAAATAATGAAATATGAAATATCTATATATTTTATTTTAGTTTCCAAGTTTAAAATTTTGTTCATGTCCAGTGGAGGCGGAATAGGTACATATGAAAAAAGCTAGAGAGAGAGTGTTCAGAAAAGAAAACCACGCATTGGTAGCTGCCAAGATCCGAATATTTTTTTGATACTCGTGTATTTTTTAGATTTTATTAATTTTGAATATTTATACACGGGGTGTTTTGCATATGATTTCATCGGTCGGATTTTGAGAAAAAAAAAATAGTACGACCACAGAAATTCATGTTCAAATAGTGACCTAAGTCCCCTTTCATACGAAGAAACAAGTTGCTGGAGATTTTTTTGACGTTTTCTTTTAATCTCCTTAAAAATCTCTTGTACCTTTCACACAAGGAAACAAATCTCCAGGCAATTTTTGAAATTTCATTTGAAAGTCTATTGGTTGAACACACCTAAACCTAGATGTGAAAGGAAATGTCAAAAAATCTCCTCAAATCCTCGACCGGGGAGATTCTGTTCGCCCCTCTTTCATCCTGCCCTTCTCACCCAGGAACTAAAAGTTGCTAGCAACTCAGTTTCCTCGTGTGAAAGGGCACTAAGCATATATTTTAGTTTCCAAGTTTGATATTTTGTTCAGAAAAAAAAATTATCGGATTGGAAGCTGCCAAAATCCGAAAATTTTTGGCATACATATTTTTATGTTATTTCTTTTTTTTTATAGATTTAATTAATTTAGGAGATTCTTGTACGGGGTGTTTTGCATATTTTTTCGTCTTCACTGTGAAGTTACTACTCTCGGATTTTGAGTATTCTTAGGAATTAAAATTAATGCGGCCATAAAAATCCATGTTCAAATAGTGACATATATATATATTTTATTTTGCGAGTTTAATATTTAGTTCATGCTCAGTGGAGGTGGAATATAGGTTGTTAAAAAAGCTACAGCCAAACTGCCAAAATCCGAGCATTGGCATACAGAAGTAATAATGAAAATTATTATACACAAAACTATCAGAAATTTGAATCCATGTCTCGTTGCAGGATTATTGCAAGTTCTATGTACAAAGCGCTGTCATTACAAATAACGTACTTCCTAAGGATTATTAAAACGGTTCTGAGTTTCCAAATAAGTCCTCGAAGTGCTTCTGAAAAAATTTTCAATTCCTTTAAAATTAATTTTGTAATTTTTCAAGAAACTAATGAATTTTGTAATATTAAATTTATAGAAAATTTTGTTACAACTAGAAATGGTTTTTAAAAGTTTATTATTGACGAATGCTTCAATCAATAAAATTAAGTAAAATGTTTTGAACATAAAAGTTACAAAAATTTCCAAAAAATCTTACGATTTCTTGTAGTGTTATATGCAAAACGCTGTCATGTGAAAACAACTTGAGTGATTTGTGTTATTAAAACGGTTCTGTTTTTCAAATTAAGTGCTAGGAATGGTGTAGGAACTGTAAAATACTTGCCCTGTTGTCGTGAAAGAAGTTTTACTTCTAGCGCGTGTACATAAGTACGCACACTGTTTTTTTCAATATAAAGTAGATGGCGAAATTCTGCGTCGACGCCAATTTTTAAATTTTATTAATATTTTTCTAATTTTTCTTAGCTTTGCAATTTCCCCTTCTCATAGTGGGTTTTTTCCGCCCCTTTCCTGTAGGGGAAAGATAGGGAGGACAAAAAATGTGGTCCTATGGTTTCAAAGGTGCTGAATCCAACGAGAGTTCCCGCGTCATCGTCCGGTTACGGAAATATTAAATATAATAAGAAAAAAATAAAAAAAAATATAAAATGGCTCGACGATTTCCTAGCTTAAATGTCTTCCAAAACAATTAAGTTTTTTGCAGAATACGTGTTGTATGCACTTCACAAGCACTGCAGACATTTGTCCAATTTTTTGTTTTTCTCAAAAGTATGGGCGGAGCCAAATCGCTTTAAATAGTCCGTTGAAAAAGTGGCAATTTTTTTGTGCTGAATGCAATATCTATGTAAAACTATATTATTTACATTTACATTTTTACTATGGTGTTGATTAGTCTATCATGCAAATATTTCTTCATTTTCCGATATTAGAGAAGTAAGTATGTAGATATCTATTTATGTTTTCTTCATATATTTTCAGGGTGACTCCATCAAAAATGACTCAAAGCTGCCTTAAATATATTGTTTTTCTCCTAAGGACACTGTTTCTTTTTGGAAACTTTTACGGTCCTTCCAAAACACTTCAAGTAGATCCTGATTCTAAAGAACTGCAGTGCAACAATTCAACCAAAATAAAACCATATGGCAACTATATACATGAGATTTCCTGTGGTCTAAATTCAAGAACTCTAGTTAAATTTATTGCAGATTACATATATTTTAAAGATCTTCACGATTCATATATACAATTTAATTGTTATAATGCAACTCCTTTGAGATTTAGCTTACCGCTTAATATGCACTTTTTGGAAATGGCAGATACGGTGCAATTTAATTCTTGTCGATTTTCATCGAAGGACGATATATCAAAAATCCTCAAACATTCACTCCGGTTAAAAAAAATAAAAGAAGTTACGTTCGAAAACGAACTAGTTCTATCACGTGTACACCTTAAACCACTTAATCTATTAGTCAAAGGATTATCATTTAACATTAATAACCTGTCAACACTTCCAATAGATTTGTTCGATGATATTAAAGCTTTGGAAAAATTATCAATCTATTCAAATTCGATGAATTCCTCATATCTATCTAAGCTCCTTGCTCCATTGACATATCTTAACGAAATTTTTCTAGGAATAAACGGTCTACAAGAACTTCCTGGAAGCATTTTCACTCATATGAAAAAGCTATTCTTATTGGATCTCCGCTATAATACAGTGCTTTCGCCGGGTTTCTTTTCACATTTCACCAATTTGCAGAGGATATATTTGCATGAAAATAATTTCAGTTCGTTACCAATTAACCTTTTTCTAGAAACAAAGACGCTGAAAAGATTTGTGCTTGCCGACAATAAAATTGCGTTGAAACGATTACCAAAAGGGTTGCTTGGTGATTTGCCAATTCTTCTTGATGTTGATATAATTGGTTGTGGATTGGAGTCCATTCCTGCCGATATATTTGCAGGTTCGAAACGTCTACAATACATAAGAATTACTGGACATAATTTATATGGGCTACCACTACAACTTTTTGCTGATCAGGATGAGCTCTATTCCTTAGACCTATCAAGAAACAGGATACGAGCACTTACCGACGGATTATTTGATTTCAACAAGCATCTTTACAGATTGAATTTATCGGACAATCAACTAGTGCATCTTTCAAAGTAAGTAGATATTTTAAATTCTCCGAATTTAAATGATAAATGTATATAGTCCAGTGAATAGAGGTAAGAAAATGGGGGGTTACCCTACAAAAGGTCGGGTGGTTCTAAATTTTTGATATGTTATATGGTGTGGTCGGTAGATGCAAACTCCAAATTTCCACAACCACACCCCCTTCGCCACCACCCTGGAAAACCACTAAAAATCGGCAATATTTTCAGTTTATTGCCTAAAAATTCTTCTTCTAGAAATTTGTAGACAACAAAATTTCCTATAAAATTCCTCAAGAACTTAACTACTTATACTGGTTTTGATGAAGTTTATGACATGAATTGACGAGATGAAAAAACCAATACAATTAATTTACACCCACTGCCGCTCCCACTTTTTTAGTACATAATACTTTCGGAAACATGCCCCCATTTACATTCCGCACTGTTTATTCTCCGTAATGCTGAGTGCTAGCACTTGAAATTCTGAAAGCTGATAATAAAAGTGACTTTATGGCCTAGGTTGTGAACACATGCTTTTTCTAGTCAGCAGTTAATTGGACTTTTACTCCTTTACTTCAAGGCCAATATATTTCACCTGTTCTTCAATCACCATGAAGAACTCTATAAAGACACAATGGAACACAAGATGGCATTCTGTGTCAACACCTGCTCAATGCAGTCTTTGTTCCAGAAGGAGATTAAAAAAAGATAATGATATCGTATTTCCTTGCCGAGTACACTGTACATGTTTTGAACAATCGGAGAAGCTATTCTCTAGTTGCACATTGCATTTTGCGGTGCAGGGAACTAAGTCCCCGGGAACCAAGTCTACCGAGGGACTTAGTTCTCATTTAATGGGAACTAAATCCACTTTAACGAAGTGGACTTAGTTCCCAGGTAAGGTGAGAAAGTAGAAAGTAGTAGATCTACAGGAAACCGCTTGGTCACACAAAGCAATGTGAGTTGATGAGTTTGAAATTTGAAGAAAGCATAACTGTCACAGTGTCTCGAACAGCGGGTACTTTGAACTTTGTGAAATGAATTTTTGCATTTAGAAGCTACAGCATGGTGTCTTTTTAGCGCTTTTGAGTTCCCTTTGGATCTGCTTAACTCCACAATTATGTTCGGAAAACATAATGGCACAGAGGTATGTTCCTATTCAGATACATGACGTTCGAGTTCGAGTGAAATTTTCAGCCTTTTCTTTAGCTAGGACAACCTAACCTAACCTTGCCAGTAAAAGGTCGTTTTCGAGAATGTCATCAGCATCAAAAATTCATTTTGCAGAATGTTCTCAAAAGCAAACTGCAAATACAAGTTTTACTGCATAAGCATTGTGTTCGATAATGCAGTTTGCTTAATTCACATGTTCGAAAACATGATGCGTGGTGCGATTCTGCAGTAAAAAAATCGAGCTGGCAACAGAAATATTGAGAGGCCGGAGAACGTGTTCATAAAAGTCAAATGTGTTTGCAAGACTTTGATGAAAAAGATTTTGTGCAAACAGAACCATTGTCCTTATTTTACAATAGCTATATTTTAGCTAAACTAAAATTATAGATCAAAGCCAAGATGAACCGTATCGTTTGCTCAGACGCGTTCGTCCATCGATACAAAACCAATCTTTCCGACATTGAAATAAAACACAATGATTATAGTGGAGAATAAAAAGAAAAAAATACTTTTTATTAAACCTTTTCGTCCGTGACTAACTTTCGTTATACATTTCATTAACAATATACTTAGCCTTCGTTAAGTTTTAATAAAAATGTTTCATTCAAGCTCAAACCATCGTTTGCAGATTTGCCAGACTCATGCAGTTTGATACAATCGAATTGACGTTGACTTAACGTTTTCAAAAACGGCCAAAAATAACTATCCTTAGGTTTAAAAGTTCCATCCAAATTCTCTTCGGCAGTGACTGTTGAAGTCGTTTCCTGGTTTCTCTCCAATCTTCTTCGTTGGATTCGGACTCTTCGCCAGTATCAAAAAACGTGTCTTATGCCTAATAGATGTACAGCACGTCTGCACGAATCGCTGCGTGCAGCACCACACTCGAAACACATGTGCATTGTGCATACTCTTATGTCGTTTTCGATTGGACGTTCGGAGTACTCCTTCCCCACTCCGTTTTAACTCTTACTACTCCAAAAGCCTTCGATTGGCTGTTCCGAGTAATGTTTTTGGAGTCTTTTTCTGTTTCCGATTTCAAGAAGGAGTAGATTTGGAACACCCGCATACATAAATAGTTTTTCGTCGGACTACTTGTCAAAAGTGATAAATGCTTGAAGAAGCCATTTTATAAAATGGCGTCATTCAGTATAGTGTGTGTGTAAGCACGTGACAACACGATGTTTTCATATTCTATTTGAATCAAAAAGGAGTAGAAAAGTAAGAAAATCCAATCGAAAACGACATTAAGGTGCGGATCCATTTCAGAGTAAAAAGACGGTGAGCAGCTCTGAAGAAGTTCTCGAAAGTAAAACTCGAAAGTGGACATAGACACAGTCATGAAATAAGCTCACCAGAGGCAAAGACAGATATCCGAGAGTCGCTCTATCTCGAGAGTTTTCTAGTGAAAGTACTCCTTCAATAGAAACACATATTTAAATATTTATCATAAAAAGAACTCTATCATCTTTTTAGTATGATTTTTGTAGGTATTTCTCAATAACTTTTATACACAAATGAAGTTTATTATTTCAATTTTAATTTTCTTTATCCTGTAGATATAAGGATTTGAAGCAAAGTTAGAAATTTTTGAAGCTAATACAATCGACGTATTTTAAAGATTTATTTTTTTTAACTTTAAGATTGAAAATTAAAATAAGTGCCCCTGCCGCCTCCCCATTACATTTAGCTATTAAAATTAACAAATTGTAGGGTTGGAGGTGGAGCAATAACTTTTTAAAACATTATTTTTCAAATTGTGCAATTTTCCATTCACAACATTTTGAAAACTGAAAATTAAATCGATTTTGGATTCACCCGGTTCCTTAGTACGAAATAAATTGATTTGTCTCATAAAATGGTATACAGTAACGTAGCCGGACATTTAAATAAAAGACCTTAACTTTGAAGATCAAAAATCTAAAACCGAAGTTATAAGCTTTCCACTCGGTCGATTTGATTGCTATTTGTGCATAGCGGAACTTTTCTTAACTGAACTTGGTTAGCAATCAGCCAACGCACAACCACTCATTGCTGCAACTCTGCGCTGCCAAGAAAAAAATTTATAAACGTGTAACGAAATAACCTTTTTTGATTACATTTTATTAAATTCATATTTTATGCTTCGTTCGTTATTGCCCAGGGGGGGGGGCAATTGCACCCATTGCCCTCCCCCTGTATCCGCGCCTGCCATACATACTTCACTGTTTATTCGCCGTAATGCTGGGTGCTAGCACTGTATTGTGGTAAGACAAAGCCTTACGGCGAATAAACAGTGAGGTATGTATGGCAACCCCCCTGCTTGGGCTCACTATAGGATTTGGGGTATGTGTGAGGCTGGGTGTATGCAAAGTTTCTTTTGCATTAAGAGAATCTGGATTTAAAGAAACTTTGAATTTATCCTATATATATCCAACAATATTGTGAAAAGTATTTCTGTTTTATTAATAAGATTGATTTTTTTACTTGGAAGTGGGAACTTAATTCACATTTAAAGGGAAGTAAAACCACTCAGTTTTTGAGGAATTTAGTTCCCACCTTCTATGAGAACTAAGTTCACTTTGCTGAAGTGGACTTTGTTCCCATTAAATGAGAACTAAGTCCCTCGGTGGACTTGGTTCCCGGGGACTTAGTTCCCTGCACCGCATTTTGCATATTGCACCTTACTTATGTTTAATAATGTCACTAGATACAGCTGGATCATTTTTCTCGAGATCTCGAGTTCAGTTATCGCCATATAGGGCTATTGACGATGAACATATGATTTTGAGGATCTTTTACTGGCACTCGTTTTAAGAGTGTTCCGGACTGAAATGGTGATTTCATGAAAAAGATTGTGAAGGGGGACTTGTCCGATCAAAACAGTTAAGGTGTTTATCGACAGATGAACTTGTTTTCTAGGACATCATTGGAAATGTCACTGGTCAAGTTTTCATACATTTTAAATTTGTGATTAAGTAAGTAATTAAAAGAAAATTTGCACGGTAAATCCACCAAATTTTAATCAGTAATCATTCAATACCAAATTTCTGTCATAATTTGGAGTAGTTTCGATATTACTCTACTTAAGATATTTGATATTAAACTTCATGAACATAAAACTTGGCATACATATATTTTAGATCTAATTACTTTTTTTGTCAGACTTTTTACGCACAGGTTTCTTGTACATATAAGAACTTGGCTCTTTTTTTAACATTTATGTTTTTGTTGTGATTTCACTCACTTTTTGCAAAGATTTATTTAGCCAGGTGAAAATCAAGCCCTAATGCTCTAAAAAGTTTCATAATTCTACGAAAACCGAAAGTGCTTTATATAAATAATAGCAATTCTGATAAAATGGGTGGATGGCACGCCCCCTGAATGGACAATTCCAAATTTTCGATTTTTTTCTTTAAAAGTGCTTCAAGCCCTTCCGATCTACCAATTTTCATTCTTCTGCAATAATCGGAAGTGCTCCATATAATTAATTAGAATTTTTAACAATGTGGGTGGTGCCACGCCCTCTGAATGGAAAATTCCAATTTTTCAATTTTTTTCTTTCTGAGTACTTCAAGCCTTTCTACCAATTTTCATCGTTCTACAACAATCGGAAGTGCTCCATAAAATATTCGGAAAACAAGCACCTACACTACAATAGTACCTGAAGGATAAATATTTTTTTTATTAAGGGTATTCCTGCAACTGTGTAAAGTCCTCGTAAACGTGGTAAGGTTTTAAACTTCGTAAATCTGTCAATTTGTCCATACAAATTATAGAAGAATTATGAATTTTTAAAGTTTACAACGTTTACGACGACTCACCGCTGTTGCATGAATACCCATATTATTTAATTTCACATTTTAAATAAACAAATTCTTACATTTAGTCGTGCTACTGGTTTTTCCCCGGCAACCAACTTGCGGACATTTTCGCACATGAGAAAAAAGTTTCCTGGAAAAAATTATTCACGATAGCTATATGTCAAAAGAAATATTTTTCCCTCTTTTCGAAGATCATTCACGATAGCAACTTTCCCAAAATGGAAAAAAACTCCGGGGGAATTTTGTTCGCGATAGGGCTGATTTATTAGCTATTTATTAAACGAGTTGAAAAATTATTTGTGTTTGTTTATTTTCATTTATAAATATTAGCCCAGGAAAAATTATTGGTTCCGAGGTTGAAAAAATTAATTCATGAAATATTAATATTGGAATCGATGCAGAATTGCAACCTCTATACCATATCCAAAGTCCCCCAAAATCCCCACATGCATTGGCTTTTTGTGTGGATGCATTTGAAGAGGTGCAGACGGGGAGAATTTGGAGGTCTATCAAACTTATCCTTAATCCTTATTTTGGTACAACCTAATCATATCGTCCCTCATCTCACGAAGTGACGTTACTCGCAAATTGTCGTTTTTGAGATTTGGGCATATATGTGCTTGGTTAACTTGATTGCATATTTCTACATCATTAGATTTCCTGAAAAATGTGTGGAACATGGTCTTAGTTGGCATAACTGCAATCTTAGGTAAAAAGTTTCTCACGAACAGACGTAACTGCAATTATGTGGGTAGCAGTTTTCCGTTTTATTGCAAATTATTGTGCAAATAAAGTGCTTTCAGGTACTAGGTGCATTTATCGGTGAATAGAAATAAAAACGCTTTAAGTTTATGCTAAGATGTTGCTACTGACCTATCACTAAATTGAATTTAAATTGCATTCGGTTCTTCCTGTTTACAATACTCCCAGCAAACATTTTTGTGAACGTTCATTGAATATTCAGTGAAAATGAAGAATATATATTCGAGAAACACTCACTTCAGTGAATCAAATGTGAATATACTCAAATATCCCATCACTTTTACCTCATACGCGGGGAAGGGGATTTTTGTTGATCTTTTTCATAATAAAAAATATCGAGATTCTTATTTCCTTCACATAATATGAATAAAAGTGAACGCACACAAGCGATCCTCAAAAGAGGTATATCTTTGGTGCGTCCATTTTTATTCACATAAACTGAATGTCCCTTTCATTTTGTTTTGAAAAGCCATAACAGGACCTAGTCGCGCCAAAACTTAAACAAAAGTTATGCAAAGAGGAAATTCGTCACTTTCATTCAATTTTGCGTATTGTTATTTTACGGACGGAACTATATCTATTAACGCAGTGAACAAAAATAAAATAAAAGATAAATTGAATAAATTAAAAAATAAACATATAAAATGATAAAAATAAAGTGACATCTCATTTTTTGTAACAGCATTTCAATTGAAGTTAAAATAAAATAAAATACTTCAGCAAAATTTATCATAAGTTTTATTCGATAAATCTAGGGAAATCAAACTGTTTATGAAGATAATTTTACCATTTTAAAATAGCATTTTGTAGAATCCCACTGAAATAATATTTACATTCAGTTCTATGGTATACATTCGGATTATTAAAGAATCATTATAATGAATTAAATATAATTCAATTTTTACTCACTAAACTGAATGAGGAAGCCCCAATTTATATTCAAATTAATGAATCAAATCTGTCTCATTTAAATGATTCAAAAAACATTCATGAATTGTTCAGTGAAATGAATATATAAGCGTCCTATTTACATTCACTAAAGTGAAGAATTATTCTATTATTAATGAAACATAAACACGATTCGAATTCGAAGTAATGCTACCCAGTAAATTTGATCCAAACCGGTTTATAAATGAGTTCATTAATGAGGGTTTCTTTCACTTCTGTGAATTATTTATAAATCATTTCTGAAGGGAAATGTTTGCTGGGCTCTGTCAAACAAAAATTGTGAATACAAGGCTTATGGGCGAGCTTTTTTCAAAACAGTAATACCTGTGCATACTGTCACAACACTAAAATGCCTTACTAATAAGCTTTTTTCAAAACAGTGGTGTCTGTGTAAACTGCCACGACACTAAACTTTGTCACTAAAATTTCTCACGAACTGACGTATCTGGTTGATCGATTATTTGTAACTGTTTTAAGTATTGCATTTACATTGAATCTCATATCATTTGAAACTTAAACATATTCTTGTAATTTTACAACAAAAAAATACCAAAACCGTTATAAAACACAGAAGTAACGCTTATAGAAGGAGGACACAAAACTAAAAACTGCTCTCCTGTAAAATATTGAAAAGGCAGATATGTACGTCAGTACGTGAGAAGAGGGACGATATGATTCACGTATGACAGGTAAAATATTTTCGAAAACCCTTTGAAAATAAAGGTATGTTGATGAATCTTGGAATAAGTGTTCCATTTGTCATACGAACTAGGAATGAATAGAGTCCCTAAAAATATCCATGGTGAAAGGGTGTTTTTTAAGGGGGAGGGGCAAGTGTAGAATGTTTACCATTTTGAACTTTTACTGCAGCATTTTTGACATCTATTCCAGCTGCATCTTGCATTCTGTTTAGGCAGTCTATCTTCGCTGTGTGAAATAAAACAAAAAAATACAAAATAGCTTTTTATGGCCTTTAGTCCTACAAATTGGCGTTTTGTCCGGCTTACTCAGTTGGACTCATCAGTGACATAGTGAGGGCTTTGTCATACGCAATTTGTATTAAGCTCAGTTTAACTTACATGGATTTTTTAACAAAAACCACTGTTAGCTATATCCAACAAGATTAAAATTCCTCATCATTAAGTTGGAAATTTTTTGCCCGAGGCCAGGCATAGTTTCTATATAAGAAGGTTTTATAATACAAATTCTTTATACTACTGAAATAAATCAGCCAAGTAGAAGACTTAGCATTAAGGATTAGAATTGGACTTGTTAAATTATTGATTTAAAAAAGCTTTTATGGCCTTTAGTCCTACAAATTGGCATTTCGTCCGGCTTACTCACTTGGACTCATCAGTGAACTAGTGAGGGCCTTGTCATATGCAATTACATTCAAACTGAGTTACCTTTGCCAAGCCGAAACAATACAATAGAGATTTTCCAGTGGTTTTTGTAAGAGAACTTTCAGTATTGAAGCATTTGAGAACAAAATTTATAAAGGTGAGAGCCAAAAGTGTTACCATTTTGATTGTCCCTTTTTTATTTGTTTGTATTTCTGAATAAACCTATAAAATGCAGTTAAAATTTGCACAATTTTTGTTTTTAAGAAGGAAAAAGTTATTTGCACTAACTTTGAACTATTCACAAAGCTTTACGTGATCAAAGGGCACGGTAGTGCCCAGCCAAGTTCGCAGCACTACACCCTTTTTACAGGAACAAACTCAAGCGATTTTCACCCCCCCTGCCCCTTACTTCAGTACCAATAAAGTCAAAAACTTCAAATTCGCAGTATTTGTTCAGCTGATCAAACACAGTTGGCTCACCAAATTTAAATTCTTTACCATTAGTAATTCCCGAGATATAGGACTTCAAAAATCGCGAAAACCGTAACTGACTCACTGACTCACTGACAGATCATCAAAATTATGGAGCATTTCCCGACATCGTAGAATTTTGTAATTTCGCACAACTGTAGGCCTTGTGGTGCATACAAAGGAAAAAATCGGAAATCTGCAATTTTCTTTTCAGGGGGCGTGGCATCCACCCATTTTCTTAAAAATTCTTATAAATTATATGGAGAACTTCCGATTGTTGTAGAACAATGAAAATTAGTAGGACGGTAGGGCTTGAAGTACTTAGAAGAAAAAAATTGAAAATTGGAATTTTCCATTCAGGGGGCGTGGCATTCACCCACATTCTTAAAAATTCTTATAAATTATAGGGAGCACTTGCGAATGTTGTAGAACGATGAAAATTGGTAGGTCGGTAGGGCTTGAAGTACTTAGAAAGAAAACAAATTTGAAATTGGAATTTTTCATTCAGGGGCGTGGCATCAACCCACATTCTTAAAAATTCTTATAAATTATGTGGAGCACTTCCGATTGTTGTAGAACGATGAAAATTGGTGGAAAGGTAGGGCTTAAAGTACTTAGAAAGAAAAAAATTGAAAAATTGGAATTTTCCATTTAGGGGGCGTGCATCCACCCACATTCTTTAAAATTCTTATAAATTATATGAAGCACTTCCGAATGTTGTAGAACGATGAAAATTGGTAGGTCGGTAGGGCTTAAAGTACTAAGAAAGAAAAAAAATTGAAAAATTGGAATTTTGTATTCAGGGGGCGTGGCATCCACCCACATTCTTAAAATTCTTATAAATTATATGGAGCACTTCCGATTGTTGTAGAACGATGAAAATTGGTAGGTCGGTAGGGCTTAAAAGTACTTAGAAAGAAAAAAATTGAAAATTGGAATTTTCCATTCAGGGGGGCGTGGCATCCACCCACATTCTTAAAAATTCCTTATAATTATATGGAGCACTTCCGAATGTTGTAGAACGATGAAAATTGGTAGGTCGGTAGGGCTTAAAGTACTTAGAAAGAAAAAAATTGAAAAACTGGAATTTTGTATTCGGGGGGCGTGCATCCACCCACATTCTTATAATTATATGGAGCACTTCCGAATGTTGTAGAACGATGAAAATTGGTAGGTCGGTAGGGCTTAAAGTACTTAGAAAGAAAAAAATTGAAAAATTGGAATTTTGTATTCAGGGGGGCGTGGCATCCACTTACATTCTTAAAATTCTTATAAATTATATGGAGCACTTCCGATTATTGTAGAACGATGAAAATTGGTAGAACGGTAGAGCTTTAAGTACTTTGAAAGAAAAAATTGTAATATTGGAATTTTCCTTTCAGCACTGGAGCACTTCTGATTGATGAAGAATGATGAAAATTGGTAGATTGGTAGGGCTTGAAGCACTTTGAAAGAAAGAAATCGGAAATTAGGATTTTTCTTCTCGGAGGGCGTGCCCATCCACCCACTTTACCAGAATTGCTATTATTTAGGTATGTGAAGCACTTTCGGTTGTCGTAGAATTATGAAAATTTGTAAAGCAGTAGGGCTTGATTTTCACCTGGCAAATAAATCTTCGCAAAACGGAGCGAAATAACAACAAAAACATGAATGTTAATAAAAGAGCCAAGTTCTTATATGTACAAGAAACATGTGCGTAAAAAGTCAGCCAAAAAAAAGTAATGAGATCTAAAATATATGCCAAGTTTGAAGTTCATGAAGTTTAACATCAAATATCTTAAGTAGAGTAATATCGAAACAATGCCAAATCATGACTGAAATTTAATGATTACTGATTAAAATTTGGTGGATTTACTGGCTGAACAGAATGCAAGACGCAACTGGAATAGATGTCAAAAAAGCTGCAGTAGATGTCAAAAATGCTGCAGTAAAAGTTAAAAATTGTTCAACTCTTGCAGCTCCGGCTGCAGCATTTTTGACATCTATTCCAGCTCCGTTTTGCATTCTGTTCAGCCAGTTACTTGGCAAGTTTTCTCTTAATTACTTACTTAATCACAAATTTTAAATGTATGAAAACTTGACCAGTGAACCCACCATATTTTAATCAGGTTTCATTAAATTCCAAATTTCAGTCATGATTTGGAATTGTTTCGATATTGCTCTACTTAAGATATTTGATATTAAACTTCATGAACTTAAAACTTGGCATATATTTTAGATCTCATTACTTTTATTGGCAGACTTTTAACACACAGGTTTCTTGTACATATAAGAACTTGGCTCTTTTATTAACATTTATGTTTTTGTTGTGATCATATTTATTTGAAAAGGTGTGGTGTGGTGAAAAAATATAAATGGATCTTTTTTTTTACTGAAATGGCATCCATGGTTGAGTTCAGCACCAGCAATAAGCTTTAGAATGGACTAACTTCTTTGTGTCCAAAACCATGTACCTAAACCTGTGCTATAATTCCTTTGTATTTTTTTACAATGATTCTGTTTATTTCGTTATCCTTTTGATCTGTTATGGATCGATACCGAGTGGTTTCGTAACCATCGGATTTTGTTTATTTACTTTAATCAACTTATTCGAGAAGACATACATATATAAGATACATTCGAAATCTTGCCAACAGTTTCTAACGAAATTTTAATAA